>CM053789.1:134813488-135138488 GCA_028749045.1 Cupressus sempervirens | reverse complement strand
CAAGATGTTTACCAAAGGCCTGAGAGTTATTATTTTATGATGTCATGATGTCATAGTTTTGTGATGTGATCTTTGAGTTATGGATCAATATTCATACAATGTTATGGTTATTTTTTGGTCGTGATCTTTTATACCCAACCATGGTGATGTATTCATGTGTTTCTATGATGAGTTTTGATCAAATGGTTGTTAGTCCTTATATAGAATTGACGTGAATGGTATGATTTTTCTGGTGTAACCTTTAAGTTTTTGATCAGTTGTCCTTTGATGCTTTCCAATTACTTTTATAGAACTGAGGTGATTATTGTGACTTTCTTGTTCTACCCTTTGAGTTTTTGATCGGTTATCTTTTGCTGATTTCCAGTTGCTTATTTAGAATCGAGGTGTTTATTGTGATATATCTTTAGGTGTTTTCTAGTCGCTTGTAAAGGACTAGGGTGAATATAGTGTATCTTTAGGTGCTTTCCAGTTGCTTGTAAAGGACTAAGGTGAGAATTGTGATTTTATGAGCCTAGGGTAGGTAATTTATGTGTGTGTTGGGAAGTGGCTTGCAATGGAGGTCGAAGCCCTAAAGAGGATGTTTGGGTAACCCATTGTAAGTTATTTTAATAAGTGACAACATTTTGTTAAATGGATTTAAAATGAATTAATAAGAGCCTTTTTCTTTCTTTCTTATGCCTCGAGTACTAGTATAGGCTAGAATGGGAGTATAGAGGATGCTTGGTTGTGACCTTGACTCATTGGTATACCTTGTCTATATGAAAGGATATTGATGTCACATAGAGATACTAGATAGCTAGAATCTAGAGACACATCCAAGGTAACCATAGAGTTGGCTCATGTGATGACACTTTTCCACTTGCATAGTAGATTTCCTACGTGTCTTTGTGGCCTCTAGGTTTAGATGTTACTTGTGTCTTTCTACCTTTGAGATAGATTGCTGTCAAGTTTTTCTTGGACCTAGATGTTGGTTATGACTTTTGGGATTGATATTCATTTGGGACTTGAGACTATCTCCTCAACACGGTGGGAGTGGACCATTTAGGTTCCATGAGGTTAGGTGGTAGTGTTTTTTATACCATTGAGATCTGACAACTAAAAGACATTGCTAGATGTACATGTGTAGTTGTTTCCTTCATTTTGATCTTGTATTTTTTTTGGATAGTTATATTCTACTATACTATACTTGATTATCAGAGATCTTATGAGATGATGTAGTTTATTCATGATGTATACTCTTTGAGCTTTGCATACCCTGTGATTTGTACATCAGATGATTATACATTTTGGTTATGCCAAGTGGCATCTTATGTAATTATATATTATTTCATTGGCTTCATACTTGTGGTTATTTCATGACATGGATTTTGGTTATGTGTTAGATTTAATATTAATAAACTTATACATGTGATTCAATGTCATAGAACCCTTAAGAGATGTAATATTTTTATGGATGGTTGTATGTTTGTGAGTTATTAATTCTACTATGTTATCTCTTGTTGTTTAATCTTTAAAAAAAATGTTTGGCAAACTTAGCAAAACTTTTGGTTAATTTCTTTTGGGTTCCCTAGTAGGGTGTTACACTACGGATAACAACTACTAAGTTGAAGGGACACGCTTCTCATTTGTGGGAACACTTACAAACTGATAGATAAAGAAGAGTACAAGAAAATATCAAGACTTGAGTGAAAATGTTTGGTAAGTTGAAAAAGAAATTCCTCCATGTTAATTATCAAGTTAACCTATTGAGAAGAATGCAAAATTTGAGACATAAAGACATGAATTTGAAAGATTATAGAAAGGTAGTCCATAAGTTGGACATTATAACTGGACATTTTGATGATGAGGTTGAAAAGGTTGCTAGATATATGAATGGACTAAGAAATTCAATTCAAGATGAAATTAGTTTTGTGAAAATGAAAAATGTTGAAGAAGCACACGTGTATGCCTTGAGAGATGAAGAAATATTGGAAAAGAAGAACAAACATAGACAGAGGACAATAGGTGGAAGATTTCAATGAAATAAAAGTAGATCTTATGGAGAAAGTAGGAGATCTGATAATACATCTCATGATGAGGGCAAAGCAGAATGGAAAGAAGATAATGTCAATAGAGGGAGAGGTAATTACAATATGGGTAATTATTTTGGTTACTCTAGGAATAATAGTATTGTTAAAAGGGAAGATGTATATTGGTTTAAGGGAACTTATTTCAAAAGTGGAGAAGAAGGACATATGTCCTTCGCATGTACCTTTTTCTAGCAAGAAGATAAGAAGTAGTGACGAAAATACTTTTATTCAAGAAGAATCTATTGACCCTCCTAACAAAGCTGATGATTAGAAGAAACTTGTGGACTAAGAAATTGAATGAAGAACCTATTATGAGAAAAAGTATTTTTAAGACTAGATGCAAGATTAAAGGAAAATATTAAAAAGTGATAATTAGCAGTGGTAGTTCTAATAATTTGGCATCTAAGGAATTGGAATCTAAGTTGCGATTGAAAATACTGAAACATCCTAATATTTATCATATTGCTTTGATCAAGGATGAACATAAATTACTAGTAAGTTAACCATGCCTTGTGACTAACACTTCTTACCTCATGTAACAAATATTAGTCATTGTATGGGTTTGATGCCTTGAGCTATTTTTCCTAATAAAGCATCACATAGATTAACACTTGCAAAAAATGAAGAATTAAATAAACAAGTGCAAGAATTGCTTGAGAAAGGTATGATCACATAAAGTTTGAGTCTTTGTACAGTACCATCTATATCGACACCTACAAATAATGGAGAATGGAGAATGTGTACTAATTCTAGAGCTATAAATAGAATAAAAGTGAAGTATAGGTTTCCTTTTCCTAAGATGGATGACAATATGGATTATTTTAGTGGACCTAAGTATTTTACCAAAATTCATTTGAAAAGTTGAGATCATCAGATTAGAATTAGAGAAGGGAATGAGTGGAAGACCTCTTTCTCTTTTACGACTAATGAGGGTTTGTATGAGTGGTTATTTATGCCTTTTGATTTAACTAATGTGCATAGTACTTTCATTAGATCCATGAATGAGATTCTAAAGAATGTTTTGGGTAAGTTTGTGATTTTATATCTTGGTGACATACTAATCTATGGTAATACTAAAGAGGAACTCCTAATACATATCATACAAGTGTTGCAGAGGTTAAAGGAGGAAAAGTTGTTGATAAAGTTGAAGAAATGTTCTTTATGAAAGAGGAGATTGTGTACCTTGGTTTTGTGATCTCTACTAATGGATTGGAGATGGATTGTAAAAAGGTAAAAGCTATACTTGATTGGTCTACACCTAAAAATATTGGAGAAGTTAGATCATTTCATGGCTTAGCAAGTTTCTATAGGAATTTTATCCAAAAAAAAAGTTCAGTATGTAATTCTATGATAGAGACAATGAGAGGTGATAAAAAGGAATTCATATACCACGACACAAGGTAGGATGAAGAAATGAACCAAAGAACATTCACCAACCACCATGGTAGAGTATACAACACAAATATGGAAGCAAACACAAGATATATATTGGTTCCAAATGCATATATGAAGAATTAAACTTCTTACAACATGTCAAGAATAAGGCCTACTTGGTTGCATCCATATACAACTAAAATACAATCTGCAAGCTTAAAAAGCTTGGACTTACAGAGTTAACTTATGTTATCTTTTCTTCTACCCTCAAGATCATTGCCTACTCTAAACCTAAATCTCAAATATACAGCCACCAAGACCACAAGTCATCCTGATAGGTGCATTTACTACAAAATATAGGTCATGTCCCAAAGGAGAAATTAGAGACCGAATAATATAAGAAAAATAACATCCACAGGGATAAAGATAGGTCCACACATGATCCAAGGAGATCCACAAAGCTGAAAAATCATTTATGTCAAGAAAACCTCATAGAAGTGAATAACCACATGTTACTCAATATGTCAACAAATGAGCATGTCTCAAGCAAAGAGAATGATAGATTTTTAGTGAGATCAAACAAAGTTCCATGAATGTAGGAGAGTGATCCATAAAAGGTCCTCACCAAGTAAAGGGTATATGTAGGATCATGGTATGCCAAAAAGTGGCGATGTGAAAAAAAGTGGAGTTTGAAAATGTCTAAAAGCATTTCAAAATTTTCTCTGACTTTTTTCTATCCATCCTAATACTAAGGAAAAAGGGTTGGTCCAAACTTGATTGGGTATTTGATCCATTATTGGGAACCCAATATCATATCATGTATCTTATATGAGATTGGATACTTGAAACCTGTGACTAGGAATTTAAAAAAAAAACCAAGAGCATTTTAGGCATTTGTGTTTCGAGTTTGGTATGTGTTGCTCCATTTCAGGTATCAGATATAGGAATAGGTATCAGATATAGGTAACATTTTTGTTGTATCTTTTTATGATTTTGATTGAATTTTAATATAAATTAGTTATATTAAATAGAAATTGTTGAAAATTAGTTTTTTTTAATAGAAATTGTTGAACATTAGGTTTTTTTAAATATAAATTATGTTTTTCAATTTAATAGGTACGACTTACCCAGATGATGACATTGAGCTCGAAAATAATGTTCCTCATAGCCCTCCACCAAATGAACTAGTACCCTCTCAAAACCATCTACCAAGTGATCCCCTACCCCCTCAAAACTCTCCTTTAATTGAAGATTTTATATATGAAAATCACACCGAACTGAGAGTTTTGCAAACCACATATAATAATATAACTTCATTGGCTCTGTGTTATCCATGTTAAACACCATAGTGAATAATATTCAAACACTTACCGAGGAAAAAAATGTTGCTCTTCACTAGTGTGAGAAAATGCATGCTATGTTTGATGATGGGTTGGACTATCATAAGGTTGCAGCCCTAAACATAATTAAAGATGATATAGTTAACATTTTTGTGGATTCATATAGTTAACCTTTTTGCAGACCCAAAAATTGGTAAAATAAAAGAATGCACAAAGCCCAAATTATCAATTAAATGGTGCACATATGAGGCTATGCATGCAAACTTTTGGGATCGTTGGTGGATGGTTTTTGGCAAACCTACACACAATAATTGAGAGGTGTCATTCTATTTCATTAAAAATTGTATATTGAATTTGTATTGCACCTCAAGGTGAACTATTAGAGCATGAGGATCAACATGGGTGTAGGAGGAGGAGCTCCTCATGATAGACCCTTTTCCCAGTGAAAGAAAGCTGATACTTTTGTCCCCCCTACTAATATCTCCCCCCTCCTCCAGTGCAACATCTTGATATCATTGCAAAGGCTAGCTCTCATATTGTTAAAGTCATCCATAGATTGATTAGCCTATTGATATACCAGGGTAGGTTAGTGTTACCTCCCCATGTTGATGATTCTTGTGTGAGTTCATCATTAGTGAGCTCGTCACATGTTTGTGTACCCCATAATTGCATAGTGAGCAAGAATATTTGTTTGGGTCCCATAGGTGATCCTTTTGAGTATCAGTTTTTATTTGAGGAAGATGATACACTAGAAGCATGTACAAAGGCTACACACCTTGACGTGAGAGAGGAGGGGCATGCAGAGGCATGAAATCCTTTTGTGTTGGTATTTGTATACATTTTTTTGTTATGAAATATGTGATTTAAAGTTAATCTTTATAATAGAGTAATTTTAACCCATATTGACTTATACATGTATGTGATCATCTTTCATGTTTAGTTGATGATTGAGGAGGAGCTTAGACAGGTTGATAATGTCACGCTCTTGGCTATTTCATTTAGTCTTGAGACATCTATTGTATATTATGTTGTTTTTTCATTATTTTTCTATTTGATATTGCAACACATATCGTTTCTAATCTTTCTTTCCTCTTGCAGGTATCACCTCTCAATGTGGGGTAGAATGTGTGGGATAAGGCAGAGCCAATTGACAAGGGAAAGGTAATTCGGTGCTTTTAAAGTGATCAAATATTGATGCATTCTTGTAAAATATTTGTGCTAATTAAATTTAATTACATTATCTATTGTATAGGATGTGGTTATTGGTGATGAGTCTAGGAAGATTTGACATCGCAGACCCTCTGGCATTTCCATTTGCAACAAGAGCCCTATCATATGTATAACTATCATTTATTTTTTATTTTCCTTAATTTCATAAACAAATTCAAAACTGATTTGCATGATATTAACAACTAGGCTTTTTTATCTCATAGGAAACACCTAGTGCATACGAGGTTGGACGTCAGAGTTTTGTATCTTTTCTCATGAAACCATTATATTTAGAGGAGCCAACATAGTAAGTTGTAGTTTGAATTCTTGATTATATGCTATAAATTTATTATGTTATGAATTATAATGTTATAATTTAAGTTGTAGATCCATCTGACAAACATACTTGAACATATATAGGCCACAACCAACCAGGTCCCGAACATCTTGACATATGAGAGGACTCCTGACCAGCATAGAAGGTCAACAAGAGAGGTATTTATGATGAAAGTTTAATACTATAAATATTCATTCAAAAAAGGATCATTATGCATTTGAGTAATTCAATGTTCAATACATAGAATCATATAAATTTAGTAGTCTAACTTTGGGTTTTCTTTTTTTGTTTATGTAGGAGGCATTCAATCCACCTAGTTCAGTGAAGAGGTTGCATTTTGATGATCCACCAGCAATATAGGATAGTATAGTTGTCATAGGATGCATCATGAGATATTTTGAGATGACATACACCACATTGTATACAAAAAAATTGATATTATACACATTTCAATTGCATGATCAACTACATTTTGTATATGGATCTATGTATTTTGATATATATTTATGTAATTTTTTTTATGGATACATGAACTTTGATATATATTTGTGTAATTTGTCTATGGATACATGTATTTTGGTATATATTTTTTTCATTTATGTGCACAATGATATACATATTAATTTTGTATAGTATTGTTCAATTTATCGTGGATCATGTGTATTGTTCATGTTTATGGAATATCATTCATTTTGATCATGTTTTTATATTCGATTCAAATGCAATAATTTGTGAAGAAAATTTTAACAACCTTTATTATTAAATTTTGATGTAATGTTTAATTTGAAATTATATCATGTAAGTTTAATTTGAAATGATCTTTGCAATCCCTTAAAATGTCTAAAATTATTCAAATCCATGGCCAATTTGGTCTTAGGAGCCCATCTTTGGTGTTATGAGACATTTTAGTATGTACTGGTTGCAAATGTTATTGTGGTTCTATGGTCAAAATAAGGGTGTCACTAGGTATCACTAGGTTATTTTACACCTCGGCATGACCATCTTCTAGCATTCAACATTTCACCGATAGCCCCTACGGGCTCTGAGTTATGACCCTCAGAAGATCAACCTCTAAACGCACTTAGAGCACCTTGGAGACTCTTTGGTATGGAGTGGTCACGAATGTTGGAGGCTCTCCATAGCTAAAACAACAGTGTCACTATGGTTCACCTACTCATCTTAAGTTAATGACAATGATTATTCGATGCCAAGATCAATGGTTTCAAAGTTGTGCAATGATGCACCAATGAATTGAGGCACACTACAAGTTTTGGCATCGAGTGAGATCATTGTGCCGAATCCATATAGAATGTGATCTCTCCAAAATGAGATAGGTTATTGTAGGCCTCAACTTGACCATCCTGTAGCATTTTGTGTTTCATTGATAGACCACTTGAGGTCCGAGTTACGACCCTTAGAAGACCGACCTCCAAATGCACTTAGAGCACCTTGGAGACTCTTTCATATGAGGTGGCCGTAAACATTGGAAGCTCTCCACAACCAAAAAAAGGGTGTCACTAGGGTTCACCTACCCATCTGGAGCTAATTACACTGATGGTTTGATGCCAAGATCATTGGTTTCAAAGTTGTACAGTGATGCACCTATGAACTGAAGCACACTGTAAGTTTTGGCATCGAGTGAGATTTTTGTGCCAGATCCAAATGGAATGTGATCTCTCTAAAATGAGATAGGTTATTGTAGGCCTCGGTGTGACCGTCCTATAGCATTCAACATTTCATTGATATCCCCCATAGCTCTGAGTTATGACCCTCAAAATATTGACCTCCAAACATAATTAGGTCATCTTGGAGACTCTTCAATACGAGGTGGTTGCAAACGTTGGAGGCTCTCTGTGGCTAGAACAAGGGGTTAGTATTAAGTAAAAACATTATTTTTTAGCTCCCTCAAGTTTTTGGCATTGGGCATTGTGCAAGTTTGGTGTTAGTATTAATTAAAATAATCATTTTTTAGGTCCCTCCACATAAATTACATTAAGTAAAAACATGTTTGTTTTTTAGATTAAATCAACATGTTTACATTTACAATATCTCAATTCTTTCATCATTATTACATTGATACACAACTACCAAAATTCTAGTGTCAAAAATAGAATAGATTTTTCTTCATTATGCTCCTTATTTAGTTTTTATCTTCATGCATGACTACTCTTCATGATGTGCCTACATTCCAATATCATTAAAAAATTAGTAAATAATTTTATTAAAAAAGATAATCATTGTTTCACCGAATCATTATGAACAAAAGAACATAAGAAGTAAATATACTTAGTCGAGTGTTCATGTAGGGACCTCTCTCTATTTTAGGCTCTCCAATAGGGCTTCATAATCAACATTAGTAATAATAAAAATTTCTTTTACTTTTGGTCTTCCTTGATGCTTCAAAAACTTCACATTTGTTGCTATAATAAGATGTGAATATATGAGAATTGTTCTGTGCTTTTGATAATCTTTGAATGTAGGAATTCCATTCCTTTTAAGCATGTATGTTCGCAACCATATTCCAAAAACAATTGAAATAGTAGGATATGTGAATCCATCATCATCTATGATTGGTTGTGCAAGATTTTGTTTACCACTTACACAACATGCTAACCAATCTCATCATTCCCTTATGGTGTAACCAATGCAAAGAAATGTCCTGACTAGAAGATCCAATAGATGGTTATCCTTAAGTGAAATTTTCATGTCATCATTTCTGATAGAGGGTATAATAGACAATGTGGAACCCATGTGTCCACCCACTCACTTGACTCATAGTGATCCCAATCACACTAAAAACAACTAGGACAAAAGAAAGCTAGTTGTGATGTCCAAATGGTCCATGTACTAGTATCAAAGCTCTGGAATGAATGCATTTTTTATGAGTCTCTAATAGTAGCACAATTTGATCTATCGCATATGGACCCTTCCTCAACCAACCAAAAGAACTTGTGTATTGTTAAATCAAGAGTCCCCCCCTGTGATAATGTTGAACTACACCAATCAAAAATGCTATGAGCATCAAGAAGCTTTGTTCTTAAAATCTTCAATTGCTCCTTGACTAGACCTCTCTTCATACATACCCCTGCTCCATCATGTTTCCCTTTCCCATGGCCGGACTCAAAAATGTCCAAATATGAGGCACCCCCCTCTCTACGTGCATCCTACACAACCAATAAAACATGTGATCATTCTTGAACTGACCTATGCAAATTTTTGACCAAATGATATGCTTATCCATAGCAATGTCATGCTCTTGTAAGAAATCAAAATAATTCTCGAAACAATGTTGCAAAAATTCGTGAGAGTGAGATCTATCATTACTCATCTAAAAATGGTACTCTCTAATAATATTATGATTATCTTTTGCACTATAAGGGGCATATCTATATGTTATGTGGACAAAAATAGCAATATGAATGAAGTTGTAATATTGAGATTGTGTCTCATTTTGGGGCTGCAATGTGTAGTTCTTTGCAAAGTCAATAAATGATATAATAGCACCAATGGGAAAAGTCTCCTTACACATTCTAAATTGTTGATCCAACCACTGAGACATGTGACTCTGCCTTGCATACTTGTAGAAAATATTTCTCTTGAAATTTGAAATAAAACTAGCCACATTGATTTATTTTGCAACCAATTCACATCTAGAGCCCTCACCTCCACTCTTCAATGTGCATTTAACTATTTCATATACCATTTTTTTTACTACTTTCCTCCCAAGATCTTGTTTGCACCCCTCATGGAAACATGTGTCAAACTTGGATAAGCTACCACATTATGAACACTTCTCATTTAAGCAAGCATTTCTATAAAAGAAATAACAATCAACTCTAGGACATAAATTGATTTGGCAAGTCTCTTGATGATTTTGGAAGCCCACTAGTACCACAATTCTCCAACATTTATTTATTATGCAAAGTAGAATAGTTGGAGCATAATAGTTCATGGTGCATAGAAAACTCCACATGATATTTGCAACAACATGTATTTCAAATTTTAAGTGGCACACAATAAAATGGCTTCAAGAATTCAAAAGCCCTTTGTAATATATACAATCTTGGATGACTCTCTCTAAATTCTTGGAACAACATAGTTTGAATTACCTCTAAATAATGTTTAGGATGTGGCATGTAGTCTCTAATACCAATTCTCAACTTCAACACATCTTTAGCATTGGGTGATACTCTTGAGCTAGCGTGTCAAAATTGCGTAATTTCTTGCTTCAAATCATCAAATAGATTCTTATCAAAACATGAAAGTCTCCCACCAAAAGCCCATGTTTCATTTTGAAGAGGATCGTCAATTCTCTCTCATATAGTAAGTGCTCTTCTCAAAGTAGTATGATTTAGGTTTAAGTCAATACAAGTTTGTCTCATATATCTACCCTTTCTCAAATGATGACTTACTAAAGAGGTTGTAATAACCCTTCAAGCAACTCTCTTATCCTTCTCCCTGCTATTTTTCCCAATTCTATTGAGAGCATTGAAAAGATTCTTCACAATAATGGCATTTCTTTCTTTTTTTTATTGACACAAATCTTCAATTTGGAAAGAAAAGGTCTTATCTTTTGCATCTTTAATAAGTGCATAAAAAGTTGGCATTGCTCCACGACTATCTTGTTACCAGAAAACATCTTATATAGTCTTAAAGCCCATAACTGAATGGTTCTTTGTGATTTTTTTTCTTTCAAATTGGTTATAATTATTTCAACAATTTCAATTATCCATTTTGGTGCTCTAGAACCTTTATGTCGATTATAATTAGAAGACATCTAATGATCCTATGCATTTTCATTTTCGACATGGCCAATCATGACATTTACATTATGAACTAGTAAATTTTCAATCTCAAAATTTTCAATCCCAACATTATAATTATCAATTGGTACATTTTCATTCCCCGACTAAACATATTCATTTTCTAACTCTATGATTTCATCTTCAATCTATACATCGTCAACTTGATGCACATTTAACATACTTGATCTCTTCCTTTGGTGATTTACATTATCCCTTTCCCTATATGTTTCAATGTCTTCATTCAATGCCTTCCTTTTGTGTTTAGCCTTTCAACAACTACTACTCCCCATTCAGACAACAATACCAGACACCTAATTAAATCTTGTAGCAACCTTTTCAATCGTATAGGCCCCAAACAATATTTTTTCTCCAGACCCTTGAAAATGGCCCCAAAAGAATGTGATTGTTAGGTCTACAGTGATAGAGAATATTTTGGAAAAATTTTGCCAGTAAAACCATTCATGTACCTGATCCCATATCAGATTTTTTATTTTATCAGGTATTCGATTCAAGATCAGATACTCGATATGATATTGAGTACCCGAAATGATCACACAAATTTTCGAAACATCTTTCAATTTTGAATTTTCTTCCTACAACTACTTCAATTCAATCTTCAGAGCATCATCATCAATGCACAAGCTATCATTCTTTGATCACCAATAATCGCTACATATCATAGCAATAACCTTCATCTCATCACTAATTGCCAAAGCTAAAACATTGTCATTTTGATTAGCAATGATCACTATATCATATAGTGATGCCAACTTAATTTTTTATCATTATTCCTGCCATTGTATGTTATGAAGATATGCAAAAGTTTTATCACTCATCGCCAAGATTGAAACCCCTTTATTTCAATTAGCTATAATCGTGATAAGTCACATAAATCTCCATATTTTATTGCCAATCACTATATCTCTTTTATGTTTTCACTGCATAATGATAGACCTAGGTCGTTGTAACATATAGTGATGTATGAAGACTTATCGTTCATTGTTGTAGTAAAATCACATCTCCTTTGCTTGCCAATAAGATCTATCGTCATAGTGTATGGCAATAATCCTATCCTATCGTTGATCACCAAGACTCCATAACTTCTACTCTACTTAGCGATGAGCCCAAATCGCTATATGATACAACGATACTCCATCAAGTCTATGATATTAACCTAGCTATGAATGTTGAATGAGTAGAAAGACATTCATTCGATATTTGACTCATTCAATGTATCTCCTTCGACGCATGGAACTGCACATCGTGATATTGCTGTCAGTAGTTATAACACATAGTGATACATGTGTCTTCATCACTTATCATTATGTCATGTTTACTCCATATGCAACATGCAATCCTTTTGACCCATTGGTATATTATATAGCGACCTTTTGAGAGACCATACTACCATCACCATAAGTTATGAAGATCATGTATTTTGCATCACTGATTGCCACAACACAATCCTCCCCTTTTCGATCACCGAAAACACTTATCATTGAGACATAGTGGTTTAATAGCTTTATTGCTCATCCCCAAGATGACTATATTTGATTTCTCCTTGTCGATAATCACTAGGTGTTATAGCGATATATCTTCCTTATCACTTATCGCTATGTCAATTTTATGCTTTCTCTACAGAGTGATAGAAGAGATTGCTACATGTTGCAGGGATATAACACCTAAGTTTTGTTATGACCATGACATCATTGTTATAGTGTATATCAATTCATGAAGCTTTCTCAATATAGATATATGAGAAAATTATAAGGTAATGGTTACGATGACAAAACCTTTCAAGGGTTGACATGAGCTGCATATAATAGATTAACATATGAGTTTCAAAGAATCTTTTATAAAATGACTATTACTGTGAAAATAACTAAACAAATGTTGCAACAAACATCAACAGGCTTGGTTGTAGCCAATCATGGAAGGAAGGAAATGATCATGAAGTTCTATATGTCTAAGTGTGTTTCTATGTGACTTTCCATATTTTATACTACCCCTTTGCAATTGCAGTCTCTTGTGATGAGGAGAGATTTAACATATAGTCATACTATTATTATTATATAATATAGTAATGTATTATTATTATTAAATATAGTATAGTAATATATATGATTATTATTATTATATAATCTAGTAAAATATTATTATTACATATAATATATAGTCATGTATTATTGTTATATAATATAGTAATGTATTATTTTTATCATTATTTTTATTATTATTATATAGTAATGGGGTTGTAGGCTAGCCCACAACCCCATTGGACCCATTGCATTGATTACCCTGGGGGTTGTAGGACCCCTAGGGATCTATTTCATTTGTTTTATTGGGTCAAAAAGGACGCATTTCATGGACCTATTTCATTTATGTGAATGGGTCGAAAGGGGTCATAGAACAACCTATGTCTGCTTTCAATGCATTTCATGAAAACATATGTCCTTGAGAGTCCTAGGACCCCTAGGGACCTATTTCATTTGTTTGAAGGGATCGAAAGAGATCATAGGATAACCTATGACCCCTTTTGACATATTTCATGACAACATATGTCCTTAGGGGTCCTAGGACCCCTAGGGATCTATCTAATTTGTTTGAATAAGTCAAAAGTGGGTCCTAGGACCCCTAGGGACATAGGGTAATCAATGCAATGGGTCGAATGGGGTCATGGGCACGACCCCATTGCACCCACTACAACACGACATGTGTCCCTAAGGGTCCTAGGACCCCCAAGGACATAAAGTAATTGATGTTATGGGTCGAATGGGGTCGTAGGCTTGCCCACAACCTCATTGAACCCATTGCATCAATTACCCTAGCCTACAACCCCATTACTATATTATAATAATAATTATTACAATAATATATGACTATATATTAAATATAATAATAATAATAATCATATATATTACTATATTATATTTAATAATAATATTTATATTTTACTATATTATATTTAATAACTATAATAACAATATAATAATATATAATAATATACAATAGTTGTTGATTTCCCACACTTGCCAAATTGATTTCCCTCCAAAATTTGGGCACTCAATTTTTAAAAAAAATAAATTTGCCACTAAATTTTGGGTACTCGATTAGGTTGGTATTTACCAAACCTCTTTGGTCAACTCAAAAAATATGTTTGAGACATGTTTTAGTGACATTCAGACTTTGAGTAGTCATCTGACAACATTTTTTCATCGAAATTGAATGAAATGAATTTTTTTTTTGATAAAGCTCTCAAGATTCCATTGATATAATTATTGTCAAATTTTGAGTTTGATATGTATTTATTAGTTAATTTTTAATGAAGATGTTTGTAAATTACTAATTGACATTTTGAATGAAAAATAGCTATAACTTTCAAATAGTGTAACATTTTTGAAATCCAAAAGTTGCATCACATTTTATGTTTCGCCTAGTATAAGAAAAAAAGAAAAAAACTATTTTTGTAAAGTTTTCAACTAGTCAAGGTGGTCAGACATAGTAGTTTTTTTTATTCTAAAAAAGTTATAGTAGAACATTTATATTAAATTATTTATTTGGAATAAAAATACCCAAAAATGTGTGTCACTTCCAAGCATGACTCTACTTTTTATATCTATAATAATATTTAAAAATATTTTCATTTAATTTTGATTAAGGTGGTCAGACATGCACCTACTTTTTATTTTCGCCCTAAAATTTTTGTAATATTGCATTAAAATCCAAAATTTTGACAAATCAAATAATTTTTTCTCTAGATAAGGCCTAACAATTTAGAAACTAAATTTTATTTCCTACAGATTCTTTTTCTTACAATTTTTTGATATAAAGCCCATAACTACTTTAAAATTATATGTCAACATAACTTTGATTTGTTGGTTTTTCACTGCCACTTAAGGCCATAGTTTGGTTGACCATGATCCTACACATACCCTAAACAACTAAGCAAAAAGAAATAACATGAACAAAGAGTGTCATTCCACAAAAAAAACATTGGAATAAATAACAAGAAATATATTTGGTTTATGCAAGATTAACAAAGACCCCAAAATGCTCTGGCATCAACTACTCTAGAATATATAGTTTTGATTTGAATAAAAATTGAAACAAATAAGATATAAACCAACATCTAGAGATTCAATTGAAGGGAGTATCAAGTTGCTTCATGTTGATTTAACCCACTCTAGGACCTAATAAGGAGGGTGCCTTTTCCTTACGAATATGATGATGAAAGAGTGACTCCCCACATTTGAAGAATTGTCGTTAGCACATGCATTAAAGATATGGAGATGTGTAGGTTCATTTGTGAAATCCAATTTTGTATCTTGAACTAGAAAAGAGACTAAATGGAAAGAGGTGTAGAGGTGGGGTTTTAAGGCGGTACCTCAATTGAAGCCAAAGATGAGAATCATGGTGATCCTAGAGAAGAAAGGTTAGGATTTACACATATGAGTTACTTCAAACAAAAAATTATCATAAAGATGAAAGAGATTTGATGTGTTCTTATAAGCCAAAAGTGCCTAAGAATCAAATAGAGGAGTTGTAGCCAAATATGAAGTGGGAGAAGAAACTAAATGATACCCCATTGGTAGAGCAACGTAGGTGACCCCAAGAATGTCGAAGCGATGAAAACCTAATTATTATCCTTGTAGACCCAACAAAGTTTTTTTGGAGTCCAAGCAAAGGATATATTTCCCTTTTCCTACCCTAAGTTCTTCATTGGCTTCATAAACGCATCTAAAATTGAAAGAACAGTTACCTCCTTCCTTTACATTTGATTCTTTTCCTTTGTATGTCCTACCTACATTTCCCTTCACACCTCCAATGTTGTTTATTTCCCGCCCTCGCATTATTCCTAAATGCAACCAACTACCATACATTTGCACATATATATCATATATATATTTTATTTACTCATACTCCATTGATTTCAAAATTGAATTAATATGCATTAAATACAATTTTATTTATTTATAAACATCAACTTAAATATTTAACCATCAAAGTCAACCTAAAATTAAAATAAATAAATTTTTATTATATTTTATTTAATAGAAATATTATATTAACAATATAAAGTTTCCACTATCTTGATACTAGTGCATAAATCCCTAAGTTTTGGTTGTGTAATTTTTTATGAATGTTTTGAATGTTATTCCATGAACTTTAGTTCTCTATTGATATTGCTATCATGATTCAATAGTCGAGTTTTTTAGTCAAACTCATTGACCTATGTTTCATGTTCATAGTAGTGGTTCACACAAACCCATCTATCATGAGAACAAATGGAACACTTAACACTCATTGAATCTAGGTGATGCTCATAAAGGTGAAGCACCAAGGCTCCTTAGAAGGTCACCCATCCCAATGCTACTCTAGTTCCAAGGTACTTAACTTTGAAGTTTCCTCCATGGTTAAACTCGCTCTATTTGCAACCCAATCTGCAAGTCTTCAATAAGGGTTGTATCTTCCATTCATTAGAAAACCCCTTAAGCTCATCAATTGATAAAGAGGAGATATTTTCAACAAGTCAAATTGTGATATAGCTATCATGATATGTGTGAACCACTATTCATAAAACATGGGCCAATGAGTTTGATTTAAAAAGATACACAGTTGAATCCTAACATAAATATCACAATTTGACTTGCTCTAACTTTGTACTCAAGATGACGGATTATTAAGTACAATAACAAATGTTCTAATGTTGATAAATGATTATGAAGTATGATCCGAACATTCATTGTAAAGAGGTAGATTCATTCTTATAATCAAGATAATAGATCACAATATACAATAACAAACATTCAAATGTTGATAATAGATCCTAAAGTATGATGTGTAGCACTCTAATTCTGATAAATATAATTTAAATGATAAAAAAAAAATACACTCATTGGTAAAAGTTAGACAGATGTATATTTATATGAATAATACATCTGTATAATAGTTATGATATTATTCATATTAATAAATATCATAACTATTATACAGATGTATATTTATTCAAGACCTAATTTAAAAAAAAAAAATCTTCAAGGGAAGGTTACGATGTTACCAAGGAGGGGCTTGTATAAATCCAAGTAATGGATCTTTAACCCAAGATAGGGTATTGGTTATCATTTTGAAAACCTTGAGGGCAAGACCCAAGATGGGATACAAACTTGGACCTGGAAATTGCACGGAATCCATTGCAAGTTGGTATCAAGGCAACTTGGGTAAAAACATACACCTTCCATCATTAAGATGAATAGGAATGTGATTGGATATGTGTGAATTAATAGATAATTTGTCCTAATTAAACTAATGGTGTTTATGAATACATAAGATTAAACCTATTGTATCTTAGGACATACAATGTAAGAATTTGAATTATATATATGTAATAATTACGTCTAACCAAACAGGGGACATTACAATTGGTATTGGAGCATGTTCAGGCCATCTTGTAGGGTAAAAAGATAAAACACAAAACCATTCTATTAAAAATAAATCTAGAATATTAAGACTCAAAGATATGATCTTTTAGATTAATATCAAATATGCACTACTCATAGTGAAAAACTTGTAAAAGTTAACATTGTTTGAGGACAAACAATTTTGAGGAAGGTAGGACTATGATGTCCCCATCCTACAGTTTTGTAATAAGTAATTTTAATAAATCGCAAAAGAAATGTTTTATAAAATAAATAATATTTAAAATAGATAAATAAATAAATTTTATTTATATATTGATCATTAAAATTAATAAAAATTAATTAATAAAAATATAATCATAACTTAAGGCAAGAGCCTACAATACAACGGTAACTTATGAGCCTCTCATGTGGGAGGTCTTCGGTTTGAATTCACTTAACACATTAAAAATAATTAATTACAACAAATAATAATAATTAATCTAGGCTTTGGCCATTTATCGATCCAAAAAAAATAATAATCATAACAAATATTGATTTAATTATATATTGAATAAATACTAAGTTTTTCTTCCCCATTATTTTCCCCTAATGCCTACACTTGAATGAGGTTTCATTGTAACATTAAAAAAATTGATTAATAAGAATTATCTAGAGGACTCAAACTATTATTTATCAAAAGAAAGAAGAAGACGAAGAATATCATAATTTTTATACAAATATATATTTATTAAAGACATATTACTATTTTAGTTTGAGAAGGGAAAGTTGTGATTCTACCAAGGAGGGGCTTGTATAAATCCAAGCAATGGACCTTTGTCCAAAGATAGGGCAGGGGTTACTGTTCAGGAAACCATAAGGGCAAGACCCAAGATGAGATAGGAACTTGGACCTATAAACTTTGAGGGAATTGATAACACATGTACACCTTCCACCATTAATTTGAATAGTAATATGATTAAATATGCGAGAATTATCATATATAATTTTTCCATATTCAACTAGTATTGTTTATGAATACCTTAGATTGAATTGATTGTATTTTAGGAAAAAATGTAAGAATTTGAATTAAATATGTAATAATTATGTCTAACACGATAGAGGAAATTAAAATGATAGCACTTTGGGTATATCCACTATCAAGATATGTGTCAAGGTTAAAGACAAGACCATTTTCATTAAGCTCAATTTGACAATATGAAAGGGTAGATGTTGAGCTTTGATAATATGTTGGAGTTGATAGCTAACCTTATAGCTCCTAGAATTCATTTGCAACTAGAACACCTATCGCATCTACAGAGAAAATCATGATTGATGCTACACAACCTTGAGAGAGAATTGATCTAAATACGAACTTGATTATGAGATCAACTAGTAAATGCATTGAACATATTAAATGAATTAAATAGATCTAAGCATTTAACTTTGTTGGACATGTCTCCTTTTCTCATCACACCTTCGATGCCATTCTATCTCCTATGATTGCACTATCGTCCTGTGCAACCACCTAGGGGAGAGAGACCAATAGATGTTAGAGATGCCAATACATGTAATAGTAGGTGAACAAAATAGACCCTAAAGTGTCACTACACTAAACATGTAATGTCAATGCTTATCCCCTAAAAGGTTCCTCTATAAAAAAAAACAACCAATAATGTGATGTCACATCAATGCATCACTAAACATGACTTAGTGCACAACTATAGTCTTATCACTTTCGGTGACCACTTTGGATACCTTCACAAAAAAAAAACATGTTGATGTGGCCTTGTATTTAACTATATTGACTTGAGATTTATTTTATGTAGGAGACTTGACAAGTAAACTATTGTAAAAATTTGAGAGTAATTTGTAATATCCACAAGAAATTTGGAGAAGCGCAAAGCTAGGGTGCATGTGTATTGTTTCCCCTCCCCTATTGTACCTTCACATATCTCAATCCTTGCCTATTTTATTTATTTACCAACACCAATATAAACATTAAATCATCAACATCAACCTAAAAACTCAATTACCATTGTATTTATTTTTTGATATCAAAATTAAAAAAATTCTATTAAAAATTTTGTTTAATAGAAAAATTAAATTAATCACATAACATTTCCACTATTCATTTTTTTAGGGTACATAAATTTCTAAATTTTGATTTGTGAACTATTTACCATGAACATTTAAAATCATATTTTATGATCTTTAGTTCTCTAAACACAATGATAGATGATCAAGTATGACAAAAATATTCTAATCTTAATGATGGATCATGAAGTCAAACATTTTAATTTTAATAATAGATCGTGAAGTATGATATGCAATGTTCATGATAATATGATCATAAAGAATTAGAGCAATACCATCCAAATTCTCTAATAGTAATGATAGATCATGAATTATGATGTAAAACATTCTAATCCTCAATTATTCTAAATGCATATTCACAACATATATAATAAAAAAAATTACAATATAGTTCATTGTTAAATACCTAATCTCCCTTTCCTACTTTTAAATCTTAAAAATTAAAATAATTTCTCACTACAAAAACAAGGGTTTTCTTTTGAATCGTAAGGCAAAGAATCCACCACATAAACATATATAAGATAGTGGAACGAAGTAGTGACTACTATGCAACTTATATGCACCAAGACTAGTCTTAAATAGTCTCAAGTCTTTAATATACAAATGAAATGCACTCAGATGTATACAAATTGACTGGCTAAAACCAAAGTTGGCCTAAGCCGACAACAATGAAAAAGAAACATTAGTAGGAGAACAATTTTGTTGGATATTTCCCGGCGGAACATCAAGTACGATGTGTGCATGTACAATTGGCCATGTGAATCAATCAAATCACTCGTCTGTGCTGCCATTAATATATTCTTTACTTTTCTTTGCTTAACGAGCAAGACTTCACTCCATTTAACCGTCACAGCCACGAAAGGCGATGTGTTCCTGTTTTCAAATTCAGCTGACATCCAGCGAAGCGCAGGGTCTATAAAGTTTGTTATAAGAAAAAATTTGAAGCTCGAAAGAAGACACTGAATTTCTGTAGGAGTTCAACGGATATGCATTGGAGCGGGAGGGTAAATAAGTCTGTTTTAAGAAAAGGATTTGAAGCTTGAAAGTGGCCTTTAAATTTCCGGAGTTTAATTGATATGCATTGGAGCGGCAGGGTGAATAAGTTTGTTTTAAGAAAGGATTTAATTCTCAAAAGCAGCCATTGAAGCTCCGGAGGAGTTCAAATGATATCAATTGGAACGGCAGGGTAAATAAATATGTTTTGAGAAAGAATTTGAAGCTCGAATTCGGCCATGAAATTTCTGGAGGAGCTCGACTGATATGCAATGGAGCGGCAGGGTATGTAAATCTGTTTTAAGAAAGGTTTTGAAGCTCGAAAGCAGCCATGGAGTTTCTGGAGGAGTTCGGTAGGAGTCGGGGTTGGCAGAAGAACAACGTGAAAGAACAGTTTGAGGAATTGGTGCTCAAATGGACCGTCCAGGACATTACGAATGAGAATCTCTACCATCATAAGGTCAGATATATATAATTTACAGAAATGTAGTTATTTTTGTAACTGCATGTAAATGCTTTTGAGAAGGGTTTAGTTAAAGGTGATTTACAGTCGTCAGGTTTCACAAAACCTATACTGGGTTAGGATTGAGAGCACAATATAAGAATCTTTTCCCTGTTTTTGTTAGGAAAAAATTAACTAAAAGAAGATAAAATGTATGTCTTAAAATAATAGAGGAAGACAAAAATTTGGTTTTAGAGAGATGAGTTGTATGATATTCAATTTTTTAATGGTTGATGAGTAGTTATTTTATATAAAAGCACATCAGTTTTAGCCTGGATTGTTTAGACTAAGGAAATCTCTTGTTTGTTTTTGTTCGGAAAATTTTGACTAACAGAAGATTTTAAGAACGGAAGAAATTTAGTTTTAGAGGGGATGAGCTGTATGATAGTTATTACATTTTTAAAAGGGTTGATGAATAGTTATTTTATATAAGAGCACATCAGTTTTAGGCTGAATCTTTTAGATTAAGGAATCTCTTCTCTTTTTTTGTTGGGAAAATGTGACTAAGAGAGGATAAAATGTATACCTTGTAATAATAGAGAAAGACAGAAATTTAGTTTTAGAGGGGATGAGTTATATAATAGTTATTCAAATTTTTAAAGGGTTGATGAATAGTTATTTTATATAAGGGCACATCAGTTTTAGGCTGAATCTTTTAGACTAAGGAATCTCTTCCCTGTTTTTGTTGGGAAAATTTCAACTAAGAGAGGATAAAATGAATACCTTAAAATAATAGAGAAAGACATAAATTTAGTTTTAGAGTGGATGAGTTGTATGATAGTTATTCAAATTTTTAAAGGGTTGATGAATAGTCATTTTACATAAGAGCGCATCACTTTTAGGCTGAATCTTTTACACTAAGGGCTCTAGACTGAAGAGTATATCAACCTCATCTCTGATTTTTTCATTATGTTTAGAGCTTCCTAGTAAGACAGACTTGATCATTACTACGCTCATTAAAAATCTCCCATTCTCAAATATATTCCAAAGATAGTATAACAGATATATTTGTGTATAGAAATTTCATATAAATGTGTCTTTAAAATGATTGATTAAAATAGTAGTAGTGTATGTATGGAAAAGTCTCAAAGAGGAAATTAGAGTCTTGAAAGTATTAAAATAGCGGAGGAGCTTATAGATACAAGTGTTACACATGAACTTCCAAAGGTTTGATTTTGGAAGGGATAGTTACTAAAACTAAACTAGTTCAATTTTTCTCTTTAATTTTAGAAATGTTGAGATCAATTTTTGATTGCATCCTCGCAAAGTAAATGTGTAATGGTAAACCATACAACTTTTGATTAATTTTCAATGATGTTTATGTTATCTTCTTCTTAGTTCAATTTGGAATCTTGGTGTAAAACTCAATCTAGATCAGTTTCTTGACAGAACATTAACCCTTTTCAATTTGGAATTCAAGATTGGTTTGTGGTTTGTTGTATAAAAGGTCAAACCTTTATTCATTATGATCAACTAGACAATAGGAAATATCTTATCACATCAGTTCAAAGAAACCATTTCATTATCATCTTCCAAATTTGGAGTGACAAATAGTCATTTCTCAAGGTCATCGAATTGATTTACCTAAGGGTTTGATTAAGGAGACTGTTGATCTTACTTTAAGGGGCTTAGACTTCTTATAAGATGTTGATAAATATTTGTTAGTCTTGCATTGCAATTCTAGATATTCAAAAGTGAGGTGAACCAATATTAGTTTGATGACTTCTTAGGTTGATTTTGCACTACATAGGTTGATTAGGAGGAGAATATATTTTTGTGTTGTGAAATCAAATCAAATTGATTGTGGATCATGAATTCATCCCATAGCTTAAAAAAGTAGTTATTCGATTTTACATTATGAAGTCAAATTTGATATCATATCAATAATTAGATCGAAGAGTAAATCCATTAAGCCACACTTAGAAGTAAGTAGCCCTAACCCATTTGACATTTTGAAAAGTACTTGATTAATTACTTATTATTATCTTAGCTTATAAATATAGAATAGTTTTTACACTTAATTATTGTACTACATATTTGAAAACGAATTATATTTTCATTTTCACTTAGAAAATGGATTAGTTGAAGATAATTAATTACTATGATACTTGGTGCTGAGAAAAATATTTAATTTTATGAACATATAATTTTTGTATTCCTCGTTTTCAAAATAAAGGCATGCATTTCAAATTTGTGAAAGTTAAATAATATGAGTACTATTTATATATTTGTATATACATACATTTTGTTTCATTTTTTTACATCTATACATATATAGACATGCAAATATGTGTATATACATCTATGCGTGTACACATTTATTGAAAAAAGATATATCTTGAGTATGGGTGATGATAAAGGTTCTTGTATTATAATGAACGTAATATGTTTGGATTTAGATATAGAAGGGTAACACTTGAAAACACAAATGAAAAATAAGCAATATGTTGAATATGTATATAAGGACATTTGACATAACAAATAATAATAAGTTGTCCTCTATTTATTTACGTATCTCTTCTATATTAGCTGAAGACAACAATTTATTTTTAATTGTCATTGGATTTTACTTATAAGATAATAGAATTTTTTTTTAGTTGTTATTACGTTAAATACAAAATTGAGAATATAATATATAATAGAATTTGTTTTTAGTTGATATTACATTAAATACAAATTTGAGAATATAATATATAGCTACTAATTCTATGTCAATTCTCAAATGATTAATCTCAAATTTAAGTTATCTTTTTAATGAGGTTGGGGTGGCACTTCTTATGGGGATTATTAATAGTTCTTTGGTAGGTTCACTATCAAATTGTTATTTGATTTTACTTATAAGATAATAGAATTTGTTTTAGTTGTTACTAAATTAAATACAAAATTGAGAATATAATATATAGCTACTAATTCTATGTCAATTCTCAAATGATTAATCTCAAATTTAAGTTATCTTTTTAATGAGGTTGGGGTGACACTTCTTATGGGGATTATTAATAGTGCTATGGTAGGTTCACTATCAAAATGCATGTCAAGCTTGCAAGATAAAAGCTTTGTAAGTCTAAAGTAATACTAGGAAAGAGCAGACTTTGAGCACTTGCTATCATGTTGGAGTTGAGAATTAACCTCACAACTCCTATTAAATCATTTGCAAGTGAAATGCCTATCACATCTGAAGAGTAAAAACCATGATTAATGTAATGCACCACAGAGAGAATTGAATCAAAGAGGAATAAGAAAACAGAGACAAAAACCTATATGCAAACCCTAAGAGAATAAAAAAAAGCGTAAGAATCTTCATGAAATAACAAATATTAAAATATGTGGATTTTTATAACCCCATAATTTTATAGAATAGAAACAATAGATATAGTATGAAACCAACCAAACATATAATTCACACTAAAATACTCAAAAATATTCTTTTAAATTAAAAAATCCAATAGATTAATCTATTGCACTCTTGCTTAAGCACATAACCATTCACAATATAAACAAAAACTCAACCCTCATACGCTTACGTATATCAATAAACACATCTAAAATGATCTTATAATTTCATATAAATATATTAAAATCATGAACATAAAAATCTTATATACAGCTTCAGAAAGTAAAATAGAAATACAACTGAAAATATAGAAAAAATTATTCAAATATTTAATATAAAAAAACCACTATCTAACACATCACAACACATCACACAGAATAAATATCTACTAAGACCCAATGCTCTCTATTTCTTTCCTCATCGATGTCATAATATAAAAGTAGTAGTGAAACATAAGAAAACAATGTTCAACTAATTAACATAAAATGTGCACTTCTTCAACACATTATAAGTAGTAAATATCTGTTGAAGACAAAGGCCATTTTCTTTTTAGGCTTAGTTTTTTTTGGATTTGAATTCCAATACAAATTTATTGTTTAGAATGCATTTTGCAATAAGGTGGGGTGAAAATGAATGACATTTTATTAGGGAATATGCAGTTTAAGAAGATAAAAGTATTCAGTATGAAAATAGTTTTTAAGATTAAAACAATTTAAAAATTTGAATCATTTATTTGATGAAGATAAATTCAATTAGATTGCGAGAAAAATTCTATATAAAGATAATTTAAGACACTTATTCTTTGATCTTTAAAATTAGCCAAGGTCATTAATATCATTAATTCTTTCATTCCTAAAACAGGGTGCCAATCTTCTGTTGTCTATAATTGATCCAGCTGCCAGTGTGCAAATTAAACATTTCCTACTGCTTACTAATTGACATTGTATTTATTGATTTTGCACAAAAAATTGTGTAAATAGATTTTCAAATGAAATGAAAGGAAAGATTTTAATGATACCCACAAGACCACCCTAGCAGTCTTGAAGACCAGCCTAATAGTCTTGTGTAACCTTGCCTCTTCGACTGAATGCGTTCGTGAGCAATTTTCATTTCTCCTTTAATATTAAGTTTTAACATTGCAGTTTACGTGTCATGACTTTTAGTTATGCTCTAGCGTGGATTTATCATGATGCAGGCCATTCACTACAATGACATATTCTTATAATGGGCTTTCATTCCACATCAATTCTCCTTGGTCTATTTTGTTTTTCAAGATTTTGGAAGTCTGACGCTATAATCTAAATCAGGATGCTTAGTCAAGAGAGTCCATGTGAGGATCTGTGTTCAGGAATCCTAATTCTAAGGATTCAATTTGGTGTTGAACAACGTTGGTAAACAGGTTAATCGTTGCGAAAGATTCCAAGGTTTGTTTAATGATCACGAGCAGTGATGAATTGAACCAACGAATGGAAAAATCGTTCTGAGATTAATGGTTCTTAGAAAAATATTTCTGCTGCGAACATGAGAACATAAAACGTGATGATAAATTACATCATCAACTAGAGCACAGTAACTCTCATATCATCTGCAAAACAAAAACGGAAGGTGAAAAAATAAGCATAAGAAGAAACTAATTTAACATCAGAACAATTTTTTTCGAAAAGAAATGTTTAACATCAGAAAAACAAATCTTTGTTTGAATCTAAAAGAATCTCAGAGACTCCCTTTTTCCCGTGTACATAGCGCTCTCCTTTTAGCAGCGGAAAAGACCCCCTGCGTCAACAATTACATCAGTATTTAAGAGAAACTTCAAAAGGTAAAACATCCATTTTTCTTCTAAAGATATTTCAAGCATACGAGTAGATACTTTGACTCTTTAAATCCTGAAGTTTCTTTTCAATTCTCCTTTTCGAAAATAGCTCGGATTCGCATACAGGACAATTTCCTGCACTTCAATCTTTCTTTTCTATCACTCCGAATCATGATGCTAAGTAACTCATATATCTGGTCGATGCTTCACATTCCCTTAACTTAAACGTTCATTAAAGCTTATCTACGGAGGTTCGCTAATCGATATTTCTATGCTGTTGATGGAGATGGAAAATGTATTTCAAGTAGCACAGTTTAGGGTCCTCCCTGAAAACACTTACTATTGGTCTCGAACACAAAATGCGTAACTAGACACTAAAGGGAACAATGAAGATCACCCAGTCTTTCTTTAATAACAGGAACCAAACAGCTTCCCTTCCCGACTTCCCATTTGCTCATAACCAACACAACGCATGATAGTCAAAACGAACAGCACCTGTCCCACACTCTGTAATATCATTTCTAAGTTTTTCTAGCTGCCTCTCTTTTGCAGTCTCAAGTCCATTGCGATCTAGGTTTCCTTGCTCCAACCTTTTATGAAGGCCTTCCAAGACATCACGTATCATTGGATGCAAATATACCTCTTTGAAGGAGAATATCGTTGAAGTTTATGAAATGTGACCATATATGCCCGATAATTTTTTTATAAAACCTTTTCACCAAATTCATTTACATTCCTTGACTGCATTTCACATAGATTGTCGACGTTGAATGCTTTTCCATGAGAAGATTTCACAAATAGTCATCTCAGAGTATCCTTTCACTATCCCGTGCACTGTCAAAAGTAAAGCTGTGGAATAAGATATTGAATAGCACCTTACTCTACTCCCTATGTACAGTACCAGTTCGATAACAGTGGTTGAGAAAGATAGACCCTCTTTCTTTCATTCTTAAATCTGAAAATTTACATTCCATTATCAACATTTGTATCCAATGGATTGCTTGATTCAGGACGTCTAGAAGGCAACATAATTATTCATCGATTTTGCTTATGACATGCATCTTCTTCATTGATATTGGTTTTATACGTATCATTTGATCTCGGCTTTAATAATCCTCTTCTGACAAGGTCAACCAAATATGAGAATGTTTTGACAACTGTTGGACAAGTCAAATTTTGGGCCTCACTGTGTACCCAGGTCACGTGTTATTGGGCCTTGTTTTGACCTTCTTGCATTGGTGTTTGCTAAGTCATGGCGAGTCTTGTAACACTGCACCACATATCTCTGTTGCCTTTGTGAGAGAAATTGATTGGGATTTGATTTGAATCAAAATAAAGGGAAAACAAATTATGCTTTTTGTTGATATCGATTATTCAATTCCCCAAGATGCTCCTATATCGATGGTTAATAGGAAAATGATGAAGTTAAAAATGTGAAATTTGTATTTAGAGCTTGTAGGTTAATAATCATATTCACGGAAATGGCATGGCTCAATTCCACAATTGTGGATCTGATCCAAGGCTGCAAAGGGTAGATTTAGTAGCCAAGCCTAGACTCTTGGAATGTGTGAAAGGGAAACAAATTGCAGTAAATCTATTTGTCAACTTACATGTAAAACTGGTTAATGCATTAAAATAACTTACTCACCATGGGTCAAAAATTTAAAAATATAGGAAGAAACAGCATGGATATGAATTTTTACCATTTCACTTAATTACATTTGGAAGATGTAATCCTCTTCTCCACCTTTGCTAATATACGCTCTACATCATTCAAAAGCTTTTTTAACTTCAATCTGTTGCTATACATCTTCTCCATAGGAACCCAACATACAATGGTGACCTCTTCTAGATGCAGTGGTTGCACTGCTGCTCATACAGATGCGTTTCAAACAGTTATGTACATGATGAGAGGGTTGCTTATGAGTTATTAATACATCAATAAATTTTGGCCATTGTTAAATAACAATTATCAATCAAGAGAAATAATGCGAAGTCCAGAATTCCTTTGTCACTTAGCAAATTCTTGGAGTCTGCAAATAGCCAAGGTGAAAATAAGATTGTTGTTTATGTCAATTAGCAAATTCTTGGAGTCTGCAAATAGCAAAGGAGAAAATAAGATTGTTGTTTATTTTTGGTTAGAAACACTGGCTCATTGGAATGATGAATAGCTGATGTATCCAAGAATATCATTTATCAGATTAAGTGGCAGAACTTAATCTTTATATGCTCTCTCTGTCTGCAACTTATCTTCCATCACTGCACAGCCATTAATTACAGATGGATCCAATACTGCGTGATGAATAACACAAGGTTGGAGATCTAAGTGCATTTCAGGGAATTCCCCAAACGGAGTTATCTGATACGAACAAAAGTTTGGTGGATTAATTGACCACTTAACCTAATGATAATCGACAATTATAAGTGAACTGGCTATTTAAATGTTCTTTTCTAAGAATTTCATGCTCTTTAAGCAATACTTATTTTTGGCCTTAAAATTTCATTTAGCATATATTTTTAGTGCACGTGAAATATCATTCTTGATTTCAAAGATTATTCAGCATACAAAAATACCTGTTTACCTGTAATCTTTGTATTATTTTCCTATAACATCAATATTTCCATCATCTTTCATTTGTATTGACAGTTCGTTTACGGTTCTTTTTTCCTAAAATTTAAAATGTTTGAAGATGATTGAATAGAAGGAATGATTTGTGCTGACAGTACAAGTAAATTTTCCTTTCTCCGAAATTTTATTTGTTTCATGACAACTGAATAGTGTGCATGACTTAATGTATTGATGTGAGGCAATAATTTCTAGTTGAGTTGGACCAAATTTATCTATTTTTAAAAAAATTACTTCTTTCATATAGATGCAAATGGTAGCCAATCCATCAGAACAATAGCTTTTTCTCATACAGATGGACTTTATAAGTTTTAGTAATTTATATGTTGGGTTTTCAGGTTAATGATATTCCAGAGACATTTACGTCTGTAGGAGAATACCTTGGTTCATTTGTTTGGCCACTAGTTGAAGAAATGCGAGCGAAACTTCAACAGCGCCTGGAATCTATTTGTCAAGCATGTGCAGCAATGAAATTTCAGGTCAAAACACAGCTATCAGAAGGTGTGATAGAGACATATGACATGCTTATTGACAGGGAGCCTGATACAGGAGAGGACAAGGAGAAAGAAAGTTTGAAGTTGAAACCAATGGATATTCTCATGCTATCCAAAAAATTACCTGAGAATCTGGATTTCTTAAATGATGAGTACTTGTTAGCTTTAGTCCATAGCACCAACTATGATGATGCAACTTCGGATAAATTGACAGCGACAGTGAAGGCATATGTGTGCTACGGACATCCCTTTACATCAACAAGTGACAATATGAAGACTAAATACTTTGCTTTCAATCTCAGTAGTATCATATCGTGTTCGAGAATTTGGAATGCTTTACATACTCATTTGGGAGTTAAGGAACAAAGTACGGCCATGCTCTGTAAGGCAATAAATCTGAATACAGTGGTATGTACTTGGATTGTCTTGAGTTTTATGTATATTGTAATTGTTTTGTTTGGTCATTGTTTATGAAAAAAAGAACTACATTTTCTTGCAGACAAGCTGGAAGATTTGCACTAATCTGAATTTGATGGGATTTTTAGGATTATCACAAGGCATGTGGAGAAGTGGAAGAAGAAAATTTTGAGAAATTCAAGAGCAAGCACTTCATGCCCCATAATTTCAATGATTCTCAAGTTTCTGCTGTATTCCAAGCAGTTAATACTATTGAATCTAATTTTTCTTCGGATATACAGTTGATCCAGGGCCCCCCAGGAACAGGGAAGACCTCGACACTGATCTCACTTCTTTCCATCTTAGTCCATGAGAAGCTCAAAGTAGTTGTGTGTGCGCCCACAAATGCAGCAGTATCAGAAGTGGCAATGAGATTCATCAATATTGTTAATAGTCCATCTGGATGTTGTCCTGATACAGAGAATTTTCCTTGTGTCTTGAGTTTGAGTGATCTCCTACTCGTAGGAAATGAGGAGAGATTTGATCCTGAAGGTATTTTTGGAGACATTTTCCTTACATATCGAGTTGATCGTTTGTCAAAATGTTTCCTACCAATGACTGGATGGAGGCATAGGGTGATATCACTTCTTGACTTTCTTGAATCAGCTGTTTCCCAGTATGAAGTTTTTCAACAAACACCAAAAGAAACAGGCTTGATTGATTTTTCAGAGTACCTCAAGCAGACACTGAAAAAGTTAACCTCAGAATTTTATGAAGGTGCAAGAACATTAATAAATGATTTACCAGGGGGCTTATCAGGAAAACATGAATTGAAATGTTTGATCAACATTGTTCAATCTTTTGTGAATCTTGTTGAAGATAATAAAATCAAAGAAAGAGTCCTTAGAGAATGTTTTTGCAGTAATAGTGAAGGTCTGGGAGAGGCAGAAGGGTTAACAGGTAAATTTAATGAGAATATTCGTCATGATAAGAAAGACTTAAAGGTTAATCTTTATATGAAGAGATGTGAGTGTATCCAATTGCTGAGAAAGCATTTATCTAGTGGAACTGATATTGCCTGCATGGCCCAAACATTCATCTCCACTGAGGGAATAGAGAAGATGTGCATGTTGCATGCAAAATTGGTATTTTCAACAGTCTCATCATCTGCTAAAAGGTGCATGAATGCTACATCATTTGACTGCTTGATTATTGATGAAGCAGCACAGCTTACAGAAGCTGAGTCAACTATTGCATTGCAAATCAGAGGTTTGAGACATGCAATACTTATAGGAGATCCAAATCAATTGGCTGAAACAGTTATTAGCAAGGTTTGTATTTATTAGGTTAATTTGTTGTGTCTTTGTTTCTGTTTGGTATAATGCTCAATTTTTTATTTTAAAGGTATCTTGTGTTTGACTTGCAGATATCACAGGAAGCAGGATATGGTAGAAGTCTTTTTGAAAGATTACAGCATCTTGGTCATCCTGTCCATCTTCTAAATACACAATATCGCATGCATCCATTGATATGTCAATTCCCAAATATGGAGTTTTATGGTAACTGTATCATAAATGGTCCCAATGTTAAAAAGGAACCAAATGGCATTGCATATATTAAATCTGAAATGTATGGAACATATGCATTTATTAATATAGAAGATGGAAAAGAAGAGGAAGAGGAATCTAGTAAGAGCAAGCGGAATATTGTTGAGGCCTCTGTCGTCTTGTACATACTCTCAAAACTTTACAAAGGTAATGCTTTCTCATGCTTGATCAATAACCTATCAATATATAAATAGAAATACTGATTTAATCATTTTTTAAATGTGTACATTTTGGTGGCTACTATGTTTTGTCTCTAATCGATCCATAATTTGAGTGGGACATGTTTTCCATATAGGGTAGACAAATACTTATTGCATTAATAGATTAGAATGTAACATAGAATAGAGACTTATTTCATATAAGAAAATATGCAATTCCAATTACAATGATGATCCATAAATCCATTCGGACAATGTACATATGCTTCCTGAAGGAGTGACTCGACTATCATGCGACCTTTCAGATACCAATTCTACTTGTCGACTATAATAGTTTTTACCGACAACATCATCCCCCCCAAAAGTAAAGTCATCTCCGGACGACAAAATAGAGACAACTTATACATCAAAACTCAAATTATAATTCAACCACTAATTACATCAAGATTTAAACAACTAAGAAGAAGAGGGATGCGTCCCTGGTGTAGTAGACACCCCCTGTGCTCTAAGCTCATTCAGTTGTGCTCGTAGCTCACGCACATGCTTGGTCCGTATCTTTTGATCTGCTTCAGCCTACATCTAAATCTCCAAGGCTGTTTGCATCATCTTGGCAATCTCTCCAAGCTCTACCTCCTTTTTTGTAGACTCCTATTGTAGCCGACTCTTCTCTCACCTAGCCTCATCCAGTTGAGCCATAAATGCTATCCTTTGGACTTCTAAGCTTCTCTTTCTGACTCCCAAGCTGCCTTCTTTGCAGGTAGATCCACCTTCACTATTGCTAACCTGGTAGTTGACTCCTCCCGAGCCCTCTCTGTCGCTTCTTGGTCTGCCTGGCTCCATTGAAGAGCATAATAAGCATCACGATATATCTGGACTACGTCACTATTTAGAGTCTCTATGCAACTCTCCACAACCGACTCTCTAGTAGTCGCCCAACCTTTGCTCATCTTCAAAGTCTCTACTCTAGGCTATCCGCGCTCCTCAAAACAAACTAGAAAGGCAGCTAAGTACCCTACTCTCATGAAGGATATGGCGTGCTCTAGCTCCTGCACCACTAAATCCAAAGCATGTGTCTGTGCAAAGATCACCACTTAGAAAGCTTGAGTCACTACATCAGCTAGAAATGTCTTCACATCCTCTCCCATCGATGTCTCTAGCCTCATTGTAAGCTGCTGGGTACCCATAGTTGTCTTCATTGTTTCTATCATCCGCTCAACAGTGCTATTTGTTGATGAGTGTGGTATCTCATCAATCAATGTCAGGTGGCTCTCCTCCACTTGTGTCTGCGTGCCTACAAGATCTCCTTCCGGGGCTACTTCTCGCTCAAGTGAAAGAATGCTCGACACTTTTGGTGCTGGTGTGTGTTAAACCTCGTAATCGAGTATGTGCTCAATTTTTGAGATTTACTTGCCTTGCTCAGCTCCTTTGCCACTGACGTTGCTAAGAATGTTGCGTCTATAGTAACCACCATGTCTGAGCCCACTACATCTAAGTGAACATCGTGTGTCCTCAAACCCTCACCTATTTTTGTCTGTATCGATATCTTCATCACTCCCTCCTTTGTCTCTACCTCATCATCGGGTATAATTGTGGCTATATGTGTCTCAACCCCTATCTCTAGTAGAACCATGATTGTAGCTGACAAAACCTCTCGATCGATTGAAGGTTCAGCAACTCCTGAAGGCACTAATGCTGGTCGGAGTGATGGTTGAGGTACTAGCCATGCTACTGGTCCAATTGTTATGGCGACTGGAGTCATAACCACAGGTTGCCTAAATTGCCCAAATCTAGGAATGTGCATGCTTGCTGGAACTAAGTGAGTGGGATGTAGCTGCGAGGAAACTTGGAAATAATAGTGGTGGTGCTATGATAACTTCAACTTCCTCATCATCCTCCTTGTCCTCCACTTCCTCCTCCGAGTTGTCAGTGTCTTTGAAGGATGTGTCCCATCTCCCACTATCCGTGTTCCCGTGCTCAGAGATTTCTACCTCCTGTTGCATCCTCTTTTGTCCAATGGTCTTTTGCCCTCGGGGAGTATCAAGGTGCTTTCATTGCATGATCAGAGGCTCCCCTAGTTTTATTGGACCTGGCTTGATCTCCAGTATCATCCGTGTTGGAGCATCAAGAAATAGACCAATGGCGTAGTGTGGCGTATATAATGTTTTGTGCTGCAATATCATGAATTCATTCATCGCTCAACCAGTACAGATGCTCAGTCATACACTTTGCCATTTATGATGTTGTTCATCATGGTCACCTGTAGAAATGAGATGTTTGATGCCCTACTTGATCCAGTGAGTCAATTTTTTACTAGGTCCATCAAAAAATGCCAGTGTCCATGCACATCAGATTTCTTCAATCCCCTTCCCTTCAAAGTATCCATTAGGGCTTCGCTTTCTACCTGAGACCAATTCCCACATACTAGTTCTCCCAGCTACGCCTTGACTTCCTGATCCAGTGTCTTTGGCTTGTTATTTTTTTTCCTCCCTGCGCATGACCAGGTATGCTGAACACATTGGTGAAGTCTACAGCTCTAAAAGATATCATGAGATTTTGTCCTAGGTATGGAAATGAGCTTGTTCGCGAGAATAGGTAATAGGTTTCTAGCATGGTGTGGAGAAAACCCTCGAAGTTGCGAATGCAGAATATTGGCATCTGCGACGCCCATTCCACCTATGCCCTCCATATGCCCTACTTCACAAAATGGTCATTCAAGGTCTACTGCCACCATTTTCTACGCTCCAACCTGTTCAAACCCTAGAACGTCACATTCTGAGTTGTGAGGTGCATAGTTGCAGCGGTTGTGCCCTTTCCTTCTTTTTGCCTGTACTTCTTGCAATACACACACCCAATGGTAAAGCCTGTACGTTCCTGTTCATTGTGCCGCTTGCAGAATCTTCTAATTTCTTCTTCCACACTTTCTTCCCGGATGAATGCATAACTGCCACCTCTTTTGTCTTTTTCTGTGAGGATAGAAAAACGGAAACAGTTGGGTTAGTTACAACTTACCTCGAGCTTTTCCCTTTTTCAGCGTCCATATGACTCTTGAGAGATGGCCCTTCTTAAGTTTATTGCTCACATGCCCCCAGTGATGTGTTAGGTTTTGCTGTCGCACGTCTTTGTGAGTTGACTTTATGTACTGCAAGTGATTTTTCTTGTTGCCATATAGGTGCCAACTCCTCGCTCACCTCTCCTTAATCCGTATGTTGAGATCTTGCTGTATCCTTAATCCCTTTATTCCTCAAGTCATTTTGTATCCACACTTGCATCCACATTTGCATCCACACTATGTCTTCTTAAGATGATTATTAATTGTTGTGTTCGTGCTTGTTTATAATACCTTTCCCTCTCGTGAACCCTGCCAGGCTGCATGGTGACTTCTTCCAACCTCAATGTTTTCCACTCTATGCGATAGACCTTGTAATTTATTCACACATGCTTTCCTATTGTATGACACTCTTAATGTTCCCTTGCTCTGTAGCCCTGCATCGGCTTAGGCCGTACAATATCCTCTACACTGCATCGGTTTAGACTGTACAATATGCTCTACATTACATCGGCTTAGCCGTACGGCTTGTGTTCTACTTCTAATCGAGTCTTCAAAATCGTACAGTATTCATATTTGGCAGTTTGTAGCACTTTGCTAAGTCCATATGGTATACGCTGCTCTTCTTGCTATGTTAGTACAATATGTTGTATACCCCTTTTCTACAAGGTTTGGACATCATACAGTAAAACTCTTTTCCTTGTGGGATCTTGGAACTTGCAAGTCCGTACATTGTACGGTACTCTTTAACTAGTTTGTGATTGCCTTGGCCATATAATAGTCCTCTTGGCCGTTTGGTGTTGAAACTTGCTTCACCTTTGCGCTTTCATTATTGCCGTACGATCATATGGTCTCCCCAGTATTCCTCCCTATAGTTGTATGGTAAGTTTGTATTCTTGTGACCTTTTGTTTTAGCCATACGTAGCAGCAGTCAACAACGATCTTTTTCTCCCAAACCGTACAGTACATACATGTGCTCTTTCTCTCTGATGTTGGCTGGTTGAATAGTGAGTACGACTTTGTTTTTGTTTGCTCCACTTTTCATTGGCCGTATGGTACTTACCTTTATTTGTTGAAGCCGTACAGTGATGCCTATTGTCCTTTGATGAATGCATTGTTTTCCTCTGTTTGTACGGTAATCTTCCTGTTACTCCACTACAATAATCTTTATGTATATTTATTATTATATTACTACTTCGTCTATTTTGCACATTTTTATTATAACTATCTATATATATATTACTATTATCTATTATTTATTATTATATTTTTATATTGCTTCTTAGTTGTTCGTTCGGGTCTCATTCTCTCGCAGGTCTTTATTCATTTCATGATATATTTTTAATTTCGACCTATTTACTGCATCTGTTAGCTCCTTTCCATCCAACATCCATTGCTTTATTGCTCCGTTATTGCCCACTTCACGAATTTTATATGGCCCAACCCATTTCACTTTGAATTTTCCTAGTTTGATTTCATTACGCCCATTGTACTTCAATACTAGTTGGCCCGGTTGAAACTTGTTTGAGTTTTTAAGTGCTTGTTGTGCCATACCTTGCGTCTGCACTGTGAAACTTCGGTAGCCCATTGTGCTTGTAATCACCGTTCGTCAAGTTTATTCAGGTTGTGCAATCTTTCCCTAAGACTTTCCATATCTCCCAACTTGTTTTCGATTGCTATTCGCAGACTTGGTACCATGGACTCTATTGGTACTACGGCTTCCTGCTCATACATAAGAAGGAACAAAGTGTGTCCTGTTGTGACTTTGTACGAGGAATGTTATGCGGTAGCTTTTTCTTCCAATCCTCACCTTCAATTGCGCAGGACTTGTAGATTACTGCAACCAAGATCTTGTTTGTGGCTTCTGCTTGTCCGTTTGCTCTAGGATAGTACAGGCTCGGTAGAGAATGATATATTTTGAACCCTGTGGTCAGTAGTCGGATGACGTGATTGACGAAATGTCCCTCACGGTCGCTTGTCAACTGTAGCAGGATTTCATACCTTGTGATGATTTTCTCGTAGATGAATCTCATCGTGCTTACTATAGAGTTGTTTGGTAGGGCCCGCATTTCTACCCACTTGTAAGGTACTTCATTGCTACAGCAATGTACCTGCATCTTTGGATTTTACTCACCTTGAGGGGTCTGACAAAGTCCAACCCTCGACGTTCAAATAATTCCTGAGCATGTGAAGGGTTCAGAGGCATGAAATTTCTCTTCAGTGGTTTCCTAGCCCTCTAACATTTATCGCACGCAACGACCCAGTCCTTGGCGTCCTTGTGCACAGTTGGCCACCATAACCCTGCCAAAAGTATTTTCCACGCAGTTGTATCCGATCCCATATGTCCTCCTGCGGGTCCTTCATGTGCTTCCTTCAATACCTTTAGTATTTCTTCTTCTAGAACACATTGTCGTAAAATTTGGTTGAGTCCCATCTTATACAACAACCCGTTGATCAATTGAAACATTCGACTTCTCAACACCAGTTTCCTCCTCTCGTTTGGTGACATTTTTGTAGGAAATCACCCGTCGAAAGATATTGCCGAATACTCGCATACCAGGACGGTAGTACAACAATCTAGAATAGTTGTGCGTTGGGAAAATTGTTGACTCCCTCCGATGGTTCTCTTGATTTGATCGTCGATAAATGATCCGTGCTTACGTGGATTTTCCCAAGCTATACCTTTAAATGTAAACCCTTGTAACAGTAATAGCCATCTGCTTATCCATCCTTGGATGATTCATGAGATATAACAATGCTTGATGATCTACACAAAATATGAATGGAATCGCCAATAGATAATGTCTAAACTTCTTTATGTATACCATTCTGAGAGCCTCTCACTCTATTGTACTATAATTCTTTTCTACTTTAGATAGTAGTCTACTCGCAAAGTACATCAGATGATCCAATCCGTGATCACTTGTCTATGCCAACGTTGCTCCAATTGCGTAGTTCGATGCGTCGACATGGACATAGAACTCCTTGTCCTAGTTCGGATAAGCTAGGATAGATGCAATGGCTAATCGTGTTTTTAATCCCTCGAAGGCTTCATTCTGCTCTGCTTCCCATTTGTATGGTTCGCCTTTGCAAGTTAGTGTATCAAGTAGGTAAGATATTTTTGCAAAATTCTAAATGAACCTTCGGTAGTATCCTATGTGTCCCGGGAATGATTTTACCTTTGTCACATTTGTCGAAGGTGTCATTTCCAAAATGACCTAGATTTTGTGAGGATCCGTCTTTGATCTTGCTTTGCATATGATGTGTCTCAATAGATTCCTCTGTGGTATGATGAAATTGCACTTCTTTGGGTTTAGTGCCAGTCTTGCTCATTTGCATCTTTCCATGCATTCTTTGAGTGTGGTCAGATGCTTGTCCTCTGTACTGAAAATTATGTTGGAGCATTGCATAGACCGAAGGACATCGTGTTGTAGGCATATACTCCATCTTCTACCATGAAGGTTTCTTTGAGCCTATCTTCTTCCGCGATGGATATCTAGTTGTATCCAGAAAATCCATCCATGAATGAATAGATTTCATGCCCCACAACTTCTTCCAAAATACTGTCGGTGAATTGTATCAGGGATGGATCCTTAATCATTACTGCATTCAAGCATTGAAAGTCCACACATATCCTTATTTGAGTGGTGTCTTTCTTCAGAGATATCACAATTGGTGATACCTACTCGCTTGTCTGTACCTTAAAAATAATGCCTACTTCAAGCATTCGGTTGATCTAATCAATGACCCGTGTGACATAGTTTTTGTTCATCTGGTACGACAGCTTCTGTACAGGTATTGCTCCTATCATTGGTATATGGTGGACACATAATTTTGATAGTACCTCTTTCAGGTCCTTATACATCCATGCAAAAACATCCTTATATTCCATAATTATTTTAAATGCTGCCACTTTTAGAATTAGATTCCAGTCATCTCCCACAAATATATTTTCTGGTTAGCCTCGCCCCCTAAGTTCATTGTCTTTATTGACAGTTCTTCGTATTTAATAGGCTTGTCTTCACTAAATTTATGTGCTAATGTTTCGTCTATTTGTGCTTCTCCCTCCTTCACTTCTCTATATTCCTTTGGGAATTCACTTTCCTCTCATTTATTTCCTTCCTCGACCCCTAATGTATGGCAACTCGAAAATAGCTCATAGTCCTCCATTTGCTAAATTCAGGTTGTCATCGTAGGCCATTTACTGAATTCAGGTTGTCATCGTTGGACCCTCCTAGTTTGAGGATACCTTCTTCATTGGGTCCCATTAATTTTTTTCCTTCATCATCTCGTTCACCTTCGGAATTTGATGATGTTGTCTCCTCTCCTACCCTCTGTGTATGGACAAAGTATTCTGTTTCCAGTCATGTTCTACTTTCGCTTGTACTAGCCAACCCTATCCAAGGATGGCATCGTACCCTTTTCTTTTTAATGGTATAACCACGAAATCCAGTAAGAATGGTTGTGTCTCGGTGGTTACAGGTTGCTCCATTAGGGTCCCCAAAGTCTTGATCCCATGCTGATCGGTGGTGAGCAGTTGAAGTGTAGGTGGCCATAAAGTAGGTTGCACCAACATCTTCCATATATCTTCTGATAGTACATTCACTCCTGATCCTCCATTTGCGATTGTGTCCATGAGGATGGTTCTGAGAAAACCCATTTCTACTACTGCATGATGTCTTCCTGTAGTGAGTGCAAGTAGCATTGGGTTTGCTGCAGTCGTTCCATTCCATCTTGTGTGTCTTTTCCTAGCTCTTCCATCACCTTTGGAAGTGGTATCATGTTCAAAATTGTAGTCCGTAGCTAAGGCATTGTAAGAAGGTCATTCAACTTCATAGTCTTAGTTTGCATCACCTATCATATGATATTTTGTTCTGCCAGGTTCCTCCTTGAGGTGCTGACAATGTCCTTTGTTTGCGATTTTTCAGTTTCCATTTCTTTTTCCACTTCTGCACACACTTGTTGCAACCTTTTCTTTTCTTCTTTTGGATTTGGTACTTTTTCACTTGCGTGCGAGTGATAGATAAGGTCTCTTCATTACATGTTTCTATACTTAACAGAATCACCCCTTGCTTAGAGCATTTCGAATCCTTATGGTCTCTAGGGCCACACCATTTGCACAACAGTTTTGGTGTTCCCTTCGTGGTACAGTCTCTGGTGAAGTGTCTAGAGGTTGCACGCACGACATTGTATCATTTGCCGTCCACTCGGATCGTACTATATTCGGCTTTGGCCACCATTGTTGTTGTTGTTATTGTTGTTGCTGCCCCATTCGTGTCGGTTGTTGTTTCGATACCCTCCTGAGGTTGCGTTATTGTTTGTATTCGTTCTTGCTTCTGAGGTGGACATTTCCTATGTTAGCAATACTTGTTGGTGTCCCTTCGTTTTCATATTGAACAGGCATTCTTTGGTGGAATGTCCCGCAATTTGGCAGATATCACAAAATTGTTTCTTAGGGCAGCAACCCTTTGTGTGGCCCTCCTTACAATCCGTACATCACAATTCCCCTTCTCTCGTTCGGCCAGGATTCTTTTTCATGTTTTTGAACTCCATCATATGTAACATGTCATTCTGTAGTGCTCATACCTTTTTACTTGATTCTACGTTGCTGCTACTTTCGGAGGATGAATCTTCTGAGTCCGACGATCTGTCTTTCTTCTTTTTGCCTGTTTTCTGTTCACCAACCCTTTCTTCAACCTGTCAGCTGGTTGGCTTTCCATTTTTCCTACCAACTCTTTTAGCCTCCTTGCATACATGCAGATTGTTTCATTCTTTCCTTGTTTAGTATTGTAGATTTCCGCTACTCTTTTGTTATCATCCCTTAGTAGTTGGAACTCTGCTATGAATTCTTTCTTGACGTATGAACATGAAGTTAATTTCTGTGGATTGGCATTCGAAAATATAATTAATTGCTACACCCCGTAGGGTCGTCGGAAACTGTCAGACCCAATCATCCTAGTCCATTACACTTTTCGCCATCCATATTGTTTCACATGTTTTACAGTGTCTAATTGGATCGGCCGTCTCATTGCCATTAAACTTTGGTAATATTTCCTTAGGTCCTGTCATTGTTAATTTCATTTGAATCTATGGTACTTGTTGCGCACCTTCTCTGTTCTGTGTATTTGTGTTGTTCTGAGTACCCATGTTGTTCTGCACAACTGTGGTACTCGGTTTGAAGAGATCTTTAAGCAAAGTTGTTTGATTCTCTACTTGTATCTGTTGGTCAGGTGTATCGAGAATGAAGAGTTCACCCCACGCTCTTGCTCCTTCTTTTTGCCTGTACTTTTTGCAATACACGCACCCAATGGTAAAGCCTGTACGTTCCTGTTCATTGTGCTGCTTGTAGAATCTTCTTCTAATTTCTTCTTCCACACTTTCTTCCTGGATGAATGCATAACTGCCACCTCTTTTGTCTTTTTGTGTGAAGATAGAAAAACGGAAACAATTTAATTTTTCCACTTAGCTTATAAACCTTCAGAGTTTGTTAACCTCTGCCTTGCTTCAGTCCTGTACTTTTACAAAGATGGAATTATGAAAGCCCTTCAGAGACCCAAGGATCTTTGTCTTAGTTTCATGAAGAAAATAATAGAGTTCTTCCTTATTATTTCCTTATGAAGTCTTTTCCAATGTGTGTTTAATGTCTAGTTTATTCCTTGTTTGCCTGACAATGATGTTTCTCCTTTTTTTCTGTATGAAATATAACCAATATATGTGTTGTGTTTCTAATTAATAACCTATGTTGTGTCTGCCGGAATATCTTAGTTATATATCTTAATATCCCCTGTATATGCTTGGCTTTAATTATACAAGAGTTGAGAGCTCTAACCTATCTGCGTGGTCACTATTAAAACGAATCTATCAGCCGTTGAAATGAAGGAGCGTGTTATTGGATGTTGCTCCCACCATTGATGATGTCTGATGTGAGGGGATTTTAATTTTGTCTTAAGTTCACTAATAATACTGTCGGAGATGATGAAATGTAGATTCAAATATGGCTTCCTTGTATTCTAAATACAATTATATGTTGGGGGATGCTTGTACATCCAAGAGTAATATTCTTTAGCTCGATATGGTATCTGAAATCCTTCTTCGATTTAGATCTGATTTTTCAATCTCAAATCCTTCCGTAATGTCTCTATTTGAACTCGTGATTGGTGTACATTAGATCTATTGTTCCAGTGATTTCTTAGATGCTTGTTCCTTTCACTTGATTGTCTCTAGAATGGATGCCCGAACTTGTAAGTCTTATTTCTCTTCTTGATGTTCCCTTTTTCTCAGCTTCCCCCATGAATTGGTAATCTCTTCTGTGCAATGACTGGCCACTCTTCCGACGCAAATGAATGTGCTATGCTGATAGGTGAAATTGTTTCTATGACCTTTGATTCTGGATAATAGTTAAGTAATGGATGATGTCTCTCAACTCACACTCTCCCCATGATTGCGCAAATTCCTCCTTCAATTGCTTCGATGACTATAGATTCCACTTCCTTCTCAAATCCATTCCTTATATATTATGAAGGAAATAATTATCCTTAGATTCATGGGATATATAACTAATGCTTATTTAGATTGATGAGATGTTTTCTTTTCCCTATCGATCCTTCTTGATTCCCCCCTTTTCAATACTTAATTTAGAGGTATTGAATATTTATGTATTCCAAATAATTGATACAATTCATTTATTTATCTAATTATATTATTATATTAGTTCAATATATTAAGTTTAACTATGATAATATTGATTTAATATTATATCATAATTTATTATATTATAATTTATACTTGTCTATATAATTTTATTTCTCTTTTTTTCAAGATATTCTAAATATTTAGTATTAAATTCTATTAAGTGGGGTCATTACAGTTTAGTTCTATGAAACTTTATGTTACATTCTTTGCTTTTCTATTATGCATTAAACCTATTTACCCATGACAGTAAACATTTGGCACCATTGCCGATTTCGAATTTGGGAGTGCAACATGAACAATGGCATATGAAGAGTGAAATAAATAGAAATACCTCTCGAGGAAAATTTGAGAACCAACGAAAATGGAATAACTGAGCTGTACAATGGCGAGCATGAATTGACCGCAAACTTCCATATTTTGTTCTGTGCGAGTATTGAAACCTTCGTACGGAGATCAACTGTACATGAAGGGGTTCTAGAGGACACTATTTGGGGCTCACTGAATGTGAGCCTTGCGACAAACTGCTTGTTGCACCAATTTCCTTGGTTGTTTGCACAAGCTTTTTTCGCACAGAGAAGGCAAATCGAGCAGGAACATAGGTAGAAAACCATCCGAAACTTTTTAGAACACATGAGCCATGAGCCATAGGTCATGGAAAAATGAGTCAAATGTGAGAAGTGTGATTGACAAAGAAAACTAAACTCTGTAACGGTCGCATAGATGACCCATAATGATGTATGGAGACTTTAATAAAAGTGTTCTTGCTAATCATGATGTTTTTAGAGGATTGATGCCAAATTAGTTGAACAAAAATATAAATAAAATTGAAAAAAATAATGATTTTCATGCCGCATAATGAGCTTTGATCCTCTCACAACGAGTTGAGCGACGAAAAAGGCTCAGGCAACTCACTGGAGGGTACAATGGTGAGGTCACAGAGGGTGACATCGGTGCTGAGGGAGGTGCATTGAATGAAGAGTAGGGGTCGCCTAACCGTCTGCGATCGAGAATTATCGAGGACTTACTTGAAGAGACGCAACAAAGGTTGAATTTGGTTGAGAAGACAAGGGAGGAGTTTCTATACTTGCATACACCACGGGTGGTGAACTCAGACAAAAGTAAAGAGGAAACCAACATGGCTCAAGGTGCCGAAGGAGCACGAGCTCACGATGATTACTTTGTCCTGGATACACTACTGTACGGGTGAGTAGAGTATGATAGTCAACCACACCTCTTCTTAGAAACTATCACACAGTAGTGCACATAGGCACAAGTTTATGTGTAGACACAAACTTTGCACAGGGCGCAATAACAATCATTACATATTGTCCTACATTATGTTACCACAAAATGCAGGTAACAACATGAAACTTTTTCAAGCTAGTTTCACGTTTCTCTAAGCTTGAATTTGATATTCAATTTCTTAATGTTGATCATTTGATCCATTTCAATTCGTATATCAAATCATTTTACTAAAGGCTTTTGTCAAATCTTTTTCGTTTTGTTTTTTGTCGAGCCTTTGCTTGATTTTTGACGCCTTTATCATCCTTTTATTTGCTTTTGAGTTTGTGTTTGTTGGTTTTTAGACTTTTGATTTTGCTCATGTCATGCCTTTTGCTTTTCTCTTTGATTCGGTCTAACCTAGAGCTCAATTGGAGTTGTTAGTGAAGAGTTATGGTCATTTTAGTGCCTCAAAAGTGGACCTTTTTGGTGCAACAACATGAATTAAAAATATGATGTTATAATTTTAATTTTACTTTCGCTTTTTGATAAATATAACCTAAATTCATTTTTTGTTACATTTTTAAGTTACTTTAACATTAAATTTTTCACTTAAAGTGACTATAGTGCACTTCATGTTATAATTTTAAGTTGAGTAACCTTTTCATTTTTCACTTAAAGTGATTATATAACTATATAGTTCCAGTTTAATTTTTGATTTTTAAATCAAATGCTCATTTAAATGTTACTTTTTAAATGACGTTTATATGTTGTATTTTTAAATATGATATATATAAATATTGTTTAGGACCCTTTTAGTAACATTTTTATGAAATTAAGTGGATTAAATGATTTTAAGTTATCAAAAGTGGACATTTTATATGCAATTACATGTAAAATCCATCAAAAGTAGACATTTTACATGTCACTGCATATAAAGTTCAACTTGGTATCATAGGTGGACCTTTTTGATGTCATTACATCAAAAGTGGACCTTCTTGATATCGTTGCATCAAAAGGTAAGTTTTGTCTTTGCATCCAAAATTTGAGATGTAACTTAAAATGTGCATTCCCCTCCAAAAGGTCTGATTTTCCTTGTTTGCACATTTTAAAACATGTCATTGACCCAAAAAAGTCCGATTTGCCTTGTTTGCACATTTTAAAACATGCTATTGACCCAAAAAGGTCCGATTTTAACTTGAAATATGTTTTAATATGTGTATTGCCCTCCAAAAAGTCCAATTTTGAAGAAATGCATGTCTTTGCCTTCTAAGAATCTGATTTTGATCAAGGGAAATTTTCTTGATGGATTTGCATGAAATTTTTTTCATTGGAGGCGTTTTTTGTAATATCCTCCCCTGATTTGAACTCTGACTTGTAGAAATTTAACTTAAGGAATATTGTCAACCACTTTGTATGCAAACTCCTAAAGCTGATTTCCTCAATAAATTGCTTTCCAATGAGTAGATTTACGAACAACTATGAAGTGACATTAAAATGCATAATACACATCATAACATTTTCACAAACACTTGGCACACATTCAACAGTATATGAAAAATCTGGAAACTCTTTCAATCTGCTGATAAAAGGGTGATTTTTAAATGTAGATGTGCACTTACAGCTGTCTTAAAGGCTGTAACAACTATTCAAACTTGTATTCAACAATTATTATGCAAAGTGTCAAAATTTGACAGAAGAAACTTGGAATTAGGTGTCGTAGTATTTTGCAGATGTAGTCGGCAGCCCTCCAAACTTCTAATCAGCCGGAAAAACAAGTAAACTTGATACCAACACTGTTCACGCCGTACTGTAGCAAAATACTGTTCATGCCGACTGTAGCAAAATATTGTTCATGCAGCACTATAGCAATAACTAACTTCAGATCTGCACCTCAAACCCTTGTAAATTTCTTTATGCGAACGCCCCAAATGAAACCCAGTGTGTTTCCTGAAGTGAAAACACCCTTGATCCTCCTGACTGTGTCTTCCAACAGCGAAGAGAATGCTAGTGCAGAGGGATTCCGTCCTCCAAGCCCGATAATCAGATATCCAGCAACATAACATTAATCTTCATCCAAGTATACCAAAAAAAAAACGCTCTTCCATTTCTTTTATAGTGTTCTCACAAGAGCTCAATCCTTCATTTTCTCAATGTGGGATAAAACATAACTCCCTTTATGTACCTTATGTCTCCAATGTGTTATAAAAATAAAGGGAACTCTTTTAATTTAAATATTTCCCAAAAACTATAGTCTATGCATTAATAAAGTTAAATATTTAAATTTAACTTTATAAAATGGCTTTATCAATGCATAACAAATCTTATCAATGATAAATAAGTCTTCCTGTCGATTTTAAACAATTACCATCGACATACCACTGTGACTGAATGTCCGGCCATGTCCAAGATGACTTACTATAAATAGTAAGTATGCCCAAAGTTGCCTTAGAACCCCTCAGAAAGACCTGCAACTGAAATTGTCTAGGCCAAATGGCCTCTAAGCCCCTTTAATGTCTTAGTTAGCCTACGGGACGGTGGGGAAATAGGCTAACGACAACATCATGCTATGAATGCTAGAAAGGGGACATTACAGTCCGCCCTTCCCAAAATTGCTTGTCCTCAAGCAATTTCAGCTCTGGATGCTGCAATATCTGCTCATTTTCCCAAGTAGCATCCTCGACAGGTAGGTTCCTCCACTTCACTAGATACTCCCTGATAGTCCTCCTGCGAAGCACCCTCTCCCTGGAGTCAAGTATGGCCTCGAGAACCAAGATAAGCTTTCTCTCATCATCAAGAGGTGGCAATACTACTGAAGGCACCACATTGTGACCCAATGCCTTCTTAAGGCGTGACACATGGAACACATTATGCACTTTACTATCTGCAGGCAACTCCAACTCATAAGCTACTTCGCCCACTCTCCTGATTACTTTGAACGGTCCATAGTAGTGTGGTTTCAATTTCTCTACTCCACTCTTCTTGAGAGAGGACTGTCTATACGGCTGTAACATGAGGTACACCATATCTCCCACCTCAAAAGACCTCTCAACCCTGTGCTGATCAGCATATTGCTTCTGCTGATTTTGTGCCTTTTGCAAATTTTCCTTCAAGGATCGCATAATGTCCTGACACTCCTGCAAAGTATCCTTGGCCTTAGGCACCCTGTTGTCCCCAAATAACAAATCCAAAAAATTAGGAGCATCATACCCGTACAGTGCCATAAAAGGGGACATTTGAATAGACATATGGAAAGAGGTATTATAGCAGTACTCCCCTAGATGTAGCCACTTCACCCAAGCCTTCTGCTCTCCTGCAATGTAGTTTCGAAGGTACCCCTCAACCCATTTGTTCACTATCTCTGTCTGCCCATCAGTTTGGGGGTGGTAGCTGGTACTCGGAGTGAGCTCTGTTCCACATAACCTGAACAACTGCTGCCAAAAGTGGCTCATAAATCTGCTGTCTCTATCACTGACTATGCTCCATGGTATCCCATGTAGTCTGAATACCTCTCGAAAAAATAGTTCTGCTGTTTGTGCTGCTGAATATGTAGACGAAATTGCAAAGAAATGTGCAAATTTCGTCAATCTGTCTACCACAACAAAGATACAATCCCGACCCTGTGCCTTGGGGAGGCCTGTGATAAAATCCATGGAAATGCTATTCCACTTCTTCTCTGGTATGGGTAGGGCTGTAGTAAACCACCCGGAAAAGAATGTTCCTGTTTGTTCTGTTGACACACAGGGCATTCCCTAACAAACTGAAGCACCTTTGATTTGAGTCCTTTCCAAGTGAAGCGCTCTCTCACCTGCTGATATGTCTTAAAGAATCTGGGATGTCCTGCCATTGGTGAATCATGAAATGCCCTCAAAATCTTCTGCTTCATAGCAGACCCGGGTACTAAATAAATCCTTTCCTTATAGATGATCAGATCATTTACGACAGTGTATCGACTATCTTGAATAGCTCCCTCAATAATGCTAGATGCCCAACTATCCTTAGCATATTCTGCCAAGATCATCTCTCTCCAATCATCCATGACTATCCCAACAACAAGCAAATGAGGCCTTCTAGATAAAGCATCTGCAACAATATTTTTCTTCCCTTTGACATAGGCTATGTCGAAATCATAGGCCTGTAATTTACTCACCCATTTCTGTTGCCTGTCATTAAGGTCCTTCTGTCCAAGGAAATGTTTCAAGCTATTATGATATGTTTTTACTGTGAATCGGCTTCCCACTAAGTACTGCCTGAACTTAGCTAGCGTGTGCATGATTGCTAGCATCTCTTTGTCGTAGATGTTGTAGGTTCTCTCCACACCTCATAATTTTCTACTCTCATATGCGATGGGATGTTTGTCTTGCATGAGAACAACTCCTATGCCCTCTCCCGAGGCATCACACTGCAGCTCAAAAGGCCTGGTGAAATCTGGAATGGCTAAAACAGGACATGTACTCATCAGCTCCTTAAACCTGTCAAAACAATCCTGAACCCTCTCTGACCACTTGAAACTATCTTTCCGTGTCAAATCTGTAAGTGGTGTTGCTATTTGTGAAAATCCCTTCACAAATCTGCGGTAGAACCCACAAAGCCCAAGAAATCCCTTGAGTTGTGAAGTGTTCCTCGGTGGTGGCCAATCCAGAATGGCCCTGATCTTGTCTGGGTCAACCCGAACACTTCCTGCACTAATAATATGCCCTAGATAGAGCAACTCTGTCATCCAAAACTCACATTTACTCATCTTGGCATATAATGACTCCCTCTCTAGAATACTGAGCACTGTATCAATATGCTTCAAATGTTCCTCCCAAGTATGGCTGTATATCAGTATATCATCAAAAAATATCAACACAAACTTCCTCAACTGATCTCTGAACACTCTATTCATACAGGACTGGAAAGTGGTAGGGGCATTTGTCAACCCAAAGGGCATGACTAAGAACTCAAAATGTCCATAGTGGCATCTAAAAGCTGTCTTCTCCACCTCCACCTCTCTAACCCGTATCTGATGGTAGCCGGATCTCAAATCAATCTTGGAGAAGTAGCATGCACCATGCAATTCATCAATAAGCTCATCGATGTGCGGGATAGGGTATCGGTTCTTGATTGTCTTCTTGTTTAGCTCCCTATAATCAATGCACATCCTCATTGTACCATCCTTCTTCTTCACCAATACTACTGAAGAAGCGAAAGGACTTTTGCTTGGCCGTATGTGCCCCATGTCAATCAACTCCTTAATTGCCTTTTCTATTTCATCCTTACATCTCTTCGGATGGCGGTAAGGTGTGATGATAACTGGCTTAGCCCCTTCCTCTAATTCAATAACATGCTCGATTCCCCTATCCGGGGGTCTCCTTGGAGGTATCTCACCAAACACCTTAGTATGTTTGGTTATAATTTTTTGTACATCAGGTGGATACTCTTGTTTATGCTGCTCTGTCATCTTAGGTATTACTCTAAACTCTGCTGCCCACTGCACCTGATCATGTCTAAAGAAACTCTGCATCCGCTTGAGTGACACCACTCGAAGTCTCCCATCTGACAAACCTCTGAGCACTATCTTCTTACCATTTGCCTCAAACCTCATTTCCATTTTCTCAAGGTTAAATGTAAACTCTACCAGAGACTTCATCGAGTTCATCCCAAGCACCATATCCTGATCACCAATGTTGACCACAAAGAAATCTCCTGTCATGTCATATCTCCCAAACGAAGCTGCAAGTTGGAGATTTTCTTTGTACATTCAATTTTGAAGCCATCGGCAACCATCACCTTAAATCCCCTATGCTCCTCTGTATGTAGCCCTCTGCGTGTCACAAACTTCTCATCAATGAAGATATGTGTCGCCCCTGTATCAATGAGTGCCACAACTCTCTGTCCATCCAAGGTTCCCCTTACTCTGAAAGTGACGGCCTCCTGTATACTTGACAACTGAGCTATCGTGCTATCACCGCGTGCTTCCTCCTGTGAAGAACTATCATCATCTCCATCTGATTCGGATGACTGCTCTGAATCTCCATCTACTGACTCTTCGGCTGAAAAGTACTCCATCTGCTTAGCTTTTGCTTTCAATGGACACTTATGTGACAAATCCCAAGGCTCCCTGCAATGAAAAAAAAGCTTCTTCTTCCTGAGATCATTAAGTGTCTCATTGTCCAACCTCTTACTTTCCTCCTTAGCTGGCTGAACCTCTTTATGAAAAGGTTTCTTGTCCTTATCTTTCCTTGAAGAGAAACTCTTTGCCTGGAATTTATTTTTTGAAGATGAAGAGGAATCCATGTCACGAGCTTTCTTAATGGCTTCCTGCAAAGTGGGAGGGTTGAGAGCTTTAATCCACCCTCTCAACGGATCAGCTAACCCATCCATAAATAGAACTAGTATCCTCCGTTCAAATACATCTGTTACTAACACTGCAAGTTTCTGAAACTCTGAAATGTATGTTTCCAATGATCCCCACTGTTTAAGCTGAGCTAACTCCTTGAAATGGAGTTCTGGATCCTTCCTATCAAAACGTTCAATCAGCCTCTCTGTAAACTCCACATATGAGGTAATGTGTGCATGTCCCATAGTGACCATACCATGATGCCACCACTCGTGTGCTAACCCATCCAAATGAATTGCTGCGTACTTAATAGCTTCTTCCTTGGGCATAGGGTTCAATTGACAGTATGTGTCAAGCTTTTGAACCCAAGCTCTTGCTGTAGACTTTCCTGAGCCATCATAATATGGTAACTCAAGTCTCCCTACTTTCTTCCGTAGCTCATAGCTCTGGTTCCTATCATGTCCATGTGGCATATGTTTCATCCGCACATCCATATACTCCCTAAAGGAAATTGCAGCAGTAAAATCTGGCCCTCCAGCTTCCCAATCTCTCCTCAACTGGTCCTGTATATCAGTAATCTGGGGCTCTGGTACGAGCTGCTCTGGAGCTCTAGGAGGAAATGTAGGAATCATGGGCCTTGAACTCACTGTCCTAGCTCGCTGGGGTGCATGACCGAAATTGTTCCCAACTTGTTCATCTCCATTATGTGTCCCATCCTGATCATTTCCATTCTGATTGTTACCATTCTGATTATTTCCTCCACCCATGTTAGCATTCAACCCCATTTGACGAGCCATCATCTGCATCATAAGTTCCAATCTCTGATTCTGTTCCTGTGCCCTTTGTTCTGCTACTCGCTGACCCTGTACCAAGGTCTCTAATAACTGTAACAATCTTTCCTCTCCAGGCTCTGGACCGGCATTCCCGCCTCCACCTAATCTTGTATTCCTGTCATCTCGGTCACCCATATTGCTGTCTTGATCAAAGAATACCTCCGCTGTGTCTGTATGACTAGATTCTATACCCCCCTGTACGGATGAACTAGACTGTTTGCTTTGCAGGTCTGAACTCCTACTTTTTCTTGCTCTGGTATTGCGGAAATTATAAGGCCCCTGTCGCATGCTCAAACATAAATGCTTTGATTTTAGTGTTTTGACATTTCATCAAACACTTTCCCCTCTATCCGCCAGTTCCAAATTTCCTATAAGACCTCCACAGGATGGCAGGACTTATAGCTCTGATACCACTGTAATATCCTCCCTTGATTTGAACTTTGACTTGTAGAAATTTAACTTAAGGAATATTGTCAAACACTTTGTATGCAAACTCCTAAAGCTGATTTCCTCAATAAATTGCTTTCCAATGAGTAGATTTACGAACAACTATGAAGTGACATTAAAATGCATAATACACATCATAACATTTTCACAAACACTTGGCACACATTCAACAGTATATGAAAAATCTGGAAACTCTTTCAATCTGCTGATAAAAGGGTGATTTTTAAATGTAGATGTGCACTTACAGTTGCCTTAAAGGCTGCAACTATTCAGACTTGTATTCAACAATTATTATGCAAAGTGTCAAAATTTGACAGAAGAAACCTGGAATTAGTTGCCGTAGTATTTTGCAAATGTAGTCGGCAACCCTCCAAACTTTTAATCAGCCGGAAAAACAAGTACACTTGATACCAACACTGTTCACGCCATACTGTAGCAAAATACTGTTCATGCAGCACCATAGCAATAACTAACTTCAGATCTGCACCTCAAACCCTTGTAAATTTCTTTATGCGAACGCCCCAAATAAAACCCAGTGTATTTTCTGAAGTGAAAACACCCTTGATCCTCCTGACTGTGTCTTCCAACAGCGAAGAGAATGCTGGCGCAGAGGGATTCCATCCTCCAAGCCCGATAATCAGATATCCAGCAACATAACATTAATCTTCATCCAAGCATACAAAAAAAAAAGCTCTTCCATTTCTTTTATAGTGTTCTCACAAGAGCTCAATCTTTCATTTTCTCAATGTGGGATAAAACATAAGTCCCTTTATGTACCTTATGTCTCCAATGTGTTATAAAAATAAAGGGAACTCTTTTAATTTAAATATTTCCCACAAACTATAGTCTATGCATTAATAAAGTTAAATATTTAAATTTAACTTTATAAAATGGCTTTATCAATGCATAACAAATCTTATCAATGATAAATAAGTCTTCCTGTCGATTTTAAACAATTACCATCGACATACCACTATGACTGAATGTCCGGCCATGTCCAAGATGACTTACTATAAATAGTAAGTATGCCCAAAGTTGCCTCAGAACCCCTCAGAAAGACCTGCAACTGAAACTGTCTAAGCCAAATGGCCTCTAAGCCCCTTTAATGTCCTAGTTAGCCTACGGGACTGTGGGGAAATAGGCTAACGACAAGATCATGCTATGAATGCTAGAAAGGGGACATTACATTTTTGCTTGGCAATGAGTTTTCATACATCAAAAATGGATCTAACATACTCAAAAATGTTATTGGAAGCTCAAATCTAGGGCATGTTTTTGAAGAAATAAGTAAATAACTCCATTTTTTATCAATATTTTCGCTCCAACACAAATCGATTTGGCTTTATTTGGGGATAACATTGTTGATTTGATGATTAAACATCAAATCGATTTGTTCATGCATCTTGGTAAAAAACATTTTTTTACCAAAAACGTCTCAAGCACATGCATCCCAAAAACATTGGATTTTGGAGCATTCTTAGGGCACGTTTTTGCATCTTTTAACAAGAATTCCTTGTTTGCTGCCCTTTCCCATTTGAATTTGCAAAGTTGGAAAAGTCTTGACATTTTTGGATAATTTTTCAACATTGGAGCATCTTTCTCCTTCGTTTTTGGCACTTATTCTTCATGTAAGTGGACTTCTTCTTTCTTGCTATATAATTTGTTCTTATCTTGTTGATTTTATGCACATAATTGCTTAATGATTGCCACTTGTTGAAATCTATGCCATGGAAAGTGCATTTTTCCTTTAAAAATGAATATTTTGTTCATTTTCATGTTTTTGGTTCTTTCCCAAGTTCCAATTTCGAATTTGAGTGTTGAAGTGTTTTGCATCTTGACATGTTTGAGTCATTTTCCAAAGGTACATTTTTCTTTGTGTTTTTGTGTTTTGTGTTTGTTTGTTGGTTTTCTCCACTTTAGAGAAGTCACAAGTTCTTTCCCAAGAACTTCTTGTTGCTTCACTTCATGCGAAAGCATCATCACGCTCCACATTTCGTTTCCGTGTCACAACACCTCACCTCTCATTCGTCAAATGCAATTACATATTTTCCATCTTATTCACCATCTGCACATGCATGTAATCTCATTTTTCGTTTCCATTTTCACTCTTCTCACTTCTCGCATTCATTCGCACGACACAATTACACGAAAAACCTTACGTGTAATAGCATCTCAAAGCCCCGATTTTGACTTAGTCACTTTTTGAAAAGTCAAAAAGATGTCATTTTCATCTTCCATGTATTTTGACTTCACCTTTTTACCTAAGATGACTATAAAGTTCATTATCCCTCTTCATTCCATTTTCGCCTTCCCATATGCATTTGCATCTCCATGAGCAAATACATACTTTTCCATTTATCTCATCTTTCCATGCTTTCTAGCTCATATTTCATTCGCAATTACATGTAAGATCTTGTCCACCATCTGCCTTTGTTTTCCATCTCGTCCTTCATCCCTTGCTACATATTGCACTTATATGTAATCATTTTCATGCAATAACGTCATGAAAACCCTATGTCACATTTTGGAAATCAGCAATTTCCATTTGCACGCATTACCATGCTAAGCATTTTACTTCAAAAAAAAGAAACAGAGTTAAAGGCGCTGATGGAAAGTTATTCCGAGTTTACATCTGGACATTGTCAAACATGTTTTCAAAGTGTCAGAGAATCCCGAATATGCTGATCCACAAAGGAGAATTCACAACAACTTGAGGGAGAAAAGCTGGATCACATCAAGTTTTCAAATGACAACGAATAATTCATCAAAGTCAGAGGTTATCAAAAGACGCAACACCATGGTTATCAAGGTGAATGCAGTAGTACAAAGTACAGGAACTTCCGATCCTGTGATCATTCAGGATTGCATTGTCAAGTACAAGACCCTTGAGAACAATCCTTAGGATTGTTTCCGTCTCTTCCATCTTCTTTCATATTTGCAGTTGGAGAGAATACATGGCGTGAAAAAAGTAATTACATGTAATGCGAGTGACATGCATGAAAAGATGTAATGCAAGTTGCATGTGCAACATGTAACCCTAAAATTTCTCTTCTTGTTAGATTAGGTCAAAGTTGGTTGAGTTGCTCCCACTTTTTCTTCCACCTTTTTCTCAACTCCTGTGCCTATATAAAGGAGTGCTCCCTCATTGTAAAAAACATTTTTTGTTGTATGCAAGAAAGCTCTGCCACATTTGTGCAAGCATAACTTTGATTGTGTAGTATGAATTTGGGAGAAAAGTGAATAAAAGAAGCAATTGAATTTGAAGCTTTGTCTGGAAGCAATTGTGATAGAGCAAATTAGAAGCTTTGATTGTAATTTGTGACTATTGTCTTTGATTCATGTTATTATTGTGTGTTCAATAATAGAGCATAGTGATTTAAGAAGCAATCGGAGCCAAAGCTTTGATTGAGAGCGGTTGTGGAAATATATAGCGAGAAGCTTTGTCTATAGCTTATTCTTCTTTCTTAATTTGCAAAATAGTTGAATTATTCTTACTTTTAGGAGTCTTTATGCCCTAATTGTAAAGCTTTTCATATAGAAGTACGATCGGACTTAGAGCCAAACCGGTGCATTTTTAGCTAGCCTTTGAGTTAGTGAAGGTTTATTAGTATCATTGTTTCCAGCTCTCGATAGAAGTGTAGTTAGAGATTCACCCTACTCATGACTCTCTCCACGAGTAAGTGGATTCTTTCTTGAAAGATAAGAAAAAAGGTATTGGTAACACCCATTTATCAAATCTCTTGACTTCTTGCTTACCTTGAGTTGATCCAAGGAACGGTAGGAGAGACTGTATCTCACATGCTATGGCTAGTCTTCCTATTTTACAACTGGATTTTTACCCAAAACTATAGGTTGCAAAATATCCACCCAATATTATAGACAACACGACCACTTGTAACAACATAGTGGCCAACAGTTATGGCAGGGCCAAAACATAAACTACCCAAGTTTATTGGTGACGGGAATGGAGATCCTGTTAGACATTTCCTTATGTGTGAAACTATTTGGGTGGAAAATGGAGTTATCGATAAAGACGAATAGGTTCAACAATTTCCTACAACGCTACGTGGTGTTACCATCGACTGGTATTGAGACATGGACAAAGCGAAAATATGTTCATGGGTTGATCTCAAGAAAGAATTCCAAGCAAAATTTAAACTGCTTCGAGATGATGACGAGATTGTCAGAGAGATCTACAATGCTAAGCAAGGGAGGAAGGAAATTGTCCGAGCATACAATAGAAGGTTAAAGGAATTGCTTGGGAAGATGGAAACCCAACTAATGGATGAATTGAAGAAGAGATGGTTCGTTGACGGATTGAACACATCATTTAGAAGAAACATGAGGATTGTACCACCGACATTGTACAATGATGAGTATGACAGAGCTATGAATTTGGAAAGCGAAAGTAAAACATCAAAGAAGAAGAGAAGTAAGTCATTGTTTGAGAGTGACAAATCCTTAGATGAGGATACTAGCAGTGAGGATTAATATAATAAAAAGGTGCAAGCATTACAAAAGGACACGAAACGGATGATGCGGGCATTCAAAACAATGAAAGGAGGCGCAAGGAAAAATGACGAAGGAGAAATGTAGTGCAAAGAAAGCGAGCAAACAAAACGAGCCAATGTGACATCTGCCAAGTGATGGGCCATTCCACCAAGGACTACCTGTATAACTTAAAGAAAAGAAGGTCACAAGTGCTTTTTACCCAGGAACTACCATCTACCTCTGGGGCAGCCACTGCCAATCGACAAACAATGCCTCATCCGAAATAACCGGCGAGAAGGAAGAGGAGGTAATTAGAAAAAAAGTCGGATACAATACAACTCAAAGGGCCGGCCGATGATTCAGTGTCGGGTGTGCAGTAAACGGGGCCACTTCACCTGAGATTGTGAGAAGAATAACACATTGCATAAATTGTGTTGATGGTGTGGTCCTAGAGATCATGAAGAAGCCGATTGCCAGAAGCCTAGGGTAAACTTACTCAACATTAAAGAAGAAGTACTGGCAGTCACTTGTAATTAAGTAAAACAAGCCCTATACCTTGATCCTTGTACAAAGAAGCAGAGAGTATGAGAGGCAAAAGAGGAAATAGAGAAGGCAATGAAAGCGAAGGGGGATTCACGTGTAGCTATAGGTACCTTCGGATGAACAAAGGCTAAGAATAACATACTAGGGTGGATATTGCGAATGGAGGTTCCAATTAAAATACAAGACCTCTTTACCTTGCCCTAGTTGAAGATGACATTGCTGAATACATGCACCATACAACCAAATACCAACACCACACAACAACTAATTGTCTTGCTAGGATTAGCAATAGACCCTATGTTACTTGCATTGAACAATGGACAGTACCCAACGGTCATTGAGATGGGTATCCTTGGGACAATCCTCACTGATATCGTAGTTGATGGTGGGTCAGGGGTAAATGTGCTTTTGGAAGAGATGTGGAAGAAACTTGGGAAGTCTACCCTATGGCCCCCTACCTTCAACTTACGCGGTGCAAATCAACATGGAAATCAAACCTCTAGGAACATTGATGGCACAACTAGTCACCATTGGAACCTGGCCATTTGTGCTAGATTCCATTGAAAAAGAAGGGTTATGATGCCATTCTCGGAAGGGGATGGCTAGTAGCAACAAGGGAAAACCACAATTGGAAGAAAAAAACGCTTTCATTGGAGAGCAATAGAAGGAAGTTTGTTATCGATTTTCGAACACAAATGGTGAGTGAGGAGATGGCTTTGGAATCTGAATCTGATAGAGAGTCTAGTGGAAGGGATGAGGGAAGGGACCAGATGGAGCCTAATGATGAAGGCGTGCTAGAACTGGAAAGATATTCGAAAGATGACTTGGATTCCTTAAATGGAGTCTTCCATTGGCAAATAGAAAAGTACGAGTTATTTCCGAGTTGTAGTATGCTAGGAGTGGAAGGAATGGATGAAGAAGAGAAGGAGGTGTTTCTGCTAGAGTTCGGGGAATACAAAGAAGGAGAAGCCTAGGTGAAGAGCCATCTGTGTGGGTCATGAATCTCGAGGATGAAGAGAATCTGCGCAACATACTTGTAATGTCCCCATTTTTGCCAGCATTGGAGTTTTAAGGATTAGCCTATTATGGTGATCCTCGTAGGCTAATTATTGTGGATAGAGGGTCTTCTAAGGTAGTGGCTTGGTTTGGGACGTTCTTATCTTGGCCACAATTCAGTAAGCTACAGGTTGGTCTTCGTTTGGCTCAGATTGGACTTTGTTTGGGCTTAATTGTGTGTACTTACTATTTGTGGTAAGTTGGGTGTTGATAGAGATGGACCCTTTCTATTTTTGGAACGTGCATTTGGTCACATGGAGAAATAATATTTATGACTTCTATTTTAGAGGACACATTTAAATGATGAGTATTTTGGGAGTTATTATATTTTTAGTGGCCAATTATTAAATGGCTTATTGTAAAGTTATAATTTAACTTTATAATTTCACTTAAGTTTTGAGTTTAGTTATCGTTGGAAAGTGCTATTTATTAATTAGTTAAGCCAAGTCAAGTGAGAGATTATAAAGGAAGCTTCTAATTAATGTTGTGTGGTGAAGCTTCTTGAGTGAAGTTACATTTTGGCAACAAAAGGGAATTTGGAAGTTATAAATACAAACCCATTTGTTGAGAAAAACATGCTTGAATATTTTATATGCTTTTGTTGCCTTTGTGGCTTTTTTGAATTCTGATATTTTGTGGCCCTTGCTGAAGTATAAGGGTTTCAAATCTGGGTTGTGCCTTTAATCCATAGTTGAGGTTATTGTGGATTAAAGTGCTGAAATTATTATTAATATCTCTTGCTGTATATATTGTGGTTGGGAGATATTGAGCTTTCCTCTGAGTTTTTCTTGGAATTTTCTGCTGAAGTGAAGTAAATTTTAATTGCTTCTTGGATTGTGACTTCGCCATTTCTCCTACTATTTTCTACTATGACTAAGGAGAAAATTAGAGTTGTGCTTATTGACTGGTTTAAGTGAAATTTGCATGCAAATTGAACAACCACGTTCAAGTATGGAGAGCTATTGCTGAAGATCATTACCTGATATTCAAAGGACAAATAATAATCAAATTTAGGAACTTGCATTACAATTCAAAGAGGTGAATCTGGGCAATTTTCTGATTTTCATCAGTATATGTATATTGGGGCTGAACTTCATTATCACAGTCCTGCTATTGATTTGTGCGACCAATATTTATGTGTTAGAGCTGCAACTAATGTGGAAGACAGGGGTGGCATTATTTGAGATCTGCAAATCATTACAGAACTTTGCATTCACTTCCAGATTGCCCTTGGGTACTGAAAGATTGTTCACGCACAACTAGGTTCCACATTGTTTATCATTAATTACTGTATTTTCTGACTAATGTTGATTGTGGTATAAATAAATCAGAGTTGGCTTTGAGTAAATAAAGATTATCATTTCTTCAACTTAATATCTTAGCGTTACACATTTTATTTATTTGCATTCAAAAGGTATTAATATATATATAGTAGCAATCTATGTTCTGGTTCTTTTTCAGCAGCTATAAGTATGTTTGCCAAGTATATGGTTAAATACTAAATCTCTGATTAATGAAGAAAATTGATGTGGTTTAAGTATAACTAAGTTCGAGTTTTTACACTGGTATCAAAGTGGTTTTTGGCCAGCCTGCAGGAATTGGGCGTAGTTTGATTGGTGCTTTGTTTTGGAGATTCGTTTTTTAGCGTTATGGATGATGACAAGAGGTTTGGTACTCATTATACCCGCAGAGGGCATACTTCTCCGCCTAGGGATGGAGAATCTGAGATACGGGGTATTGTGAAACAGTTGGATTTGCTAGTGAATGAGCTGAATCAAAATCACAAATGGATGACCCAACTGATTTCAAATCCGAGATTTGAGTAGAGCATGATATTGTTTTTTTGAAGAGCGAAATATGATGATATATTTGCGGCTACAGATGTGCGGAAAATTTCTTTTGAGACATCGCATGAGTTGGGCTCAGTTGTGGTGGACTGTGATGAGAACTCATGTCAGGTTGATTCAGATGATGTGGTTGTTGGCATGAGTTCCTAGGATCATGTATTTGATGGCAATGCAGTGATAGTGGGAGTAGGAGCATGCGAGGGTACTGTCATGTCAACAACCACTTTTGTGTTGGTTGAACCATCTAGTGAAGAGTTTATCAGTATGCATGCAGTTGTCGATGTGTGTTCAGATGATAGTACACTTGTTATTGATGAGGTGAGTGATCTAGTGACAGAGTCATGTTATACTATTGATCAACACAATGTTGATGTTCAATTCATGGACAATCCTACATTTCACATGGACGTAGCATTGTCTTATGAAAATCTGTTGTTTGAGGTTGATCACTCACCTAAGTGGAGTTGGACTTAGTTTTTGCCATCTGAAGATTTTGTTCAGTTTTCTGTTGCGACAGTTGGTGGTGTTCCTGTGACAACATATTTTGATGTGGCTACACCTATTGTTGATACAATTGGCATGAGTGCATATGGTTCTCTAGTAGCTATGTCTTTTTCAGGGATTGTTGATGGTGGTCAAGATTCCAGTCCAATATGTATTATGTGGGTGGATACAGGGAAGAAGAGGATGCATAGATCTTCTATGGAGTTGCCTTCTGGTGACATTCTGAGTTCTACATCATCAGCACAAGTGTTGGGTGCTATGTTGCACGACGTGGTTGGTCCTAATGATGTTAATTTATAGTTGGATCAATGTCGACAAGGATGTCAAACACTTCTTCATTTGGGATCTAGGTGGAGGTTGGAGTTCATTGTATTACTGGATTGCTTGAGGACAAGCAATCTCAGGGAGGAAGGATTGTAATGTCTCCATTTTTTCAGCATTGGAGTTTCAAGGATTAGCCTATTATTGTGATCCTCGTAGGCTAATTATTGTGGATAGAGGGTCTTTTGAGGTAGTGGTTTGGCTTGGTAGGGTCTTATCTTGGCTACAATTTAGTAAACTACAGGTTGGCCTTCGTTTGGCTCAGATTGGACTTCATTTGGGCTTAGTTGTGTGTACTTACTATTTGTGGTAAGTTGAGTGTTGATAGAGATGGACCCTTTCTATTTTTGGAAAGTGCATTTGGTCACATGGAGAAATAATCGGAATGGCTCTTATTTCAGACGACATATTTAAATGATGAGTATTTTGGGAGTTATTATATTTTTAGTGGCTAGATTATTATTAATTATTAAATGGCTTATTATAAAGTTATAATTTAACTTAATAATTTCACTTAACTTGAGAATTGAGTTATCATTGGAAAGTGCCATTTATTAATTAGTTAATTGAAGTCAAGCAGGAGATTCTAAAGGAAGCTTCTAATTAATGTTGTGTGGTGAAGCTTTTTGAATGAAGTTACATTTTGGCAAAAAAAGGGAATTTGGAGATTATAAATACAAACCCATTTGTTGGGAAAAGCATGCTTGAATATTTTATATACTTTTGTTGCCTTTGTGGCTTTTTTGAGTTCTGATATTTTGTGGCCCTTGCTGAAGTATAAGGGTTTCGAAGCTGGGTTGTGCCTTTAATCCATAATTGAGGTTATTGTGGATTAAAGTTCAAAAATTACTATTAATATCTCTTGCTGTATAGACTTTGGTTGGGAGATACTGAGTTTCCTTCTGAGTTTGTCTTGCAATTTTCTGCTAAAGTAAAGTAAATTGTAATTTCTTCTTGGATTGTGTCTTTGCCATGTCTTCTACTGTTTTCTATTGTGACTAAGGAGAAAATTAGAGTTGTGCTTATTAACTGGTTTAAGGGAACTTCACATGCAAATTGAACAACAGCGTTCAAGTCTGGAGAGCTATTGCTGAAGATCATTACTTGATATTCAAAGGACAAGTAATAATCAAATTTTGGAAGTTGCCTTACAATTCAAAGAGGTGAATTTGGGCAAATTTTTTATTGTCATCTGCATATGTATATTGGGGCTGAACTTCATTATCACAGGTCTGTTACTGATTTGTGCAACCAATATTTATGTGCTAGAGCTGCAACTAACGTGGGAGACAGTGGTGGCATTATTTGAGATCTACAAATCATCATAGAACTCTGCATTCAGTTCCATATTGCCCTTGGGTATTGAAAGATTGTTCATGCACAACCAGTTTCCACATTGTTTATCATTAATTAATGCATTTGCTGATTAATGTTGATCCTAGTATAAATAAATCAAAGTTGGCTTTGAGTGAATAAAGATTATCATTTTTTGAATTCAATACCTTAGCGTTGCACATTTTATTTATTTGCATTCAAAAGGTATTAATATATATAGTAGCAATCTATGTTTAGGTTCTTTTTCAGCGGCTATAAGTATGTTTGCCAAGTGTTTGGTTAAATGCCAAATCTCTGATTAATGAAGAAAATTGATGTGGTTTAAGTATAACTAAGTTGACGTTTTTACAATACTAGTTGGCGATGATCGGGATCTTGTGTTGAAAGGGACATCATTCAAAATCTTCATGGAGTACAAAGACGTGTTTTCCTAGAGTTACAAGGACTTGAAGGGTGTACTACTGGAGTTGTGCAAACACCGCATACCCCTAGTGCCTGGCGTTGTACCTGTGCAGAAGAGACCATACAGGATGAACAAGAATTATGCAACTAGGGTTGATGAAGAGATCCAACACATGTTGGAGGTAGGAATTACATTTAGAGTTGAGACAAGCGAATTGGTTTCACCCTTTGTGATATCGTTAAAAAAGAAGACAAACCAAATTAGGATTTGTGTCGATTTCCGCTGCTTGAATGTTGTCAATTGCGAATGGGTACTCTGGTTATAACCAGATATCAATTGCGAATGAGGATAAATTGAAGACCACTTTCATGTTTGAGGATGGCATCTATGCATATAACCGTATGCCCTTTGGTTTGTGCAATGTGCCAACAACCTTCCAAAGAATAATTCTTCATATCTTTGATAGAATATCTATAGGAAACTTTTTCTCATTCTAGGATGATTGGTCTATCTTCAATGGACAAGATACGCAATTGGTAACACTTGGGGAGTGCATGGAAAGGTGTCCTCGGGCTAGGTTGGTGTTGAACCCAAAGAAGTGTAGATTTATGGTACCCCATGGTAGGCTGTTGAGGCACATTGTATGTAAGACAGGACTCAAAATTGATCTAGGAAAGATATGTGTGATAGTGGAGATAGAAGCATTGACTTGCGTTAGTGGAGTCAAATCCTTTTTAGGACACATTGGATATTATAGGAGGCTCATAAAGAACTTTGCTCAAGTTTCATGTCCCTTCGAAAGGTTGACAAGAAAAGGGGAACCCTATGTTTGGGGTACGAAGCAAGAAAGCTCCTTTAAGGAATTGAAGACGGGATTGCTAGGGGCAACAATTCCAGCATAGTGGAATTGGGATAAAAAGTTTCACATGCATGTGGACATGTCTAACTTTGCAATTGGTGCAACACTTGCATAGACAAGTGATCATGGCCTAGATCATCCTATCTATTTTGCTAGCAGATTGTTGTTGAGGGCATAGAAGAACTACAACATAACATAGCGGGAGGCTATAGGAATGGTGTACGCCGTACAAAAAGTTCAATCATTTTCTATTGGCAATGCCCTTCACATTCTACATAGACCACCAGGTGTTGATGTACTTAGTGAACAAACTCATCATTCAGGGGAAGGTGAGCAAATGGTTGTTGCTGCTTTAGGAGTTTACATTCACCATCGTGGTACGATCAAGGAAGAGCCACATTATAGACGATCAACTATCTCGGATCAGGTTGGGGGAGCCGTCAGAAAGAGTAAATGATAACTTTCCAGATGCATATTTTTTCCATATAGCCATCCTTCTTGAGTGGCACAAAAGCATCGACGAATATCTATCCACTTCACAATTCCCTAAGGAGATGCCACCAGGTGAACAACAGAAGTTGGCACCAAGGAGCAGAACATTTTCGCTGATTAGGGGTTTGTTGTACAAAATGGGGCCAAACCAAGTATTGAGAAGATGTGTCATGGAGGAGGAAGAACAAAGTGTCCTTTGCAAAGCCTATGAAGGCTTGGCAGGAGGGTATATTGGACCAGATACGATGAAAAGGAAAGCACTTAAGGTGGGGCTATGGTGGCCTACACTATACAATGATGCTAGAGAGTGGGTGGTCAGCTGTGACACTTGTCAGTGCGCGGGTAAACCCTTGAAACAAGATTTTATGTCGCTCAATTCAACACATGCCTAGGAGTTGTTCAAATGGTGGAGTTTAGATTTCATGGGGCCCCTCAAGCCAAGTAGGGCTCAGGGATGCCGCTACATTGTGGTAGCAACTGAGTATCTGAAGTAGTGGATGAAGGCACGAGTGTTTCCCGACAACTCATCCATAAGCATGGTGAAGTTTATTTATGAGCAAATCGTCACTCATTATAGTATCCCTATTCAGTTGACTAGTGACAGGGGAGGTCACTTCATCAATCATGTGATTCAATTGCTCATGACCGAATTCAAAAAAATTTGCTCCTTGTCAAGCCTGTACTATCTGAGGGTCAACAGACATGCAGAGGCAACGAACAAAATTCTAGTGTCGATCATCTACAAATCATGTGGGGTGGAGCGTGCTGATTAGGAAGAGAAACTGCCATCAACACTTTGGGTGTACTAAGCAATGTACAAAGTCACAGCAGAATAAATGCCATTCCAACTAATGTTCGGGCAAGAAGCGATAGTGTCGATAGAATTTATGGTCCCAAGTGTTCAATTAGTGATTGAAAATGGACTTGGTGATATTGAAAGTCTTTGAGAGAGATTATATAGGTTGAACCATCTGGATGAATTAAGGCTTATGACACAATGGGAAACAAAGGTAGCACAAACTCGTCGTAAAGTGTAGCATGATAAACATTTTAAGCGCACAAGATTTCAGCCTGGATAGTTAGTGCTAAAGTACAATGGGCGTAATGAGATTAAACATGTGAAGTTAAAGTTGAAATGGTTAGGACCCTACAGAATACGAGAAGTTGGCGACAATGGAGACATTAAATTGTAGACTCTTGACGGATGGGAGATAGCGGATCTAGTGAATGGTTCATAGTTGAAAATTTATCATTAGTGGAACAAGGGTCGAAGAGTTAATACTAGTCCCTCAAAAGAGGCGAATCCTTAGTTCTATCTTGAAAAAAAAAAATAATAATAATAAAAAAAAGAAAAAAAAAAAAAGAGAAAAAAAAGAGAAGCCATTGCATGGTGACTATCATCGGATGCCACCGTCACCATTGGTATAACACTACTATCGACGTCTAGAAACAAAAACTGTCGCACACCAATAAACACATCTGTGCGAAGCCAAAACTTTAACCCATGGTGACATTAAGACTCTTAGTGAGACACTTGAGAAAAAAAGTGCATCATCTCACATAAATGTGAGCTATTTACATTGAAAATTTTGGCAAACATTAAGCATTCATGCGGGAGAAGATAGAGGAAGCTATAGAGAGCCATTCTACGGAAGGAGTGAGGTTGTCGGTGGAAAAGGATTGCTGTGGAGAAAAGAGAAAGGCACCGATGGAAGAAGAGTGCAGTTAGGGAAGGAACAGGTGGCATACAAAGAAAAACGGAAAGCAAAGCCTGTAATGTCCCCTCTTTAGTTCGACATGGCATTAAACATGGATTTGCCTATCCCAGACTCTCGTAGGAAAATGGTGTGGAGAGAGAGTCAATGTTGCGGATCAGATGGTCATATTATGCTTTTGAAGAAGTATTAAGAGGTTTTATTTCATTATTATGTGTTATTGGGGCCTACATGTTATAATTTTAAGTTGAGTTGCACTTTTTATTTTTTAAAGTTACTTTATTATAAAAAGTGCATTATAATGAGAGTTTATAAAGGATGTTTCTAGAAGTTCTAGTAACTTCTTAGAAAAGTAAATAAATAGAGGGTTGGGCCTCTCATTTGGACATGCTGGGATTTGAGATTTCTTCTACTTCTTCATTGTGGAGCAATTTGTAGCCTCTTGGGTCTGCAAATTATTCGATCTTTGGGAACGAATCACTCCCTTGGATTGGCGACTTTGAGGGTGTGAAATATCACCTGAATTGTTGCAGTTGAGGAGTTGGTATTCAGCCATCTCATTTGAACTTCATTGAGAAATTGTTTGAAGGGTTTATTTTGATTGGAATAAGGGTTTCAGATTTGCCCTAGCATTGGTGAAGCATGTGACAAGGGTTTGGAAGCAATTCAGCATTTTTTTGTGAAGTCCATATCTGGGCCTGCGACACACATTTTTGCTCATATCTTCCTATCCCTTTGGAGTTCGATTTTATGCATTGGAGGGGTTATATATTAACCCTAGGCGTTTCAGATCATACCAAATTCGGCACCCATTACCAAATAGATTATTTTATAGCAGGGCCGAACATAACAGGGCTGAACTAGGGCACAGGTCACAAATTTGTTCGTATCTCACAAACAGTTCAGAGATTAATTTTATGCCTTTGGGAAATCATCAAACAACCCTAGGCGTCCCTGTTTAGGGCATTTTCGTCAGCAGAAAAAATACAAAAAATTCAGACATTGAAATCGCAGTCTCTCAGCTACCTGGTACAGCCAGCACAGGGTTGCAGATTTGTCACAGTTGGAGGGCAGTTTGGACAGATTTGAGGAGTCTTCTTCATCAGCTTTCATCAGCAATTAAGGCAGCGTCTCCAGGTTTTTATACATTGCTTAGTGATTGAGTTTTGTTGCCAAAAATTGCACAGAATTGCATATATATATACAGTTACTGGTGAATCAGTCCAGAATGCGTTATAATCAGTCATCATTGTAATTGGATTGATGCATTGTAAGGTTTTGTTATTGTCCTAGGTTCATTGTAATGGTCCATATCAATTCAGAAAACAGTCTTTATAATTAGTCATTATCATTTATGATCTGCCATTGCATAGCTGTGACAGTCCATTAAAAATCAGATATTGTAAACCAGTCATCTACCATTCCAAATCTGAACAGTGATATTCTTTCAAAGCATTGTATTGTCTTATGCACAAAGGTTGATATGATGTAAACTGAATTACTTGGTTGTGACAGTCTACTAAGATCTCATATTCAGTCATTGATGTACACAGTCCTTACAATCAGATTGCATGCATTGCTAGGATTAGATATAATGGTTTATATGCTGTCCTCAATCCATGTTAGTATTCACATACAAACCTGAAAATTGTCATATTTTAAATATTGTTATTGTTATCGTAAATTACATGCCAAGTGTTTGATAAAATTCCTAGTTCATTCTGAGGGTTTCAGTGGCCTTTATAGTAAGGGTCCTTACAAAGCCGTATGGCTATTGGAGGAATCCATTATTGCACGAAAGGAAAAAAGTACGACAATTATGGATTCAGTTGGAAAGCGACCCGCTTCCTAGAGAACAAAGTTGTATATAGACTTGCCAAGTTTGAGTTCTAGGATGACCAAGAACGCTCAGATTTTGCTCTCAGGCGTAAAAGTTGCAGGCAATATGGACAAACACAAAAAGACGAGGAGACTGAAAGCATTTGCAACCCCAGCCAAAGAGCACATGACGACACAGACAATAATGTTTGAAGGCTCGAATGGTCTGGATTGCCGAAAGTGGTGGTTCGAGAGTGCGGCAACACAAGACAACCAAATTATTGAAGATAACCTGAGGTATGCGTAGGTGCAATGGATGATACAAATGTCAATCTTCTGCATCAAGGATTTTGAGGGCCCTCTTTGAGCAATGATTGAGAACTTCGATAGTGTCTACATGAAGAGCACAATATTATACATGGAGCACCTGGTAGTAGTTTCTTTCACACCATCAGAATTTAGGCTAGTTTTTGGCTTACCGGCGAAAGGGCATAAGGTGGAGTTGAAGGCACCAAAATTGACTCTGCAGGTGGAAGATTTCTACATCTGGTTAATTTGTCGAGATGACGTCACACAGGCTGAGAGAGTTGCTTAACAAGGCGTCACAAAATCGAGGGATAAAGAGGTCATCAATCAAAGATGGGCATTGGAGATAATTGATGGACTTGGTCAAAATTCGGCTAACAGGTGCTAGCCATGTGTGCGATATTTCATTTCAATGGATCTCCCTTACAAATAAATTGCAGGGAGGAAGGGTTTATGATTGGGGCACATTACTATTGAAGCGCATGTACAATTCATGACCCTTTAGCACAAGACATTCTTCATGTCGCACCACGCAATCGCATTGCTTATGGATGTCGTGGTCAACCAGGTACTACATGACATTTTGGCGAGAGAGATCAAAGTAGTACTTGTGGTACCATATGAGCCTCCTATTATGAGATGGCAACATTTGCACACGCCAGGTGGCCAAAAGGCAGTATAAAAGACCTCTAGATAGGAGGCTGAGGCTAGCTTAGGTCCGAGGGATACAGATAGAGGGCGTAGGAGACGTCCAAGGATGAGAATGAGACAGAAGAGGATGAAGATGAGGAAGTGGAGGTGATTTCAGCAACCTCATTGTTATTTTTGCGGCCCATGTTGTTTAGCATGATTCATTTGACACCCATTGTCGCCAATGCCCTAATCCCAACCTTTGGTCAAAATAAAGCACCCATAGATATGACTCCATCGACGGTGACGACGGCGAGGTTTTCGACGGTGGTCAAGATAACAGTGATGGAGACCATTGCTGTGACAATATTGACCATAGGGATAGAGAGCACTATAGCAGTTGTTGATATGCCTTAGACATTCAAGGGTTTTGGTTGGGAATAGGACATAAGGAGTTGAGGAGATTGGATGTGGATTAGAGGGGCAGGTTTGGTTGGACGTGATTGGGTTGGATGTTGTGGTGACTGTGGATATCACATTATTAGCTGATCCAGTTGGATGTAGTCCTTGGGTCAGCATGGATGTGAGTATTTCCGGAGCAGGAACATCATGCACCAGTGGGACAGAGCAGTTTGTTGGGCGAAGTGAATGCATACTTGGCACAATGACTACTTCCACTTGTAGCACGAAGATCTTCCATTCAATCTCCTATGCGAGAGGACCTCCATTTAGAGGCAATATTGTTGGACAATAATGTTTCTAGAGATAGAGGCACCTTTACTAGGAGAGATGGGAGAACAAAGTAGAGTCGCACCAGGAGGGGGAGTAGAGACAGAGGTCGAAATGCCAACAAATGATAGGAGGGATGAGGATGTATAGGTATACCTCCATGCTCTTACCGAGGTAGTGGATAGAGGCAAGTTGCTTGCAGAGAGAGTGCTTGCAACACAACAAGAGGATAAGGCTAGGGAAGAGGCTCAAGTAGCAGTAGAGAAATCCAGGGAACAGAGAGCTACTTGACTAGCCACTCAACAGACCGCTTGGGAAGCGAAGCGCGTAGAATTGATAGCACAACTAGAGGCAATTAGTGTCATGTCCCCATTTTGGCTATCATTTAGCGTGCGAGATCAGTCTATCATAGGGTCTCATAGATTGGTGGTGATGTGGAGAGAGTCGACCGGTGACTATTAGGCAGTATTTTGTCCTTACAGTTGATTAGTGATTTGGGCCTACATTTGTTATAAAGTAAAGTTACTTTATTTGGGCCCAGTTTTATAATTTCATGTTGAGATGCACTTTTTATTATAAATTAATATTTTATAAAAGTGCACTTTATTTCATAAGAATATTTGGATGCTTCTAGAATGTTTAAGTGACTTCTAGAGGAAGCTATTGAAAAGTGAATAAATAGACCCTATGGGTCTTGCATTGGATCATCCAGTTTGTATTTCTCTCTTGACATCGGATTGTGATTTAGTCAAATAATCTATTGTGGAGCCAAGTTGGTCTTCAGATAGTCTATTGGTCTTTGGGAACAGAGTCTCCCTTAGATTTGCATAATTGAGGAAGTGGAATATCTTTTGAAGGGTTCAACATGTGGAGGTGATACTACAGTCACTTCAGCTAGGGCATCATTTGGGCCTAAGGCCATTTTCAGCATTTCAGCATTTCAAGAGGCATTTTTAGTAGGGCCGAAATTATAGGAGGCCATTGTTAGTAGGTCCGAAATTATAGAAAGCCATTTTTAGCAGGGCCGAAATTATAGGAGGCCGTTTTTAGTAGGTCCGAAATTATAGGAAGCCATTTTTAGCAGGGCCGAAATTATAGGAGGCTGTTTTTAGCAAGTTCGAAATTATAGGAAGCCATTTTTAGCAGATCCGAAATTTTAGGAGGCTTCTTTCAGTAGACCTGAAATTATAGAAGGAGGGCATTTCCTAAGGACTATTCATTTTCAGTCATGGATTGATTGCAGGACATCTTTAGAAGGCTTAATCGTGGTGGAGGAAAGATTTATAGCTGCTGGTTCGTTTTTGCTACAAGTCCGATCCAATTTTCAGAACTTCAGGATAGGGCTTTGGAACCACATTTTTGTTTATATCTTCCTCATTACTTAGCATATCATTCTGAGTATTTTTGCATCGAATTTCTATCGTCGAGGAGATAAAGATAGGTGCATTTTGGAGTTCCAAAATGCCATGATTTATTTTTAAGGAATTTTTCAAAACTCCTAGACATTTTCGAAAATTTGCAAGGAAGTACATTTTCAGATTTGGGGTGACTTTGGCTTGGGTGTTGGCATCTTCAGCATTGGTAAAAATTATTACAACCACCTACAATCAGGTTCTTCACTTTTCATTTGGCATTTGGCATATTTTCTTAGAAATGTATGTTTTCAGCTGAGTACAAAATATAGCTTTAGCACTTTACTATTTTACATTGTACTTGTTTTTGTTTGCCATTTGGCATTATTGGAATCAAAGGAAGGCTAGGACTTTGCAAGTGAAAGAGTATTTCAACTTTTAGATTATCTATATTGCAAACCTAGGGTTTGATGATCAGCTTATTAGTTTGCATGCCAATTGTTTGACAAAATGTCAATTGGCTGTAGGTTCTCTTTTGGGCATAAATAATGTTATAATTTTGCATACCAAGTGTTTGTCATAATTAATAGTTGCTGTAGCTGCATATTGCAAGTAGTTTCAGTCACATATATGCATTGAATATTTGTCAAAATAAGTTGCACATTCATGTTAGGTCATTGTTTAGTCAATTGTGAGTCTTCTTGCAAGCATTCTGATGGATGCTAATTGAAGAAAAGAGTCATTAAAGTAGACTGAAATGTTATATCAGTCATATAACCCTTGTATGTAAAGTGTTTGACAAAATCTCCAAGGCCAAAAATCAAAAAATTTCAATCAGATTTAAGCAGGGTCATTACAACCAGGTAGGGTAAGAGTGCGGTCGAACAATAGCTGGCAGAGGCAATGAAGGAAAAGGAGGTAGCAAAGGTAGCATATGAGGAGGAGGTTGAATTACAGGAAGTCACATTGATGTTGAAGGAGGTAGTCGAGGAGAATTTGGAGATATAGGCAGATCAGGACATTCACCCTCAATAGGTGTATCAATTGCAGAGGAAACTGAATGCTTCTATTTCCTAACTAGTAGCTCCAGGGACACTTCCTCCCCACTCTTCTTTGCTTGTTTTTCATATATGTATCTGTTAGTACCAATATGGACCCAGTTTTAAAACTTCAAGTGCAGAGTCTTGAACCACTTCGAACTGAAGTTCAAAGCAGTTCAAAGTAGTTCGATGGTTCAAACTGATTTATTTTACAGGTTCAGTTCAAGCAAAGTTCAGAATTCATCATTTAGGTTCAGAACTCGAAACCGATTTCAAGAGCATTGATTGAGTTTTCAGATATAGGCCTATGGATCTCATATCCTAGTCTAGAAGTTCATGTTACTGATGCTGGAATATGTCCAACCTCTATAACACATAAGGTTCATCATGGTGGTCGATCATATAAATCAAAGGCACCTTCACTTTCTTGAATTTATGGTATCAATGATACCAAAGATTAATGATTATAACATTTTGAAGTAAGCCTATCAGCATTAAGGTTTTGGTAAATAAGTTTTGTGAATGGGGTGAATTCAAAATGTTCATAAATGCTTGACATGAATGGGCATCTTTAGGAGAAATATTGAAGTTCATAAAGGCAAGATTATGTGATAACGATGGCAGATCCTAGCTAGCAAGTTCATAATTACCAAACTATTCTTTATAGTGCCCATGAGTGAAATATTCTCTTTGAAGAAAGATAACTTGTTCTTAGACCTCCCACAACGATGCAAGGGATCAAACATCTCATTGGACCGATTCTCATAATCCATAATGTTCATGATATTCAAAGACAAGGGAATGTTTGTTTTTCCTATACTCAAGTCACAATGACCTAGGTTTCAAACACAATACACATAGTGCGCTGATGAAAGAGCTAGCATGCATAATATTGATGGAAATGGTTTGATTATCGTGGTGAGTATAAAGGAGGTCTGTGAATCAAAGACGTTGAAACATGAATATGAAACCTGTGGCCTCTCTTTCTCCCATGACAGAGATTAGAAGAATATATCGGGCTCAATAGAAGAAAGGCAAACCCGATGATGAATAAAATGATGCCAATCAAAGAAAATGTCTTGCATTGAAAGAAGATTTCCAGAATTCTATAAAAGAAGGAAGACAAAGCATAAGGGGGGTTACATTCTTTCTTTCTTCTGAACTAGAGACTGTGTGCTACAAGAGGGAGGGAAATTTTTTCAGATTATTCCATTTTCTTGAGAGATTGTGAGAGGCAGAGCATAGGCTGATTTTCTTTTTCTAAACTGTGTGTTAGAGATAGGAATAAGATTTTGATTGTTAATGTAATATTGAAAAGAGTTTCAGTTTTTCTTTAGATAGTGGTTTTGGTTGTAAATGTGTAAAAGAGTCTTTGTGGTCTTTTACATTCAGGGAAGGGAGACTGGAGGTCAATCACATCAGAACTTTGATTATGATGTATTTTGCTTCCACTGCTCATGATCTTTGCGTCATTTTCAGTTTTCTCTGAAGTACATTCTAATGTCACTGTTTTCTTGTTACACTATCATTTCAAAATATCTTTAAAAGCTTTGATTTATAATTCTCTCAAGAGGACGCAAGATATATTTTCGTTTTCATTATGTAATGTAGTATACAGAAAATGAACCTTGTGTCATCTGCTACTTTTTGCTTTTCTTTCCTTTTCAGCTATTAGGTTTCTGCATCTATTCTGTGTTTATGGATAGATGCTTGTAATCCTTTCATGCTTTCTAGTTAAAAGCATCCATAATTAATTCATTGTATATCTTACACGGGGAGCTGTACCCGACAAAAATTCAGAGAAAGGTTATCAATCCAATGATAACCTATCCAATTGTTAGTGCTGATTAGTCTTCTCACTTGGGCATTCAGGGTTATATTTGCATGTATTTTCTTGGAGGACAATCTGTTCACTAACAGTATCCAAAATTGTCCCTATTTTGTATTTGTCGCCAGGAGACAACTTTCTTTCTGGGGGGATGATGTTGTTGGGAATAATTGTATCCTTTGAGGATAGTATTAGTTAAAGTGTGTAAGTTGTCCGGTACCAAAGGTAATTGGGATGTGACGACTGAGTTGCACCCCTTCGGGTAATATATGTACATTCGCTTGAGCGACATTAGATATCAATCAGAAGCACATGATCTCATATTGTATTATCATGAACATTAATGGAATCAACAGATTAGTTCTATGAAACTCTGTTACATTCTTTACTTCTCTATTATGCATTATACTTGTTTACCTTAATGGAATCAACAAATTAGTTCTATGAAACTCTGTGTTACATTCTTTACTTCTCTATTATGCATTAAACTTGTTTACCTGTGACAGTAAACACATTAATCCAGTTTACCCTAGGCGGGAAACATTTGGTGGCTTTGCCGGCTAAATTTGTGAAGGGCAACATTGTGAAAGGTATACGTGGAATAAATGGGGATATTGGTACGTGAGAATGTTAGAATTAATGAAGGTGGAGTGATTGAGTTGTTTGAAGGCGAGCATAGTCTCATAGAAAACTTCCAGATATTGTTTTGTGCAATGATCAAAACATTCATACAGAGAGAAGCCTTACATGCGGAAGTTTCTAAGGACACTATCTAGGATGCCTTAAGCATGAGTCCCACGACAAATCGATTTCTTTATTAGTTCCCCTACCTTTTCACGGAAGCATTTCTTGCACAGGTGAGTTGAAGGGAGGGAATTGAGAGGGAGCAATGTCGGCAACAAACCTTGAGAAACTTTGCTGAACGTAATTGTCAGGAAGTAGAGGAATGAGATGAGACCCGATGGAGGTCCAACCCATGAGCCTTAGGCTTTGGGAGTGTTGAAGGAAAATAGCACTTGTAACTTTGTAATGATTGCATAGATGATCCATGATGTATGGAGATTATAAATAAATAAGAAGTGTTATTTGTTATTTGTGATGTTTTATTGGAATTGATGCCAAACCAATTAAATAAGGATAGAAATAGAAAAGTGCAAAATGATGCTATACACGCCGCACATTAGGCCTTAATCCTTGTGTAAGAAGCCGAGCAAAGGTAAAGGCTGAGGCAACTTGCCGAAGGGGACGATGGTGGTGTCATAGAGGGTGACCATAGTGCCAGAGGACGTGCAGTGAGTGATGGGGAACGTCGTTCGTCTAAGTGTCAGCAGGTGAGGAGCAGTGAGGACTTAATAGAGGAAACACGACAAAGATTAAGTTGGATTGAGGAAATGAGGGAAGAGTTCATAAATTTGTCTCATACATCATGGGTGGAGAACCAATGCAGGAGCGAAGAGGGAACCAACACACGACTAGAGGTGTAGAAGCAACATGAGCTTGGGGTAACCGAGACACTCAATTTGTTCCCCACACACCAAATGAGTGGGTATAGTTTGGTAACTGAACCCTATTTTCAGAACCTATAGCACCATAGTGCAACGTAGGTGCATAGGTGCAGAGTAGACAAACCCCAAATAGGGTACAAAAAACACAACCAATACAACCAACACAACCAAGTGTCACAATGGAGCGGATACCAACTATAGTAGGATAGAAGCAGAAATTACCTAAATTCACTATCGATGGTATAGAAGACCCTGTGTGACATGGTAAAACATGTGAGACTATATGGACAACAAATGACATAGCAGTCTAGGATGATTGGGTTTGATGATTCCCAGCTGCTCTAAGGGGAGTAGCGATCGATTGGTTCTCTGATATAGATTGGGCGAAGGTAGCCACATGGCCGAACATGAAGGCGGAGTTTGAGGGAGAGTTCTAGCTATTAAGAGATGATAATGAAATCTCTCAAAAACACCTTTTAGCCAATGTTGTTAGCGTAGCAATTGTAAGTCCACTAAACATACATGCGTTTGAATTCATACATCATCACATAGAGCAAATAAACATTAAAAAATGAATTGCATAAGGATGACTATAACAACATAGATAATTTGGAGAAACCCTAAACAAAGGGAAAACTGAAGCAAGAGGGGCATAATCTCATCATCTCCACGATTTACGAGCCAATATACAATTTATTATGGTCATAGTACAACAAATCAAACTCCACAACTGTGCCCAAGAGCCTTGTAACATCCTGACCTCAATCTGATAACTATGATTAACTGCTTTCCTTGAGGTACTTGATATGAGGACAGGGGGATTTTGGAAGAGCGTCTGGATATTTAATTTTTGATAAGTTTATTGAGATCTGTTTTGCAAACATTACATGCAAGAAAATACCCAGCAAAGACAAATCAAATTTGAACGAGAATCTAGACACTGAAATATTTGAAACTGACTAACAAGTGGCTGCAATACAGAAGCATGCAAATGTATTAATATGACCTTTTCTTCATGGCAGCATAAATATATTCCTCCACTAAATGCATAGGTCTAAACATAAATCAGGTTCCACTTCTAGCACTAAGCATAAGTAAGAAGAATACACCTCAAAAATCTTACTTGTAAACTTGCAATTGTTTACCTATATTGCAACTCAGCCTGAGTTACATAATAATGTGAATGACAAATACTGCAGTCTTCAAATACATGAAATGACTTGAAGAGTTTCAGCTTAAACCATGCATAGTATTGAAGTCTCTGTTGGATGTTTTCATCATTGATGTCAATAGGATTGCGATAAAGTTTGTGTAAACATAAAATTCCAAGTGAGGTGCTTGACCTGCTTGAGCTACTTGAGATGCTTGACCAGCTTGCAGTACTTGAACTGTTTAAGATGCTTGACCAGTTTGAGGTGCCTGACCAGTTTGAGGTACTTGAGGTGCTTGATCAGATTCAGCTGCTAGAGCTGTCTGCATGACAACTTTACGTAGGATAGTGTTGAATATGTGCAGTTCTATACATTGACACGTGTATGATGATAAACATTGTTGTGCTGGCACTTTAATCCTGATCCTGATTGATCTTATTATGATTGAATCAGTCCTTGTATGCGCCATGTGTTGCTACTTATTCTCCTGCAACTTGAGGAGTTTTATTTAAAAAATAAACAAACTGATTGGGGAGTTGTATTTTAAAAATAAAAACATGACATCTGTTAAATCTGCCATCAATGGTTAATAGATGTGATTGAGCAGGTTGAAAATGTTAGAACCGAATTACAGTTGTCTTTTTGTATGTTGGCAGTAAATTTTTGTCGTCCTGTTGGAGCCGTTTCTAAACATAATGAACTGTGTGCATTCAGTCAGAGGGAATGTAAGAAGACTTACAGTTTCTTGTGTCATTTTTGTACTTGTGCCTGCAGATTATTAGGTAAAGACCTTTTTTTGCAGATGGGTGAGCTGCTATGTAATCTAAACTGATTACAACACTACTGTACCGATCATAACAAGAACATCATCAATATCCATTACGATACTGGTGATATGTTTCATGAAATTTCTATACATCTGCCATAAATGATAGTTGAAGTTTAATATTCTTATCGCTGAGCATCCTATCTATAATACCTTATGCTAAAGATGAATGAATATTGTACCTAAAGAACCAAGTAATGCATGAACGTGATTGCATATTCAGATATTACCAAAATGAGCAATGAAGGAGTTAACGCGAATGTCACCAAAGCTGATGGCATTTCAAGAAGTAAGGATAAACAAATCGGTTCTGTTCGACCTACAAGTCAGTTGACAAATCCTCTTTGATAAAGTGTTGAAGCTAGAATATATTTATTAAGCATATGTTATTATATGGATATGCACAATTGCCTTTTCCTCCATTGCACCACTGAACAAACTAGCCTGCAGAATAAAGGGAGGAAGGAATTCGGGCACACAGGGTAGTATCCATTCTTGATTGTGGATTATCGACAAGGTTTGGGTCTCAAGCAATTGCTTTTACAGAATTGGGATGGATGGATTGAGAGGTTAAATGCGGAAGTGGGTGAGTTGGGGTTTTATTTGTGTGAAATAATTGTGTATGGAAATGTGCAGCTGCCCTTCCTCGCTCTTCCTCTCGCTGTGCTTCCAAATGAGCTCACCTTGGCGTTTCTTCCTTATTATCAACTCTTACACCATCTCACCCTCAATCTTGATCTCTATTGCAATCACAAGTTTCTACTTGCACGTGATTAGGTGCACTAAGGAAGAGATTCATGACGTGTATGTCATCAGGCATGACAGGGTACATGTCAGCCCATGTTGCTTTGACCTTAGATAATTTGAGGTTATTCCCCAATCTTGCCTACTGATTAAAGTGTCGCTTGAGTGTGGGCATACCAAGGTGGCACTATATACATATACACGCTACCTTAAAAGGTGACACACAAGTTTGTGGATTGAAAGGTATCCAATAAACATAACCACCACTATGAAATGGGCTCACCCGCGTCCGATAAGGTAAACAATATAATGTAATTTAAATATTGTAATTATTATTTAATAGTCATTCTTATGGAATGGTACAATATAAATGTGATCATTATACACACACACACACAAACACACACACACATATATAAAGAGGAATAAATTTGTATACATATATATCATATGTTTGAATGACCTATATAAAGCATATATTTATACAAATTTATATAATTGAGAATTATAATGTGAATCATGAGAAATATATTTATGTTTTTGTTAGTCATAGACATGAGTTAAATTGCTAACATTCCTATTTGAATTATAAGCATTGTTTGCCTTGATCTTTTCCTCTGAGAATGTTATTGCTGGAAGAGGGAGATTGAGATTTAGAGGGAGCTTGACATTTTATTAGAGGCAATGTTGAAAGAGAGGGAGCAAATAGAGGATATGATTTTGTCAACCTTTGGTGATCTCAGTCATATTGATTTAAAGGGAGTAAACCATGTTGAGAGGGATTCTCGAGTGATCAATAAATTGTAGCAGTCAAAGAGGACTGTGATTTATAAATATACCTCGTGATTGTGATTTTAATGGGCCTACCCCTCATGATGTACATGAGGAAATGATGACTTCCAACTAATGTCACTTGTATTTGTAGAAGTTATTGAAAGGTGATGATCTTACAATAACCTAATTTTCTATTGTAATGGATATCTTACAATGTCTATGCAGATCATGATAGATTATACTTTGCATGTTGGATGTTTATATGGTAAGCATTATGAGAATGCGTGTGCACATACCTTATAAACATTGTTTTTGAGTACATGGTGAATGTTATGAAAATTGATGTTTTGGCTGGCCATTACACAAAGTACTTGGTGAATAGCAAGTGGCTTGATGTTCTGGAAGACCATTACTAACAATACTTGGTGAATATATTACATCTCAACATTCTGGAGCATTACAGCGAAGAGTATTCGGTGAATATAATGTGTTGATATCCTGGGAGACCAATGCTGATGATATCAGGTGTGATATCAAAGCCTTTTATGTACTTGGTAAATATCGAATGTCGATATTTTGGGAGACCAAAACTCATGATATTAGATGTGATATCAAACCTTACTTGAGTATTTGGTGAATATCATGCGTTGATATTCTGGAAGACCACTACTCATGATATCAAAATGGTTGATGATCAAAGATATCCTCAAAATTTTCCATTCCTAATATTACCAATGGTGTAATATGTGTCTTGTGTTTATCCTTCCTGGTTAAGAGGTAGTGTTGATGTTTGGTAGCTTCAGGTGGATAAACTTTGAGACTAAACTGAAGTTACATATATGTGAAATATATATATATATATATATATATATATATATATATATATATATATATATATATATATATATATATATATATATATATATATTTGTGTGTAGTTAATTAAATAATAAATTATACACATGAGATATTTTATATATAATTATTTTATCATTTTAATCAATAGACATGTCCCATGAAATAACATGTCTCCTTTTGATTTATTATCAATATAAATAAGAGATTACTGTCAACTGGAAAACACATACCAAGAATATGATAGTGCTTAGTATATTTGCAGTGATCCTCATAAACTCAACACTTTATCTCCCTAATCTTTTGGTCTGCATATCTTTTCCCAAGCTAATAGGGAAATCTTTTTTTCCCTATTCCCTGCCAAAAGAATGTCCTAAGGAGTCTATTGATTTCTTCCCTATTTTTTCTAGGTAGATCAATACATGTTAATTAATAAATAGGTAGTGCTAAAAGGAAAGATTATACCATTGTTGCTTTACTTGTAGAAGAGAGCCATTTTCCTTTCCATGAATCCATTTTTCTTTTGATCTTTTTTGTTATATCATCCCGTTATTCTGTTCAACGTGCCCCTTTGTCTAAAGGGAGACCCAATTATTTACAAGATAAACTCCCTCTTTTGAAATTCAAAATTTGGCAAATCTGCTGCTCCAGATTAGAATGGGTATTAAAGAAGTTTTATGATTTTTGAAGGTTAATCTCTTGACCTGATGCATTGGTATATCGATGTAATATTGTTTTTATATTCTTTTACCTCCTCTATGGTACGCCCATAAAGCATAGTGTCATCAACAGACTATTGGTGGGTTGTCGGATCTAGGTCAGTAGTGATCCTTATTCCTTTAATAGTCTTCTCATACCTAGCATTGTTTATTGATGTTCCTAGTGCTTTTGCCATCAAAATAAAAAGACAAGAGGATATCAAATCGTCCTATCTTAGACCCCTTCTTATTCCAAAAAAGCCTTTGGGTGATCAATTTACTAGTATTGATAACTTAGGGGCGGATATGCATTCCAAGATCAAATTCACCCATTGTTTTGCGAACCCAAAGGCTTTGAGGCATTTCCTCTAAAAGCCCCAGTCCACTCTATCATATGCCTTTTTAATATCTAGCTTAATTAGCATACCGGGTTCTTTATTGTTTTGAACGGTATGAATGGCCTCTTGGGCAATAATTACTCCATTGAAGATAGATCTGCCCTGTACAAACCTTGTTTGTTCCTCACTAATCAGGTTTGGGAGAAGTTTTCGGATTCTCATTGTCATTGTCTTAGTAAATAATTATTAGAGAGTATTGCAAAGAGCTAAGGGAAGATAATCATTAAAGGTGTCATGTCCCCTATTTTTCCCTTAGAATTAAATAATAAAGAACAAAATACAGAGTCGATTTAATAATAAATAATCCTTAATTAATAAATAAATAATAGACAATGGTAAGTAAAATATATACAATAATATATCAAATATATATTTAATAATAAATCAAGATTGTAATAATGAAATATAAATTACAATATTAATAGTGATAGCCTATTATTACATACTGGTATTATAGAATAACAGATAATAATAAAAATATTAAATATTATTAATCTTATTTATTTGATCTTTTTACCAATACACAAATGATATTACATAGTAATCTTAATAAATAATCAAAAGCTATAATCAATGAGATCAGCGACATTAATGATAACATAAGTAACGGGGCAAGTTACCGCTAATAAACAAATTTGATTCATAGTATGATTAGTACATAAAAGACGTGCACTTACAGTCGCGCTTCTAGCAACGTGACCTACCTCTTAGAGGATATATAAGGAAAAAAAGCATACTTCAGTAGTCATAGAAAAGAACTTCGAAGAGAAGGAGAACGTCGTAGAGCTGTAAGGCATCGAATAATTCTTCCCTTGTTATGCTTATCCATCAATCAAATTTAGGCCTGACTCAGAGTTATAAGTAATCTATTTTAAGATTTTGAAGAAGCTTCTTTTACGTTTAAAACCACAAATTCTGCAGATCTTTGATGGTCGTATGACTGTATCATTTGTCCCTGGTGGAAGCTACGCACGTGCTGAGCGCATTGGAAATCTAATTGGTTTGATTACCACCTTGTCTACCCGACAATATAATTGAATAATTCCCTAGTCTAAACATCAAGCTGTTAGGCGATACAATACCATATCCTCAAAGCCACGTTATTAATTACATTGTTAGATTACCGATCGGCAACAATTCTGACAGTGGGGAGACTATTCATTCTGCCATTTCAGATAGATAGGGTGAACAACCAATATAGCTTCCTTTGAAAACTACAGAAGATTAAGATTGAGCATTGCATTTTCCTGTTGGGATTTTATATTTGTGCAGTCTTAAGAGAAGCCGGCCTGCTATAGGAAATACATAGAATATATATTGAAAACCATTACAAAGAGGGAAGAAAAATATTATATTAAATTGGTATTTTGATCAAGCATATACTGGATAAGAGGCTGAACCATTAGCAAAGACTACAAGCATTATTAAAACAGTTCATCCTCATATAGAGGAAAATATCAAGTTCATCGTGAAGATAGAAACTTCTAATGACATTGTAGTTATACAAAATAATACGATCACAAGTTATAAGTCGTGAAGGATATGGAATTACAGTTTATGGGTGTAAGATAACAGTATATACTCCATTAGGGATATTTTATTGGATTTCAAGTATTGATACATATTAGAGGCACATTTTTTGTTCATAACAATCCCAATAAATTCTGATATTTCCCAATAAGTCACAAATTCAACAAGAGTTAGACAAGGGGACATTACAAAAGGTCTCTGATTTCTCCTTTTTCGGGATAAGGGTGATAATTGTATTATTCACCTCTCTAAGGAATTTTCCCGAATCTCCTTCTAAAGCCTTAGTCACCTCCATCCCTATGAAGTGCCAACATTTTTGAAAGAAATATGCCTGAAACCTAGCTGACCCTGGAGATTTATTTGGATTCATTTGCTTAAGGGCCATTCTTACTTCCTCTAAGGTAAATTTTCCCAATAGTGTTTTATTTTATTCTTTGGATATAAGCTTTGGGTTGTTCTTTATGATGCTTTCTTGTGCCCCTAGGTTCTAGTTACAACTATTATTGAAGATTTCTTCAAAGTACTTTATTACCTCTTCTGCAATATGTGATGTCCCCGCTTTAGTTAGTTCTCGGGAATAGTGTGTTGGCTACACTATACATTTACCGACAACATCAACCCCCCCCAAAAGAAAAAAAGTCGTCTCCGGACGACAATTACAAAATATCTAAGACAACAACAAAATACATTAACTGACTAACTACAACAAGATAGATCTATTTCTGTCACATCACTTTGACATTCATCTCATGCCTGCACCAAACTGGTCTCCAAACCACGTTGCATTTGTAGCCTTTGCTAACACAATATTGTCTCCTTAGCGGACCTTGATAGCCACCCGTGCCGCTTTCTCTGTTTCCAACTCTTGGTTACACTGAGCCAAGTGTCGCCGTTCTGCCTTCAACTGGATGATCAGCTCCTCCCGAGCTCTCTATGCATCCACCAAGACGACCTCACACCCAAACACCTACTCCGAGTGCCACCTCAGACACACAGACACTCATGCCTACAGTAGCAGCTCTAGGTCTCATCAACTGGTCACACTTCCCATGACTGATATCCGCAACGATTGGGGATCTAGGGAACAACGCCTCCACGGGGTTCGGGGGTAGTGACCCGGGCGAGGTCGAGGGGTAGTGCCCCTCGCCGCCAAGACCAAATTAGCACTCTAAAACCCACACAAAACTGCATGGAACACACTATTTTTGTCATTTTCTTTCGATTCTACACTCTTTTGGGCAACTGCTTATGTCTACCCTTCCCTTTGGCATCATGCGTTACTCATTCTGAATTGTTTCAATCTGTCGTTTTTTTAATTTTTATTTTTTCTCTTCCACTTCCTCTTTCTTGCAGACTTGCTTTGTGAATCGGCTACAGCAATTCCTCTTCCTTTCCTTATACCCTTTGTACGGCTGTCCCAGCTTCTCCCTTGCCATACATCGTATGTCCTCCTTCCCTTTCCTCTGGTCACCAAATCCATACGATGGCGTTTTAGTGTCTTGAGACTATATGGTCTTTTTCTACTTTGGCACCTCTTATTACCATATGGTCTTGCTTCCACTGGTCCCCAACCCGTACGGACAGGCCGTACGGTCTTCGTTCGACTTTTTCCTGTTTGGCACCCTACGGTCTTGTTACTGCACGGTATCTTGTCCACTGTTTCTGTTTCTAAAAGCATCGTACAGTCTCCCTTCCACTATCTTCTGTTTCAAAAGCACCGTACGGTCTCCCTTCCACTGTTTCCTGTTTCTATCATCGTACGATAATCTTACCCCCATTGCCTGCAGGTCGTACAACCCAAAATGATTTCCTCTTGAGGTCGTACAGGCCGTATGATCATCTAACTACTGCTTCCACTTTCCTTTTCAAGGTCGTACGACCTTTTTCTCCAGACTCCTTTAAAATTCGCCTCTTAATACATTTACTTTATGCTTTATTTTATCACTTCATACTTTTACAACTACAGTTTATCACTCGACATTTTAAAACTATATTCAATTTTAATATTATACATATATACATTATTTAAAGGCCTCTTTTCTCCGTTCAATTATTTGCTCGTGGATGATCCTTACTCTCCCTATATATTTTCAACTTTGATCCATTTACGGCATTTGGTATTTCTTTTCCGTCTAGTGTCCACAATTTAATTGCTCCGTTAGATCCAACTTCCCATATCTTATACGGTCCAACCCATTTAACTTTAAATTTTCTAGGCCTTATTTCATTTCGTCCATTATACTTTAGTACTAACTGACCAGGATGAAATCTGTTTAATTTTAAGTGCTTGTCATGCCATGCCTTCCTCCTTTCTTGTGTAACTTCGGTTGCCCACTGCGCCTGCAACTGCCGCTCATCAAGTTTGTTCAAATTGTACAGTCTCTCCCATAAGCTCTCCATGTCCCCTAGTTTATTCTCAATCGCTATCCTTAAACTTGGTACCATGAACTCCGTTGGCACCACTGCCTCCTGTCCGTACATTAGCTGGAATGGGGTATGTCCTGTAGTTACTTTATACGAGGTGCGGTACGCCCATAAAGTAGATGGTAACTTCTCTTCCTAGTCTTCTCCCTCAACTGCATAGGATTTATAAATCACTCCCACCAGAATCTTGTTCGTTGCTTCTGCCTGTCCGTTAGCCCTTGGGTAGTACAGGATCGACAATGAATGGTAAATTTTGAAATCAGTAGTGAGCACTCTGATAACGTGGTTCACAAAATGTCCTCCACGATCACTTGTCAACTGGAGTGGGATCCCATACCTTGTAATAATTTGTTCATATAAAAATCTTGCTGTGCTGACTGCAGAATTGTCTGGTAACGTGCGTGCCTCCACCCATTTAGTTAAGTACTCCATCGCTACCATGATATATCGGCACCTTGTTTTACTCTCCTTCTGTGGTCCAATAAAATCCAGTCCCCACCTCTCAAAAAGTTCCTGTGCGTACGAGGGATTCAAAGGCATAAAATCTCTCTTCAATGGTTTTCCAGCCCGTTGGCATGTATCACACGCAATGACCCACTCCCTGGCGTCATTGTATACAGTCGGCCACCATAGCCCTGCCAAAAGTATCTTCTGCATAGTAGTATTTGGCCCCATGTGTCCTCTCGCTGGGCCTTCGTGTGCTTCCATCAGTACTTTCGAAATTTCCTCCTTGAGAACACACCGTCTTAGAATTTGATAGGGTCCCATTTTATACAACAGTCTGTTAATTAACTAAAATGTCCGGCTTCTCAGCACCAATTTCTATCTTTCGTTCGGTGACATGTCGCTTGGAAACTGCCCCGTTGATAGATATTCTCCAATGCTTGTGTACTAGGTTGGTAATACTGTAACATGAAAGAGTTGTGCATCTAGAAAATCATCATTAACTCCTTCAGGTGGCTCTCCCGATTTTATTCTTGATAGGTGATCTGCACTCACATGACTTTTTCCTGGCCGTACTACGATCTTAAATGTGAACTCCTGTAATAATAACAACCATCAGCTTATTCTTCCTTGAATAATCGGCTTATTGACCAAGTATAGTAACGCCTGATGATCTACGTAGAACACAAATGGAGTGGCCAATAAGTAGTGTTTGAGTTTTTGTACTGCATATACCATCCCCAACGCCTCTCGCTTCGTGGTACTGTAATTTTTGTCCGCCTTCAACAACAATCTACTTGCAAAGTACACTGGATGGTCCAACCCGTGGTCACCAGTCTACGCCAGTGTTGCTCCGATGGCATAATTTGAGGCATCTACATGGACATGAAATTCTTTATCCCAATTCGGATAGGCCAAAATCGGAGCCGTAGCCAACCTTGTCTTTAACCCCTAAAAGGCTTCATTTTGCTCAGTATCCCATCTGTAAGATTCACCCTTGCAAGTGAGTTTGTCCAGCGTATAAGAAAATTTTGCATAGTTTTTAATGAATCTCCGATAGTAACTGATGTGCCCCAAAAATGACTTCACTTCTGACACATCCGTCGAGGGTGGCATTTCTAAGATCACCCGGACCTTGTCTGGATCCGTCTTTAGTCCTTCTTTACAAACTATATGCCCAAGCAACTTCCCTTGAGGCACCATGAACCTGCACGTCTTCGGGTTCAATGCTAGTCTTGCTCACCTGCACCTTTCCATACATTCTCCTAACGCCGCTATGTGTTTGTCTTCTGAGCTAAATATCGACCAATCATCTAAAAATGCCCTAAAATTTCCAACAGACATCTTATTGAATATATATATAGGATAATCTTTTGGAAAGACACCGAAGCATTACATAATTCGAACGGCATCTTGTTGTATGCATATACTCCATCCTCGACAATGAATGCCGTTTTTAATGTATCCTCAGCGGTGGATATCTAATTATACCCCGAGAATCCATCCATGAATGAGTAAATTTCATGCCCTGCTACTTCCTCGAAAATGCTATCTGTGAACGGTATCGGAAATAGGTCTTTAATTGTTACCGCATTTAGACACTGAAAATCCACACATATTCTTATCTATGTTGCATCCTTTTTCAAGGATATCACGATCGGTGATACCCACTCACTTGTCTGCACTTTGAAGATGATACCAGCCTCCAGCATCCTGTCAATCTCTTCCGCGACCCGCGCTGCATAGTTTTTGTTCATTCGGTATGGTCGCTTCCATATTGGTACCGCGCCCTCAATTAATGGTATCCGATGGACACAGTTCTGGTGCTACTCCTTTCAAGTCCTTTTACGTCCAAGCAAAAACATCTTTATACTCCATGAATATTCTGAATGTTGCCGCCTTTAGTACTGGGTTCCAATCATCTCCTACCAGAATGTTCTTCAGATTTTCCTCATCACCCAAGTTCATTGTTTTCACTGTCGGCTCTTCATACTTTATTGGTTTATCTTTACTGAACGTATGGGCAGCTGTCTCATCCACCTGTGCTTCTCTCTCCTTCAGTTCACTGTACTCCTTCGGAAACTCATGGCCTTCTCTTCCTTCCTCTATTCTCAAAATATTGCAGCTCGGAAAGACCTCATAGTCTTCCATTTGCTCGTGTAGCAGTCCATTCACGGAATCTAATTGGTCATCAGTTGATCCTCCTCCTAATCTCAGCACCCCTTCATCATCTGGTTCCATCCTTTTTTTCCCTTAGTCGTCATTCTCGCCTTCGCCTTCTGAGTCCGATGATGCTGCTTCTTCTCCTACCATCTATGTATGCAAATCAATTATAAATCTTCTACCTCCTTTCTCCATGAAAAGGGTGCTTCTTTTTCAATCATGCTTTACCTTAGCTTGCACCAACCACCCTTGTCCCAGGATGGTGTCGTACCCTCTTCTCTTTAGTGGAATGACTATGAAATCCAGTAAAAATGGTTGTGTCCCAATTGTTACCGGTTGTGCCATCAGAGTGCCCAAGGGTTTTATCCCATGTTGATCTGCTGTAAGTAACTGAAAGGTGGGTGGCCATAGTGTTGGTTGTCCAAGTTTTTTCCAGATATCTTCCGGCAACACGTTCACTCCTGATCCTCCATCTACTATTGTATCTGTTAGCACCGTACCCAGAATGCCCATCTCCACCACTGCTGGGTATCTACTTGTCGTAAGTGCTAGTAACACCAGGTTTGTTGCTGCTGGCTTGGTTGTTTCCTTACTATCCTTTGCTTCCTTCGTCACTCTCGGGGACGGTGTCATATTTATAATAACCGTACGCAACTGTGGCATGGTGAGAAGAAGATCATTTAATTTAATTGGCACTTCCGTTTGCAGTATCTGTTTCACCATGTTTTGTTCCGACAAGTTTCTCTTCAGAGTTTCAGCAGTGTCTTTTACTTGTGACTTCTCTGCTCTCATCTACTTCTCTATCTCTGTTCGGGCTTTTTGTAACCTCTCCTTCTCTTCTTCCGAAATTGGATATTTTGCCTTCCTCGCCTGCTCCCACGTGATTTCCAACATGTTCTCATTACTTGTTTCAATACTTAATAAATTTACGCTTTGCTTTGGACATTTTGAATCTTCATGGTCCCCTGGACCACACCATTTGCACAGTAGTTGCGGTGCCTCCTTCGTAGCACAGTCCCTCACGAAGTGACCCCAAAGATTACATGCCCGGCATTGTATCATCGGGCATCCACTCGCATCATATTGTATTCTACTCCGGCCTCCATTGTTATTGTCATTGTTTCCACCCCTTTCGCGTCTATTATTATTTCGATATCCACCTGAAGTTGCATCATTGTTCGTGTTATTGCTATTGTTCGATGCTTCCTGCGTTAGTAACACCTACTAGTGTCCTTTTGCTTTCAAGTTAAATGGGAAAGAAGTTAAACGGGCACTCTTTCAGGGAATGCCCCGTCACCTAGCAAATGTCACAAAACTGCTTCTTCGGGCATGAGCCCTTCTTATGGCCATCCTCACAATCTGTGCACCACAGTTTTCCTTTTACTGTATCTGGATTCTTTTTCAAATTTTTGAATTCTTTCATCATTTGAAGCATGTCTTTCTGTTGTGCTTTCACCTTCTTGTTCGATTCCTCATCGCTACTACTACTCTCTGAGGATGAATCGTCCGAATCAGAGGATTTATGCTTCTTCTTCTTACGCATCTTCTCTTCGCTTTCCTAATCCATGGCACAAGTATACGCATCGGTGTACGATGCCGGTGGTACAATCTTCATTTTCTTTTTAAGAGCCAGCCGTAGCCCCTCCACGAACCACCATTTTTTCAACCCATTTGCTGGTTGACTCTCCATCTTTCCGATCAGTTCTTTGAACTTTCAGTCACCTGGCATAGGTTCGGACTGTCTCATTCTTTCCTTGTTTGGTGCTGTAGATTTTTGCCACTATTTCATTATCATCTCGGAGTAATCTAAATTCTGTTATAAATTCTTTTTTAACATTCTCCCATGTATTAAGTTTCTGAGGACTAGTGCCAGAAAACCAATCTATTGCCACACCTCGTAAGGTTGTTGAAAATTGTCTTACCCAATCATCCTCATCCGTCACACCATTTTCCGTCCATATGGTTTCACATGTTTTACAATGTTTGATAGGGTCTGCCGAGCCATCACCATGAAACTTGGGTAACTTTTCTTTAGGGCCTGCCATTGTTACTTTCCTTTGATTCTGAGGTACTTGTGTACCTGTGCTGTTCTGAGCTCCTGCGTTGGTCTGGACTTCCTTGCTATTCTGTGCTCTTGCGCTGTTTTGGACTCTCGTGCTGTTCTGTGCTCCTGCGCTGTTCTTGACTCCCGTGTTGTTTTGGATAACAGTCTTGTTTCCAACAACTGTGTTGTTTGGTGAAAAGTCTTCAAGTGACGTTCTATTCTCCGCCTATATCCGTTCGTCCGGTGTAACGGGAATGAAGAGATCACTCCATGCTTGTGCTCCCTCGACACTCTGAGCCGTGCGAGTTGCTTCCCTTCCGTTCGCACACTCCCCTCGGTGTATACAGGTTAACTCTTCCCTTATTTCCTTCACCAAAGTCAAGCATTGTCGAGTTTCTTCCAGCAATTTCTCGGCACTCCTCAACCTACTAGGTGAGTGCACTCTCTCCGTCTGTGCCTCTTCACCCCTTCGGTGCCCCTCGGTGATTTGCTGAAGTCTCTGTTTGCGCTCTACTTGCTATGTTAAAATTAAAATTTCTTTTGCTGTACTTAGTTCATTTTTATCTTTTACCTTGTTCCGATCCTTGTTTGGCAAAGTCGGCATTAATCCTCATTCCTTCGTTCCAGGTACGTTTGACAATGATGTTAAATGTTTACGGCATAGGGTAAGAAGTTCAACACATGTATAACACGATTCAATTTAGAATAGGTACTTTATTCATGTATGCACTTGCTGATTACAATCCGATTACAATGACTACAATGATCAATGATGATTACTACGATGATTCCAAAGTCCATCTCAGACGTGTACATATACCTTTCCGAAGGGGTGACTAAAGCATCACGCGCCCGTTTGGATACTACTCTACCCGTTGGCTACACTATACATTTACCGACAACAAAGGTGTCACCAAGAGTTCAGGCAGTAGAGGACCACTTGCTTCATCAACAACAGGTACTTTCAGGACTCGAGGAGAATTTAGCTATGGCACAAAATCAAATGAAACAAGAAGTAGACCAACATCGTAGTAAAAGGAATTTTGGAGTTGGGGACTGGGTCTTCTTGAGATTGCAACCTTATAAATAAATCTCAATGAAGCAACAAAAAAAGAATAGTAAGTTGTCTCCAAGATATTATGGACCATATCAAATCATGCAAAAGATTGGAAGTGTTGCCTACAAGCTTGATGCCAACAACAACAAAGAACATCCAGTTTTTTCATGTTTCTTGTGTGAAGAAGGTAATTGGGCAGAATATTCCTACTCAAACAGTATTACTGGAACTTGATGAAGAAAGAATAATTTTTGAACTAGAGTGCATTATTCAAACATGCATGAAGAAGCTAAGGAACAGAACCCTGACTTGGTATCTCATCCAATGGAAGAACTTACTAGTTGAAGAGGTCACATGGGAGGATGAGGAGTTCATTCAAAAGAATCCACACTTGGTTAGCATTGAGGACAATGCTTCTTTCAAGAGAGGTGGTTTGGTACACCCTTAATATTGGTGTATATAGGGTTATGAATAGTCAACTTCTGGGTATCTTAATCCTTAATTAAGTTATGTTATTATTATTATATTATTATTTAGGTAGGTAGGTTGGCCTAGGTGTTATGTAGGGTTGTGTCTATTCAACCTAAGCATAATTACGTATATATAGGAGGTTGTGAGTCTTATTTCAACATCATATTGTGAACTGTGTTCTCATTGGAGATATCTGGAGGTTGCCCCCTTGAAGTGGCCTATTACTCTTAGTTATTATCAAGTATTTACGTAATATTTCATATTATTTCTTCTATTGTGCAAGTTATTTCATTACAGATAGTTAACATTTGCATTAACTAAAGGATTGAATAGAAAGAAGGCTCTTTCAATTTCTAGAAATGAGGTCAAACCCTAAGCAATCACAGAAGCGGATATTACAAGAATGTACACTTAAACAGTAAAGCCTTGTATTTTTTCACGTCTTAGATACTCTTGACTACTATCACACTGCTTTTGTATAGTAGATAAATCATGCTTCACTAGAAAAAATTGTAATTGAGAAGGTTCTCTATAACTCTCTCGCCTATCAATATATTCAAATCATTCTCCCCTAACTAATTTCAATGTCAGTTCATAATGATGGTTGGCCTAGCAATCAATTGGAACAGTGAACATCCCAGACATTATATATTTGATATTTTGATCTTGTTGCTTTCATTCTGGTTTTGTGATAAATGGGTTTTCAGTGTGTACATGGAGAGATAATAATCTGTAGGCAATAATTTTCTTTTCAGTTACAAATATTGAAATGGCCAGTTTAAGAATAATATATGAAGTGAATTTGGAATTGGGAGAAAATGTGGCCATAGAAAGCATTTTCAGCATTTTCTGTCAAAATGCTGCGTTCCTATGTGCGTGCGACATTGTAAAAGTACGATATGCAGCTCTATACTATTTTAAGCTTGGATAATATTATTTTCATCATGTATGTAAAATATATTTAATTAAAACTATTGATTAATTTAAAAGACAATGTTTTTCAATTAGATATTTTCTTGTGCATTCCTATTCATTGTCATTATCTTGGTAAAATGATTTGGACCTGATAAGAAATAGTAAATTCTGTTTGAGATACATGTTTATGATATAAATATATTAAGAGTTCCGCTATGATTAATTTATAAAATATATGAAATTAAAGGATGGTTTTCGTCTGAGCAAATGAGCATAACAATCTTTACCATGGATGTCAGTTCTAGTGTTGGAGTCTTGGGTTTGCAGTTAGCATCATATGTTTATGAATTCTTTTAAGTGTTAGAACTGGTTTCTTTAATTTGGAAACTATCTATTAATTCTTAATCGAGACTAATCGAAAATCTCACTTTGGTAGTAGAATAGATCTCAATTTCTGTGGTATGATTAGTATCCTCTGATCTACCATTGGTAAACTATTGCATTAGAATCAGATTACTCCTTCTTCATATTTTTAAAACTTATTCTATATTTCATATTTGTCTAGGTACTCAGTTTATGCAACCTATGTTGAAGGATGTGGAATTTTTTCTTTACCATGCTGTTAATCAATCATAACAATGTTTAATGTATTGAGTAAAGTCTAAAATGTGAATTAGTGATGTCTTTAGTTGCCCTTTTGTTACACAATTTTGGAGTAGTATTTTTATCATTTGGGGTATTTGAAACTTGAATTTCTGATTTTAAAACTTTAATCAGTTTGTGCTAGCAGAGAAGGCTTGAAAATTAGTGTGGGTGTAATATCACCCTACAATGCTCAAGTTAGTTACTTGGAAAGTAGGCTAATGAAAAAGGACGAATGGAAGAATGCCATTGATGTGGAAGTCAAATCCGTTGATGGGTTTCAAGGTGGAGAAAATGACATTATCATAATATCCACAGTCAGAACTAACAATATTGGCTTCCTTTCTGATCATAGACGTGCAAATGTTGCTTTGACACGTGCACGGTACTTGTTTCTATCTCTTGTTTCTTCATGGATTGTTATTTTATCATATCATGGAATCTTTCATTTTGTTTTCTTGAATTACCCTCACAAAGAGGTAATTTTTAATGCAATAATATCAGCAGAAACTGATTTTTTATCAAAAAATATGCCATTGGTGCGTTGATGAACAGATTTTGTCTTTGGATTGTTGGGAATGGATCTATGCTTGTGAAAAGCAAATCTGTATGGAAGAATATAGCAAAAGATGCAATTTCAAGGAACTGCTTTCTATATCCAAATGTTGATAGTGGCATGGTGAAAGCGATAAGAAATGCAAAGGCTGAGATGAACCAACTTCAAGATCTATTAAGGAAGGATTCTGTCTTGTTCAACAACACAGCTTGGAAGGTAACTTGGATACTAAAGTCATTCAGATTCATTGCAATAAAAATATATGTATATTCCTTTTTCTTCTAGCATTAATAACTAAATTCTTTCCTAGAAGTTTATCATTCAAACAAGTCTCTTATGTTCAAGCTCATTTTCAATATTTATGTATAAATATAAGGTGATTTCTGTTTCTCTGGTTCTTTGGTGGATATTTCTTAAGTAATTTATTCAGGGTAGGTGAATTTGTAAAGTTCCATGTTATAAATATAACATGTGTCCATGATAATTAAATTACATGTTTTAATATAATGCTACCATTTCATATGATGATGCCCAAAATTAGTCTTAATAGTGCTTCCCCTTGATATCATCTTAATTAAATTACAATGATTTGTTCTAAGATGATTTTAAAAGCTATTATTTAAGATATATTCTCAAAAGGTCCCCATGATAAGATTGATGAACATTAATTGATTGATGCTTGAGTTTGATAAATAGATGTTTTTCTCATCCACAAGGGCCATCATTATGGTGGTAAAATGGCTGCCAAAGTTTGGCTTTTCTAAGGGTGAGCTAGGTTTAGTTGGAAGTTCTTAGAAGTAAATAGGATTAGGTCACCATGTTGGATCAAATACGTCAAGTACAAAGAAGAAAGAAAATATCCACAAATGATCAAACACCCTAATGTAATATGATATAATAATTATACTATAGTATATTATAATATAATATAATATAATAATTATATCACTATATAATACAATTATTTACATCTTAATAATTATATTATCACAATAATATAATAATACTATCATAATTATTTATGTTATCTAGGTCAGCCTAAAGGAATCCAACCATAGCTACAATAACATCAACACTCTCTCTTAGCTAGGGAGGAATCCTTCTTGACAACTTCTAGTTTGTCCTCCTGATGCTATCTTCAACAAGCAATTGCTTATATGTACATAGTACAAGCGAGGAGATATGTTGGTTCAGATAACCAACACATTAGTCATATGTTGGGTTATGATTAATTGATCCATTAATTTATTCATGATGATTGATGAGTCTAAATTAATAAAACATTGTTTTATGTTAATTAATGCATTTACTATAATCAGTGACTGTAGAGAACATATATTTTGTTAGATTAATTTAATTTATTTATGAGGGAAATATATCTGAATAGTTATGATAAGTAACTAATTTAAATAAAAAATCTATTTAAAAAAAAAAAGATCTGCTCTATTTTGCTATATTAGCAGCTCTTTCTTTTCCCACAAACCGTTTCATTCGCCACCCCCTCAGGTGGGCTTATTCCTATATAGAGGATGAAGATTACATTTTTTCTCCTCCATTTCATAGTCCCTCTCATCGTCCGACAGACAACCATTGTATTCGAGTTACTAGAAAAATCTAGAATAAACAACTTCTTTGGAACTCTAGAGGAATTTCCCTCTACTTTGTACATCAATCTAGAAGCAAAAGACATAGTCCTCCGATTATGACCATAAGAGATCAACGCATAAATTTTAGGAAAAACATGAATTTCAACCAGGCTCCACCCATTTTGCTTAATCCTTGCCTTCCCCATAAAGTAAATCGAATTTGGGCAATCTTGTTCTCATCTTCCGTTCCCCAGTTCACTACAGGAGGAAACAAAATTCCTTTGGGTGGTCCCATGGATTTCATCTCTCGTGGGAGTTGCCCTGCCCCATCACCCAAGGGTATCCCTCTAGTCACAAACACTAATCCACCCGCACCCATATCTTGGGCAGATAGTCCACTCCCTAAACAAATTTAGATGCTTCATCAAGCTCCGTCAAACTCTTGGCATACTGGAAAGAGAAAGATACTCTAAACATGGTCAGTTCATGGAACTCTTCTTTTGACGATGAGGTAAGTATTTCTCCCATCGAAAATGATTTTTATTATATTGAGTGTTATTTAGAATCTATTTAGAGATCTTTTTTAAGTGAGGCCAAAATCTTCTTTGAAGGATCTCTCTATCTGTTCTTCGACTGACCCTAAAATTTTAATTCCCTTTCCTTCAAATTGAAAAGCATTCTGTCTTGGTATAATTTGGTACTTGTTCCAATTTTCCTTCTCAATTTGGAAACCCTGTAGAGTATTGGGAATTGTTTTGGTTCCTTCCTGAGATTTAAAAACCTGATTTCTCCCCAAGAGGATTTTAAGATTCTCCTCCTGATTAACTCCCGTTTTAATCCCTCGAGGATGGCAATCTTTAACAACAATCCATCCTTCAGTTTCTCCTCCAAATTATTCGTTGGCAACATTAATTTGATCTGAACTCTCACAAGAATTTTCAACCCACATCTAATCTTTCGTGCCCTTAATGTTAATAATTCCTCCCCCAAGCCTCCTTCCTATCTTATTTCAGTTAAATTTCTATAGAAGGGAGGACTTGCTTTCAAAGATCATTCCCCTCGTCTCCAGTCCCCTTAACTGGGAATCAGTTTCACACCCCACCCCCCCTTAGCTGGCTCTGTACTCTATAATTATTTCCAATAGTAACCCCAATAAAAGCTCTTCCTCCCCACTCGCTCTCATTGACGTGGAAACTTATGACATTGTTGTCTTTGCCAATATTCAATCTTAGGGTTTACTTTGTGGTTTGTCCCTTTTGGATATGGATTTGATTCAACCACTGGCCTCAAACCCTACCCCCACTATTCTTCCATCTCATTCTCTGAATAATTTGGAGGCTGCTAGTAAAGCAGAAGCAATGACCATCATCATTTCTCGTAAGACTAGAATGCTTCAACTTAGTGATTTTATGGGGCAAGTTTTGTATACTCATGAGGAGGTTCAAAAGAATTATTAAGGAGGCAGGAACTCCTATCCCGAATTCCTGATGCTCTACATCCAACCCTTGACATCCATCATAATGCTTACAATGATTTTGAACAAATACCCATGGAATTGGAGACTATTTATAACATGATTGGCAGAAATCAAATGTCAAATCTGAATAATGTTTTCCTTTCCAACCCCCCTAGAACCAACGGTGGCTTCCTGCCACCAAGTTTTGGATCAATCATTAGATTGTAATCCCTAGTTAGAATCTCATGATCATGCATCTCCCCCCTCTCAACCAACCCTAGGTATTGTAGATAATATCCAAGGGGAAAAATCTCCCAACTGTGGTAAAACATCTAGGAAGAGAGGTCAAAAATCTAATTCTGACGTAAGGGGGAGTGATGGCGAAGCTATTAAGCAAGATAAACTCACCTCTATTTTTTACAATGGGAAGGGGAAGAACCTTCCACCCCCTCAATGAAGATAGCTTCTTGGAACATCAAGGGCATCAATGCCCCTACCAAGCAATGCCTCTCAAAGCACTCCATCAAGACCTTAGAGTCAGACATTATCATTCTCCAATAAACTATACTGGATTCAAAAGAACTTTCTAGATTAGATAGAAAGTTGAGGATTTGAAAGTTTGGGGTTACCTTGTCATCCTTGCATCTGGTGGACTTGTTTATATTTGGAACCCAAAATCGGTCCACTTTTCACTTGATTGGAACCATCCAAATTGGATGACTAGTTGGGTTCAAAGTATATTCTCCAACTTCTCTTTTCTCCTCATCAATATATGGACTTATATCCACCTCCGGGAAATCAAGAGTTTGAGGTGAATTATATGACCTTTTGTAGAGGCATAAAAATAGCAATATAATTTTAAGAGGAGACTTCAATGCTAATGCTGATTTGGAGGAAAAGTCAGGAGGCATTAGAATTTCAAATCAAGCCTCAAGAGACTTCAAGAATTGGATCTCCTCTTGCAACCTTTTAGACATCATAACTTCTAACGTGATCTTTACTTGCAATAATAAGAGATCGGGGTTTGATCATATTGCAGAAAGATTGGATAGGTTCTTGTTCTATGGTGACCTCCCCACCTTTACACTGGTAATTGTACGACCTTTTGTTTTAGGGTTTCAAAGCTTTTCTCTGCTCCATGTGTCCACTTAAATTCCTTTTTATCAACCCTCATTGTTTGTGTCGTTGCATTACAAACTGAACTAAATTTTTTGACGAACTTAGCCAATCCATGGAAAGATCTAACTTTAGCGACGCTCTCAGGTGTAGGCCAATCCAAAACAACCTTTACCTTATCAGGACACATCTTCAAACGATCAGCTGAAATAGAAAAACCTAGGTCTACTATCTCCTTTTCATAAAAGAACATTTCTTCAAGTTAATCAACAACTTCTCTTCTTATAGCTTCTGTAACACTTGTCTTCTGTGCATCAAATGACCCTCTTTAGTTCTACTAAATAGTAGAATATCATCAAGGTAAACAATCAAAAACTTACCTAAGAATTTCTTAACAACTTCATTCATTAGCCTCATGAAAGTATTGTGTGCATTAGTCAAACCAAAAGGCATAACCAACCATTCATACAAACCTTCATAAGTCTTGAAAGAAGTCTTCCACTCATCTCCTTCTCTAATTCTGATATGATGATAATCACTCTTCTAATCAATCTTGGTAAAATACTTTGCTCCACTCAAACAATCCATATCATCATCAATCTTAGACAATGGAAATTGATATTTTATAGTGTTCCTATTTATAGCTCTAGAATCAATAAACATTCTACATTCTGCATTCTTGTTAGGTGCCAATACTGCAAGTATTGCACAAGGACTCAAACTTTATTTGATTAGACCTTTCTGCAACATTCTTGGATTCATCTATTCAATTCCTCATTTTCTACAGGTGTCAACTTATGTGGTTCTTTGTTAGGAAAAATAGCTCCAGGTATAAGATTCATACAATGACTGATACTCCTAATTGGTGGTAATCCATTAGGTACATTGTTTGAGATAATATCTTGGGAATTTTATAATAGTGCTTCAATCTAGGTGTTTGCTCATTCTCAATTCTCTTTCCTGACTTTCTAGGAATCAGGGCAAAAGACATGCTCTCCTTTGTCAAATCCCTAAAGAATTGATTTCCCCCAACCAAACATACTCTAATAGTAGTACAATGATCATCTTTAGGTTCCTCTATCAAAGACAACTAAACTTGTCTTTCCACACTAGCCCAAATACTATAACGATTCGATCTACCATCATACAAAGCTTGTCTATCATACTACCATGGTCTACCCAACAAAATGTGACAACAATACGTAGGCATAATATCACTTCAAAAGACATTGTTCACTTACCAGTAACTTATTTTCATCCTTGATCCAAGCAGTATTATAAGGCTTAGGGTGCTTCAATCTTGGCAACTATAACTTTGTAACCAATTCTTTTGATGTCAAATTATCAGAACTTCCATTGTCAATGATTACTTTGCAACATTTACTGGTGACCTTACATTTGGTCTTGAAAAGGCTTTTCCTCAATATTCGATCTTCAACCATTTCTTTATTTCTAATGTTCTTCTAGCCATCAGATTCTCTCCTTTAGGCCCATTAGGTGAATTTTATACATCGTCCTGTACTAATGCATTTATCCTACTATTACCTGCCTTCTTGTTAGAATCTAGACATTCGAATGCTTTATGACCTTCTTCTCCACATTTAAAACAAATGCCTTTCAGCCAAATTCTATCTTCCTTTTTATTGTTATTATTTCTAGAGTAACTAGAATAATTACCTCTTGAATAGTTAACTCTACCTTTGTATGAGCTTTCATTCATTTTGATTTGCCTTTTTCTTGATCAGTATTTTTTAACTGAGATCTGCTACTTTCACCATAAGATCTATCTCTACTCCATTGAAATCCATTACCTCTGGCCCTTTGCCTTTGTTCATGCCTTTTTTGTCAATTTTTCTTTTACCTTAAGTGCAAATTAGTATGCTTTTTCCATACTATCCACCTTGACCAAACTAATCTCATCATATTGTATAGAAATCCTCAAACCATTCAAGTACTTCACAATCTTTTCTACTTCATCACCAATATGCTCAAATTTGATATCTAACTTGTACAATTCTTCAATATACTCTTTCATAGTCATGTCCTTTTGCTTCAAATTTTGCATTTTCTATAACAAACTAACTTGATAACCACTAGGCAAGAATTTATCCTTCAACTTACCAATCATCTTATCCCAACTCTTGATCTTTTCTTTTCGTGCTTTTTATCTATCAATTTGCAAATGTCCCCACCAAAGAGATGAATGCCCTTTCAACTTTGTAGATGCTATCTTCACCTTCTTATCAATTGAAGTACTTTCATACTAGAAATATTTTCCCATTTTAGAGGTCTAGTCTAACAATTCATCAGCATCAAGCTTACCATGGTAATCAGAGGATTGAAATGTAGCTTAGCATTCACTCTTGTCAAAACTCTCAAGAATCTTTGATCAACTTGTTCTAAATCAAGGACTTCTTCAATTTCCTTAGCTTCATCTTCACTAACATCTTCCATAGGTCTTCCTCTTCTTTGGGTTGTCTCAATAGATTCAAGCTTAGCTGGAGTTTGTCTCAACATATCCATGATAGAAGGTTTTGCATTTCCTCTTCCATGAACCATCTTTACAATAGTTCCGACAAGATCATAACCTTCTGCAAGTTATAGGTCAGAGGCCAAGTCTGCCACCCTACAACCAAATCCAATTAGGGTTCTACATGATCCCAACTTCTTCAAGGAACGAAAACTTGCTCTGATACCATCTAACATAGGCTAGGTGAGGAGAATCCCCAAAGATGTCCAAACCAAGCAGCAAGAGAACGCACACAAAAGCACAACACAAACAGAGATGAAACAACAAAAGTCAATTGCTTCAATGCAAATCCAATGCAATTTTCATACATGTCGAGCATAAGACCTATCTTTTTGCAACCTCTGATTACAACAGAATATTCAATGTGCGAGCTTAATTTCTCAAGAACTTAACCTCTAGATATTACTCTCTCAATTGCTAGCTTTAGGTACATAATTCATTACACAATATAGCCATTAGGGCACACAAGTCAGTTGGAAGATTACAATTTCCAATCTCAAGAAATGTATTACAACAAAATAGGCCCCATCCCTTAAGGAGAAATGAGCAACCACGTAACCAAGCATAAGAAGATGTGTGAGCTTAGATATAGGTCCACATAAGATCTAAGAATTAGCATGGAAAACCACAAAAGATAGCATACATGCAAGAACTTCGCATAAGCAAATTTGTACACGTTACATGAGGTGCCAACGAAGAACATGTCACAAAAAGAACAAATGAGAACGCACCAACGACAAAACATTAAGAACTATGACCAAGTAGATAAGATCCACGATAGGTCCACTCCAAGAATTCGTGCTCACAAGTGAAGCAAAGGAAGAACAAGACTGTTCACACGATCAATAGACTGGAAACAGAAAACAAAGCAAATTATTTTGGTTGATGCAAGATGGCCAATGAACCCGAGATGCTCCTACATCATATGCTATCGATGGACAATCAACAAAGAGAAGGATTGAATGATTGATGATCCCATGAGTATCAAGAACAAGTATCAATACTGATCATAAATGAAGCCATATATAATATTGATGATGGTTAGAAGATGTCAAGTACAATGTGATATATGGATTAGTGATCAATAACAAAACATGTCGTTGGAGGCATATTGATCGATAATCATCCATTAGACAAGCATCAACTAATGCCAAACATTGATGGATAACAATTATACAAGTATTCTAATCGATCACTTTGAGGGTGCCCAATTATGATTAATGGTAAGTATCGATAATAGCTGTGTTGAAGAAGTATTGATCAATGGTAAAACATTGACTCGTATTAACTAATATATAAGAGAAACTAATTAAGTAATCAATTATTAATAAATAATGGCAGAAAGTAGTTAGACAATCAAACAAGGAAGATTATTAGATTACTATTTGATAAGGTGGCAATTACAAAAGTAACTTATTAAATATTAAGTGCTGTGATTATCATATGAAATATGTAGTTATGAATATACATTAGATTCGTGTCTTGGATGCATCCTATTATTTCAATTTGCAACATATAAGTAGGTGATCTATCTCATTCCATCAAACATCATTCAAAATCCTTCATCTCTTATTTATCCTTTATTGGATTTGCGTGTAGAGCATTACCCTTTTTGGGATAAACTGGTTGCATAGTTTGAAAGTGAAATCAGGGACAGCATCATTGCTGCAAGAAAATCTATCTCATTGCATCAAACATCATTCAGAAACCTTCATCTCTTATTTATCCTTTATTGTATCTACTTGTAGAACAATAGCCTTTTTGGGATAAACTGGTTGCATAGTTCAGAACTGAAATCAGAGACGAAACCATTGTTGCAAGAACAAATAGTCAAGATCACAAACAACATCGCTATCATTGTTGCAAGAATATATCTACACATCTGCAACAGCTACTACATAGGTCATTGGTAAATATTTGAATTAATGAATGATCAAAGAGACAATGTTTTGTGATAAGAAACAATTGTAGAATCAGAAGGTTTCTAATATATACAAAATCTACAATATTGACCATTAAATAAGGAATAATAAAGATATTATTCTAATACCCTCCCTTAATGGTGAAACTATCTGCTACACTAATTGTCCCTCAAATTCTACAAACTTGTCCGGGCTTAGAGACTTGGAGAAAATATCTACTACTTGGTCCACATTTCGAACATGCAGAAATTTAACTTATCCATCTTAAACTAGTTGCTGGATGAAATGACATTGAAGGTTAACATGCTTGAGTTTCTAATGGAAGATTGGATTCTGGGCAGTTTGAGCACCTCTTGATTGTCACAGTAAAAGGGCGTATGAGTTGCTTGAGACATCTGTTTGTTTGAAAACATCCTTTGAAACCAAACTGCATCACAAGCTACCTTTCTTTTTCTCAATACTCAATTTCTGTTGAGGAAAGACCATTGCCTGTTGCTTCTTGTGAGTCTGACTGTGCCAGATCCCAAACTAAAAACACCCAAATGTGGATTTTCTGTCATCAATTGAACCTCCCCGATCTGAGTCGGTGAAACCAATAAGTTTAAGATCATAATTTCTATTGTATAGAAGACCAAATTCAGAAGTGTCCTTCACATAACACAACACACGCTTTGTTGCTACCTGGTGACCAACCTTGGGGGCTGTTATGAAGCATGAAATGTAGCTCACTGCAAAATTGAGATCAGGCCTAGTAGCAGTAAGGTAGATGAGACTACCCACTGATTGCCTGAACGCTGATATATTCACCATGGATGAATCTGGTTTGGCTGTCAGTTTCAACCCTTTCTCCATAGGTGTGGATGCAAGTTTACAATCTTGTATCGGAAACATGTTCAACAGACTGTGAGGATACTCAGATAGAGATAAGAAGATACTACCTTCAGTCTGCAAAACTTTAACCCCTAAACAATAGTACGGAATTCCCAAGTGTCTCATGTCAAATAATTGACACAAATTGTGTTTGATTTGATCGATCAAAGTGTCGATCTACCAGTGATAGAGAGGTCATCAACATAGACAACAACAAGAAGAATATCACAACCAATGTTTTTGACACACAGATTAGAATCAAATGGACTCCTTTGAACGCTAGTCTTCTGAAAAATAACATGTGGGTCATTTCTGATTTTCCTCCAGGGAAGAAGCCCATTAGCTGCAAATAGGTCAATAAAGTTAAGTACAAAGCTGGCAGAAGCTTGACTGGTAATTGGTAAATATTTGAATTAATGAATTATCAAAGCGATCATTTATAGATTGCAAAGAGACAAGGTTTGTAATAAGAAACAGTCATAATTTTAAGGTTTCTAATATATACAGTCTACAGTATTGACCATTAAATAAGGAATAATAAAGATATGATAAGGTATTATTCTAATAACGGCAGAATATTGCTATAAGTGATATTATCATATGTATATATATATTGCATATATTAAGGGAGTGAAATCAGGTATAGCTATTGCATTTTTATAGGCAATCGGAAGATAATATAGGTATTCTCCATTGTGAAATCAGAGAAGGCCTCTATCATGTATCAAAAACACATATTGAACATTGAGATTATCCTTGCACAATTATTATCAGTCATATCAGATATAACAGTGATCCATACATATATATACACACATATCTTATCAATTTCGTAATTTTACCATTCATAAGTGCTTTCATTTATCATAAATCATAGTGATAATTGAGACTAGAAGGAAAGAAGACTCTTACAATAGATTTTGTAAGGTAATTGTCCTAATTTCATAAGATACCTAAAAGAGGACACATTACAGTGACATCGTGGTTAATTGGGGAACACACCTATGAGGGGAAGACTTCCCCATACTAAGATATTTTCTTTCTATCACTCTTACATGATTGATATAAACTGTTTTCTATATTTAGTTACAGACTAACCTAAAAGAAGTCCTTGATTAATTCATGTGGAACTGATGTAACCACCCTACCAGAAAATCATATGATTTTCTCAGGCTCTGCCATGACAAGGTTTACATCAAAAAATGATTTTGAGCTGGCACACAAAATTATATGTATAGTAGGATGAGAAGAATGCATTGATGTTGAATGATGAGGCAAATGATGTTACAACGATTGAGGAAAATGAGGGTGTTGAAAAGGGAAATTGCATTCTGTTGATTTCTTTGTTTCAAAAAATGGCTTTAACTGTATGGCAATGAAGTAGTTGGAAGAAGTAATGATGCATTATCAAAAGGAGCTAGCATTCCAATATATTGTTGGAAAATATCAAGTGTAGATAATGTACAATTTCTATAAAAGATTTTGATGAAATGGTTTATCTGATAATGTATTTAATTGTTTGACAGCTTTGGGCAGTTATACTCATCAATTGGTTGAGAATTGTGTGTACTTGGCAACTGCTGGGTTCTTTAAACAGACTTTGTATCATCAAGGAAGGATAGATGATCAAGTTTGATCCTGTCATGTCCCCTTTCTAAACGACATAACCTTAACAGGGAATTTGCCTATCATCGACTCTCGTAGGCAAATGATTTTGGAAAGAGAGTCATTTTTATTTCCAGATGATTACATTTTTGCTCTCGGAGAATAATAATCCTGTAAGTGGGGCCTACTTGTTCAAATATTAAATTAAGGTTGTACTTTAACTTTATAAAGTTATTTATTTAATTTTATAAAGTTAAAATAATAAAAAAGGTACATTATTAAAGACAATTCCGGAAGCTTCCAGTAACTTCTCAACAAAGTGAATAAATAGAGGACATGAGGCACCCATTCAAGCAAGGGATTTGTGGATTTGTTTTCTATTCCATCTGGAGCGATTTGTAGCCATTGGTCTGCAAATTCTCAGACTATCTTTGGGAACGATAACTCTCATGGATAAGCAATTCTGAGGGTGTGAGATATCATCCGAATTATTGCACTTGGAGATAGTATTCAACTATTTCAAGTTGGGCGAAATTTGTGGCCTAGGGCCAACATCCAAGGATTTAATTAGGAGGAGACAGATTGCCTATCTTGTGAAATTACTGCAGTGGTGTAGAGGATTTCTTCATCTTGAAATAAGCGGTCTGTGTAAGGAAATCTTTATAATTCGGCATTAACAGGAGCGCCCCTTTCCTCAGTTCGAAACTCAGAGAAACGGCATCAAATTTTGTGTGTATTCTGGAGCGCTGTTCGCCGTCGGATTGGGTACTCCATCTACAAAAAACCCGCACACTACTACCGTCAAATCGCAATGCCGCGGTCACAGTTCGAGGGGGCAACGGACGGTGGCAACAATTCGTTACCAAGGGGTATAGACGAGTCGGGCCAGTCTGGTTATTCACCACAGGCGGATATAATAAGGGGGCGGCAGTTTCAACCCAACCGGAATTAATTTCAGTGGATGATCAGGAAGCCTCCTTGCGGGTCTGCACATTCCCTCCTAGCGGGCTATTCACATGTGTTTACTCCACGGCAGGAACAGGATATCATGGACTCCTAGCTACCATCTCTTTGAGCACTCAACATAGTCCAGGTTCCAAACGGTTATTTCATATTTTGTTAATTATATGGATGAGTGAAGAACATGTGCAAACTACAGTGATTAATAATGTATAGCAAAAATAGATATTAGTACCAATATCACCGAATTGCTCATTTTATTGCAATCAAATTTCTTAGTTTCGTATCAAATTTAATTCAGGTTATTTCAGTGGTTCTCTAAAGCTTGCTTGCAAATCGTTTGACCAAATGTCTAGCCCATAAAATTAGTAAGTTTTTTTGATTGGGAATAAGGAATAACCTGCAGAGGTTATTACAGATCCTTGGTTGATTGTCTCTAGTGTACTTCTGTAATAATTCCATTATTTTAAATATATATATATATAAAATTTTACTTCAGTGTGGTATGCATTATTATTTCTTCACTAAATCAAAGAATTAATATTTTCAGATAGAGAAGGGCTTATAACTAAGATAGGGATAATATTTAGATAAGTCGAGAAACAAAGTTGACAGTAAACTTTTTTTTTTGTGATTAGACTGAATTATAAATTCTAGAGCCAAGAAAAATCTTTGAGGCAAAGACTTTCGTTGAGAAGGGAAACAATCTCATTACAGTATTTCTACTGTAGTCTTTTTTTGAAAGTAATAAACATATGCCTAGGAAGTTGAAAATCTTGTAGCCAAACGTTGTATGCATGATTTTACAAAGGAAGGAAATGGTTTTGAAGTGATGAACTTTGTCTACTTTTTATTAACATGTTATCCATCACTACAGATAATGTTAGAATGTGTGAAATTTCATATTTCATTGTGGAGTAATTTGCAAGGTATTTGCGTAGTGAAAGACAGATGGTTCTGAATTTATGAATGCTATCTATGTTTTTTAACTCATAATCTGACATTTGCTGTGACTTGGGGAGCTTGACTTCTTAAGAAGCTTCTTAATATTATTTTAATTCCAAGTCCAATGATAGCATTGCATAGTTGCATTAGTCTTCTTTCCTACATCAACCTTTTCAGTTTTATCCTTTTTATGGCTTTGGGATTCATGCTTCAGCAGTGGTTTACTTGAATGCAAATAAATTTCTTTCATTTGAATATTTTCAGGTTATGTTCAGCAATGAGTTCAAAGAATCATTTACCAAGTTAAGGGGTTTAAATGTGCGGCAGCAAATAATCAATACAATACTGAAAGTGGCAAATGGGTGGCGACAAAGTAGGAAACATGCTGGTTCTCCATCAGAAAGCCTTATAAATGAATATGCAACATCAGGTTTATACTTGGTGTGGACAACTGATGTTGAACGCGGCGAGGAAGTCTTCCAAGTACTAAAAATATGGAATATTCTTAGCCATGCAGAAGTTCCTATTCTTAGAGAACGCTTGGAAAATGTTTTCACAACATATACGCCAGAGTACATTTTACGGTGCAAAGCCAAACTTTTGGATAAGTAAGTTCCAATTTGTTGTCAATCGCTTGTTTTTCAATGACTCAAAACTCTTCACAGATTGTTTAGCTATTTCATTTAATTGTTTTTTAAGGATGGTGCCCATTGAATTCCTCGGTTCTGGTGAACTGTGCTTTATGTGATAATGTTTAAGAATAAATCATGTTTCTAGTATATTAATCTAAGTAAAGCTAAAATAATGACATGCTTGTAGCGCAGTACCTTGCTTTTATTTCGATAAGAAAACATGGATGAGTTAATGTGAATTTACTTGTCATATCTGGCATATTATCCACATCTGCATATCTGAAGGCTATCTTGTTCCAGGGATGCAAAGATAGAACTACCAAGGCGATGGAAGTATGATCCTGGGTTTGTTTGGTATAGGCATCTACAGCGACCAGAAATGGTTGAATCACTTCATTGTGAAACTCTTGATAAGGAAACTATTACATTGGAGCATGCCAAAGTAGAAGAAAGCTTATTGCTGATGAAGTTTTATTCCTTTTCTTCTGGCATTGCAAATCAATTATTGACAGCTAAAGATGGATCAGAGATTGATCTTCAGTTTGAGGTGAATGAGGAAGAATCACAAATAATTAGGTTTCCAAGAAGTTCATTTATTCTTGGACGGTCCGGTACAGGAAAGACAACTGTACTCACAACGAAACTTCTTCAGAAGGAACAACAATTATGTCTTGCTACTCATGGGTTCTCATGGGATAATCAGGGTAACATAGAAAGCAAAGTTGGGGGAAATGATTTGCAAGAAAAATCTATTAATTCAAGCTGTCTTCGCCAAATGTTTGTGACTGTGAGTGCAAAACTTTGCTCGGCAATAAGGAATCGCATTAGTCGCATTGACAGGTGGCTTAGTGCTTTTTTATTCTGAGTTATAGCAATAATATATTCAAAGCTTAAATAGAGTGATAAGCTTTTTAATGATTTGTGAAGTTTTGAATGGCTAAAAATAAAGTTTTTAAATCCATTTCTTTACATTATGTCATTCAGGAATGATTATAAATTTCCTGATTTTGGTTTTTGGCTTCAACTCTGAGTTCTGGGTTAAATGCTGAGAGTGTGAAAGTTGACATGTAATAGACTACAGCTCGGTTTTTATTTTTATTTTTAAATTGAATTAAAGTAAATTACTAAGACTAGGAGCTTATTAATGCATAGTTTTTCCAACTTTGCAAGGAAACAGCTAATAATTTCTTAGCTATTATTAGATCTGAATATTGACTATTCCCTCTTGCAACAGACTTCAAATCCTTGCTGCATTTAACATGATTCAAGAGGAATCAAATATCTAAAACCACTCAAGTTGGGTATAGGAGTGTTTGACTATTAGTAGCATAGCTGCAAAAATTATTGGCGAAAATGTTGGCAAACCAGAAGTATAAGGATTTTTGAAAAAATTGGGCAAAAATCATGAAAACTCGAATTCGCAAATTAATTTGAAAATAAAAGACAAACTGTTTATTTTTAAACTTCAAGGGGATGTTCTCTAGTATTTTGAATGCAACTGCTCTCTGGAAGTTGGTTTTTTCTCAGGCCAGGCTTCTGCGCCCCAGCTTGTTCCTATTTTTTTGCTGCCTGCTTTTGGGGGTTTGCTGGTCTTGCAGGTTGGGCCTTCAATTTTCAGATTTTTCCTGGTTGGTGTGGGGTTTCTGCTTGGATTGTGAGGTTGTAATTCCTGAAGCTTTGCGACTGGAGTAGGGGTCTCTTTCCTTGGTGTTTGTGAGTTAGTTGTTGCTGGTGCTGTGGGACAAGGAAGCTCTTCTTTGTGTGCACATGGGCTTGTTTTATGTGGGTGAGGGTCCTGTTTTTGTGACTACTACAACATGCAAGATGAAACACTTAAGTATCCTGGGATAGAACACCAAGTATCGAATCCTCTCTTCAATAAGGAAAAGCTTAGATGCTAAACAATATATGAGACTGTGTGATCAACTCAGATGTCTTCAAGGTTTCTTCTGATTGTGGACTTGACTCAGTTATAATGATGCGATTTGCTGGTAGTCACAAAGGGACTTATGCTGTTCATTCAATTGATATCAACTTTGCAAATGTCAATGATAACAATGTAGGCTCTTAATTTACTTCTAATGGAACAAATTGAAAAAGGATAAACAGTTCAGGAAGCTACTCTAATTCTAATAATGTGAGACAGTACTGATGGTGAGGTGAGACTTTAACCAGTCCTTGCTCCACCAAATAATCTGCACATGGATGATTTTCATATTGTCAAATACTCATTCAAATACTCAATGTAGGCGCAATCAAAATGAATATCTCGAGTTGAAGTTAAATGCTTGCAATAAGGCCCAAACTAGCCTTTCTTTGGTACTTGCAATTAACCAATATCAAAAGGTATGGACACTATTGTCACCATTAATCACCAATAAATAATATCTTCCATTCACCAATTTGTACTTGTACTCAACATAAATGAAATCCTTCTCAAAGTGATGAAATTTAGGAAGTATGCAATACTCCAAAACTTCACAAACATTCACCATTATAACAAGTACAACAACAAATAAGGAATGATTTTGGTAGCATTATAACAACAATCTCTCCAAATTTTTCTTCACAAATGAAAAGCCTTGCCTTTTATAGCTGTTTAATTACAATGAATGGCTGAAATCATTTAAAATCAAGGGCTTAGATTTATCCAAAAAAGCCCTAGGATAATTTTTAGCTACAAGCATTAAATGCTTATCGAATTACATAAAAGAACCACCTGGTAGGCCGATGAGAAAATTACAATGCTTTGATCAACCAATTATAAAATAGATTTGGTAGAACCATTTGGATTTGGATTTCCTTTTTTAGTTTGGGTGGTTGACAACTGCTTTATTTTGATGATTGTGCAAATTTGTAAGAATTCAGTTGAAGAAAAATTTGTGGTATATGTTTAGAATTTGGAAATACAATGTTCCTCTATTAGCTGTTAGTGTATGCTCTGTGTTCAATTGTGATAAATAATTTATGAGCAATGATTGAGATATAATATTGAGGATTAATGTTTGTGTTTTCCAATACCTGCTAGAGCTTCTTGAGTGCTTGTTCAGCATCACCTACAAAATCCATATATTTATTGTCAGTGGTTGAAAGGTGAAGTTCGCATATCATTATTTGACTTAGCATTTGACATTTGGGTTCATAGTCATAACCAATAGGAAGATATGACACATCACCTATGAGTATCCTAGGTCTGCAAAATAACTATTTTTGGTCTCCTTAGGATTTCAGTGCATTTAAAGGGTTGGTAGTTACTTTATAACCATTGAGAATAATACAAGTACCATCTGCTGAAGGCTCAACCTAGATCAGCAGTCATATAAGTCAAGCATCATGATAAACAGGTATTTACGGATCTTAGGGATCTCTAATCAAGTCGTTGGCAGCACTAAAGTTCTAATATTGTGATCTGTGGATCATGTTTATAATTACCAATGATTTGTGGAATTACCACATCTAGCAGAGGTTATATTTGTTTCTTGCTAAGCTTCAAGTGATAGTGATTTGGTAATGAAAGACTAATCTATATACTACATAAGTGTGAGTGGTTTGAAGTTCATAATAAAATAATAACTTGCACTATAAATTCAGTCTTAACAATGAGTTAGTGGAAAGGATAAGATATTTGAAGAAATGTACTTCACCGGAGCTTCCATATTCCACTGAAGATAAACTATTGGAATTTTCTATTGCATAGAAGCACAGGTTGTGTTGAACGCTTGTGCTAAGGAGTGCTCTATCATCTATAAGTACCTTGGTTGAGGAGAGGGAATGGTTGGGCTAAGAGTTTAGTTCAATTAGATATATTTGATTAATTTTTAGTACCCTCAAACATTAACATTAATCATTATCGGTCATAATGATTAAATTCTCATGTCTTTTCAACAACCATCTCAAACAATATGTTATCAAGAAAAATCACAAATTGATTCTTCCAACCATGCTCATGCAAATCAGAGAATTGCTGCAAAATAAATACCAAATAATACCATGTGCCATACCTATTGGCAATAACTCCATAGCTGTCCCAAATCCCTTGAGCCTCTCCCTTATCATTCTTAACAAAAGATTGTAGATCCAAATCACCAAGACCATGATACATCAATTTTGTCAATAACATCATTAATGTCATCCTAGATGCAAACATTGTGCTCTAAGACCAGAACATTATGTCGATCAAACAAAAATTCTTTCCACATTGGATCCTCATCTTAAGTGCTATCATAGCTGGATCTCATATGCTAAAGGGCTTATTATATTGCTTAGTGTGATATCCCCACCTTAACATATGATTTAATAATAACTATTATATATAAAGTTATAATTTTAAAAGGATAAATTATATATACGAAATAAATAATATAATACTACTAAGATGAATATATAAATTATTCTATATCATAACCTATTGAATATAAATAATGAAAACACACACACACACATATATCAACTATTTTAATACTATAATATATTAGTAATAAACTAAATAAATTATTATTATAATAGCAGTAAAATTAGCTATATAAATATATTAAATTGTTTACATATTAATAATATATTTTGAATTATAATAATAATATATATTAGCAAAGCTACTCTAGGTAAATCTTTTACTAATATTCGATTAATAATATATAAATCTGAACACATACCTCCAAGTGACACAACTATTTGGAAAATAGAAATCTAAAGGTATAATCTTTCGAATTAGGGAAGGATATCTAGAAATTTACATATTAGAATTTAGTATCAAAAACCTAAATCTAAGGCACTAAGATGGGAACATTACAATTTAGTATCAGAGCATGATCCTGCCATCCTGTAGGGTAAAAGAAAAAAGAAAATATTAAGTAATTCATAAATAAATAAAATCGCTTGTGAGTCAAAACAGATAATTTAGAATGAGTTAATGCATGGGTAAAACAAAGGAAATGAATATGAAAGGCAAGTAAAGAGAAGATTAACAGGAAAAGATTGAATATTGAATATGGTTCAATTAATATAGTTTCAGAGGATAACACATTCCCAGCTTGCCTATCGTAATCATATATATGGTTGAGCCAGTATCAATTTATTGTATCATGAATCTTTAAATTTTTTGAGGTCCATTATTTGTCATCCCTGCGTCTCACTCAATTTAAATAATGCAACTCTATGTGGAGTATTGATGATACATTTTCTAGCTGAAATTGAAACTTGATATAAATTATGAAGCCTCTAATAAACCACATAATAATTCATTAGAATACACAGTAATCTAAATCTATTCAGCACTTGTCATAAGGTGGAACAAATTAAAACTTGGGAAGGACAACTAAGGAAAAATATTTTTTATATCAAGGATTTGAAGAAAATGGATAAAGTATATCAGCTAAAGATACACTCCGAACAATGGGAATTGAAGATTAAGCCTTTGAATAAGCTCCTCAAGTTTTGCATGCTCATCGAATGGAGAAGGATCTTCTTTCAAATAATTAGATGCAATATATATTGGTGAATTTTGAAGCACCAATTTCTAAACATGGGAGAACAATTTAATCTTATTTATTAGGAAGAGAATGCATCTTAATATCATTGCAGAAGCAAATTGGAGATGTGGGATGAAAATTGTAACAACCACCCCTTTTTGTTTTTTTAAGGAGACTTGTAGACTACTAAGTATTATCAATTAGAGTGTTATTTTCAACATGGCATTTTGACAAACACTTAGCAACATACAACAACAAAAAATATGCAAGGTCTAGAACCTCTGTACTTTCTGATAAAATATTGATTTTGCAATAGAAATGATTACATACAATTGCCTTATAGGTTGCAACAAATATTCAGACTGGTATTTAACAATTACAATGCCTAAAATGAATAGTATGATGGAAGGAACCTGGAGTCCCAACTTTTAACTGGCAAGAGTGGGCAAGAAAACTCAATGCAACACTGCTCATGCATTGTAGCAGCACTATTCATGACACTGTAGCAAAAACACTATTCATGCACACTAGCAAAATTACTAGTCACGGGCACTGTAACAAACACTTTTCATGGTTGCATAACCTGAACTTTAGAGCTCTTAAATGATGTGTAAAATCACCAATAAATCCCACTATGTTTCTTGAATGAGAACACCCTATAATCCTCCTGACTGTGTCTTTCAATAGCGAAGAGTGTAATGTCCCCTCTTTAGTTCGACATGGCATTGATCATGGATTTGCCTATTCCAGACTCTCGTAGGCAAATGGTGTGGAAAGAGAGTCAATTCTGCAGATCAGATAGTCATATCTTGCTCTTGAAGAAGTGTTAAGAGGTTATATTTTATCATTATGTGATATTGGGGCCCACATGTTATAATTTTAATTTGAGTTGCACTTTTTATTTTATAAAATTACTTTATTATAAAAAAGTGCATTATAATGAGAAATTATAAAGGATGTTTCTAGAAGTTCTAGCAACTTCTTAGAAAAGTGAATAAATAGAGGGCTGGGCCTCTCATTTGGACATGCTTGGATTGGAGAACTCTTCTACTTCTTCATTGTGAAGACATTTGTGGACTTTGGATCTGCAAATTATTCGATCTTTGGGAACAAATCACTCCCTTGGATTGGCGACTTTGAGGGTGTGAAATCACCTGAATTGTTGCATAATTGGAGTTGGTATTCAGCCATCTCATTGGAGCTTATTGAGAATTCGTTGTTAGGGTTTGTTTTTTGGTTGGAATAAGGATTTCAGATTTGCGCTATCACTGGAGAAGCATTTGACAAGAGTTTGAAGACAGAAATAGTGCATTTTCAGAATTGGCAAAGCAGGGTTCAGAACCACATAATTGCTCATATCTCCTCAACCCCTTGGAGTTATTTTTTATGGTTTTACAGGGTTGCTACCTAACCCTAGGCGCCCATTTTCCATGCATTTGGGGGTCCCAAAACCCTAATATTATTTTATTTCAGCAGCCGTACAGGTACGGCCTGGTACGGCCCTGCTAGTTTGGGCAGCAGCAGCAAATTAAGGATAGTTTGGGGGTGCAGTTGGAGGTCTTCATCAACGATCTGCAGCAAAATGTGGTGTTCTTCCATAGTTCTTCAAACCAGGTTCTTGCATTCTGAAATATATGTCAATTTTTGGGTAAATTTGCTGTCATACAGTCATTGTAATAATCAGTCCAGAATTGGTAATAAAATAATTTCAGAATTTATTGCATTGTAATTGAAATATAGTTCAATGGCTATATATATATATTGTAATTCTGTGATTATATTCTGAAAGTATCAAATCTGAAATTACCATATTCTGAATATTGTTACTGTTACACGCCAAGTGTTTGACAAAATTCCTAAGTTCAGTTTGAGGGTTTCTGTGGCCTTTATAGAGAGGGTCATTACAGTGGTATCAGAGCTATAAGTCCTGCCATCTTGTGGAGGTCTTATAGGGAATTTGGAACAGCTGGATAGGAGGGAAAGTGTTTGACGAAATGTCAAAACACTAAAATCAGAGCATGCGACAAAGGCCTTATAATTTCCGCAATACCAAAGCAAGACAAGATAGGATTTCTGACCTACAGAGCGAACAGTCTAGCTCATCTATCCAGGTGGACATAGAATCCAGTCATACAGACACAGGGGAGGTATTTTTTGATCAAGACTACGACTACAATATGGATAGAGGCGGGAATGCCGGTCCAGATCCGCAAGAGGAAAGATTTTTACAGTTATTAGACACCCTGGCACAGGGACAGCGATTAGCCGAACAAAGAGCACAAGAACAGAATCAGAGAATGGAGCTTATGATGCAGATGATGGCTCGACAAATGGGGTTGAACGCTAACATAGGTGGAGGAAATAATCAGAATGGTCACAATCAGAATGGGAATAATCAGGATGAGAGACATAATGGAGGCGAACAAATTAGGAACAATTTCGGTCATGCCCCCCAGCAAGCTCGGACAGTAAGTTCGAGGCCTATGATTCCTACGTTCCTTCCTAGAGCTCCAGAGTAGCCGGTACCAGAACCCCAGATCACTGACATACAGGATCAGCTGAGGAGAGATTGGGAAGCAGGAGGACCAGATTTTACAGTTGCAATCACCTTTAGAGAGTATATGGATGTGCGGATGAAGCATATGCCCCGTGGACAAGACAGGACTCAGAACTATGAGCTACGAAAGAAAGTAGGAAAACTACAGTTACCATATTATGATGGCTCGGGGAAGTCTACAGCAAGAGCTTGGGTTCAAAAGCTTGACACATACTTTCAATTGAATCCTATGTCTGAGGAAGAAGCTATTAAGTATGCAGCAATTCACCTGGATGGGTTAGCACACGAATGGTGGCATCATGGTATGATCACTATGGGTCATGCACACATTACCTCATATGTGGAGTTTACGGAGAGACTGATTGAACGTTTTGATAAGAAAGATCCAGAACTCCATTTCAAGGAATTAGCCCAGCTTAAACAGTGGGGCTCATTGGAAACATACATTTCAGAGTTTCAGAAACTTGCAGTGTTAGTAACAGATGTATCTGAACGAAGGCTATTGGTTTTATTTATGGATGGGTTAGTTGATCCGTTGAGAGGGTGGATTAAAGCTCTCAACCCTCCCACTTTGCAGGAAGCCATTAAGAAAGCTCGTGACATGGATTCCTCTTCAGCTTCTAAAAATAAATTTCAGGCAAAGAGTTTCCCTTCAGGAAAAGATAAGGACAGGAAACCCTTTCATAGAGAGGCACTGCTGCCTAAGGAAGAAAGTAAGAGGCTGGACAAGGAGACACTTAATGACTTGCGTAGGAAGAAGCTATGCTTCTATTGCAAAGGCCCGTATGAGTACGGCCATGACTGTCCTATGAGGCCAGAAGGGAAGGCCAACCGGGCAATGTGGGCTTATTACGAAGGCTCAGATTCAGATGGTTCAGAACATCATGATGAGGATCCTGATGAAGCAGAGGGAGAGCAGGAGATAGACAGTGCAGGGAAAAGGCAGGAAACAGAGCTACATTTACAGGAAGCAAGACTGTCTAGTATCCAGAGAGAGGGATCTTTCAGACTTCGGGGAGTCTTGGCTGGACAGAAGGTTATTACATTGTTGGACACAGGTGCCACGCATAATTTCATTGATGCACGATTTGTAGAGAAGCGTGGACTCATTACTGAGGAGTTCGAAGGACTAAGAGTCAAGGTAGCTGATGGATACACTCTTCGTTGTGACAGGATGGTACGAGACTTACCTTTGCGCTTGAACAACTATGAGTTTAAGGCGGATTATCATGTGGTCAACATGGGTGACATGGACATAGTACTTGGGATGCAGTGGCTACATTCATTGAAGGTGGTTACCCTGAGATTAGAGGATATGGAGATACAATTCAAAATGAATGGTAGGATTCATGTGCTAAAGGCTATCCGTAATGGAGACATCAGGACTATCTCATTTAGGCGGCTGGAGAGATTAACTAGGCATAATGATATAGAGTGGGCAGCAGTTTGTACTTTGATACCTACACAGGAGGAGCAACATAAGGCGGAATATCATCCTGATATTCAGAAGTTGAGGATTAAGTACGAAAAGGTATTCAGTGAGATTCCACCAGGCAGGCCACCGGACAGAGGTATTGAGCATATTATTGAACTGGAGGAAGGTGCTAAACCTATCATGATCACACCATATCGACATCCAAAGCGACTCAAGGATGAGATCGAAAGGACCATTGAGGAGTTGCTAGCTATGGGGCACATCCGACCTAGTAAGTCACCTTTTGCATCTTCTGTTGTTTTGGTAAAAAAGAAGGATGGAACGCTTCGGATGTGTATTGATTACCGGGCATTAAATAAGAGAACCATTAAGAACAGGTATCCTATTCCTCGCATTGATGAGTTGATAGATGAATTACATGGGGCCTGTTATTTCACGAAAATTGATTTGAGATCAGGATATCACCAGATCAGAGTCCGTGAACAGGATATTGAGAAAACTGCTTTCAGATGTCATTGTGGGCACTTTGAGTTTGTAGTCATGCCTTTCGGCCTGACCAATGCACTTGCCACTTTCCAGTCCACTATGAACAGAGTTTTCCACCATCAGTTGAGGAAATTCGTGCTGGTGTTTTTTGATGACATTTTGATCTATAGCCGATCATGGCAGGAGCATCTAGAGCATTTGGAGACGGTGTTGAGCATTCTACAGAAGGAGTCCTTTTATGCAAAGGAGTCCAAATGTGACTTAGGGATGACCGAGTTGTTATATTTAGGACACATCATTAGTGCAGAGGGAGTGCGGATGGATCCTGAAAAGATTCGCGCTATTGTTGATTGGCCTCCACCAGAGAACCTTACACAGTTGAGGGGGTTCCTTGGTTTATGTGGTTTTTATCGCAGGTTTGTCAGTGGCTACTCACGACATGCAGCTCCCATGACAGATTTACTGAAAAAAGGGGAATTTGTGTGGACTCAGAAGTCACAGGACTGTTTTATGAGATTTAAGGAGATAATGACTACGTGCCCAATTCTAGCATTACCTGATTTCAAGAAGCCATTTGAGCTTCAATGTGATGCATCTGGAGAGGGAGTAGGTGCTGTACTTATGCAGAATAAGCACCCCATAGCTTATGAGAGCAGGAAGCTTAGAGGCCCTGAGCGTTCATTCAGTATATATGATAAGGAGATGTTGGCCATCATGCATGCTTTGGCCAAATTCAGACAATATCTTGTGGGTAGCAAGTTTTGTATTAAAACTGATCATAACAGTCTGAGGCATTTCTTGGGACAGCAGGACCTGAATGATCGCCAACAAAAGTGGGTAAGTAAGTTGCAGGCATATGATTTTGACATCTCATATGTCAAGGGAACTCAGAATGTTGTTGCAGATGCTCTATCTCGAAGGCCACACCTCACTCTTATGGTTCAGATATCAGAGGATTGGCGACACTTGATTGTAGCAGAGTATGCCAGGGATACATGGGCCTCCGATATAGTAGAGGGAACAGTGATTGATACCAGATACACACTTGTGGATGATTTGATCATTTACAAGAACAGGATTTACCTGGTCCCAGGATCGAAGGTTAAGCAACTGATTATGAGAGCACTTCACGACTCACCGACAGCAGGCCATCCCGGGTACTTCAAGACTTACAAGTCAGTTCGAGAGCGGTTCACTTGGAAAGGGCTGAAAGCTGATGTTTTGCAGTATGTTCGAGAGTGTCTTGTTGCCAGCAAAACAAACAAGAACACAGCTATCCGGCAGGGCTCCTACAGCCACTTCCGATTCCCGACAGGAAGTGGGAATGCATCTCCATGGACTTTATCACAGGTTTGCCCAAGGTACAAGGACGAGATTGTATTTATGTGGTGGTAGATAGATTAACGAAATATGCTCATTTCTTTCCTATCACCACTACACATTCAGCAGCTCAGGTGGCAGAGGTTTTTTTTCGGGAGGTTTTCAGATTGCACGGCTTGCCTCAGAACATTGTGAGTGATAGGGATAGCCGTTTCATGAGTCACTTTTGGCAGGAGGTATTCCGGTTATGTGGCACGGAGCTTACACCCAGCACTAGCTATCACCCACAAACCGATGGTCAGACAGAAATTGTGAACAAATGGGTGGAAGGGTATTTAAGGAATTATGTGGCAGCTCAGCAGCGAGCTTGGGTCAGATGGATATATCTCTGCGAGTATTGTTACAATACTACATATCATATGACTATACAGATGACACCCTTCATGGCACTTTACGGTTATGAAGCACCTAGTTTCTTGGATTTGTTGTTGAGCGACAGCCGGGTACCCAATGCAGGTGAATTATTATAGGAGAGTAAGGATATAGTTGCTACCCTCAAAGACAATATTGCAAGAGCTCAGAACCAGCAGAAGCAGTATGCAGACCAGAAGAGAACTGAGCGTAGTTTTGAGGTAGATGATATGGTTTACCTCATGTTGCAGCCATACAGGCAATCTACTCTTAAGAAGAGTGGGGCAGAGAAACTTAAGCCACGCTATTATGGACCATTCAGGATTATCAGGCAAGTTGGTGAAGTGGCTTATGAGTTGGAGCTTCCCGCAGACAGTAGAGTGCACAATGTGTTTCATGTGTCACGCCTCAAGAAGGCATTGGGTCAGAATGTGGTACCTTCTGCAGTATTACCTCCTTTAGACGATGAGGGAAAATTGATTTTAGTACCAGAATCCATCCTGGAGAGCAGAGGAAAGCAGCTTCGTAGAAGGGTGATCAGAGAATACTTGGTTAAGTGGAAAGATTTACCTGTTGAGGATGCTACTTGGGAGGGGGAGGCTATTTTGCAGCACCCGGCGTTGAGATTGCTTGAGGCCAAGCAATTTCAGGAGGGGCGGACTGTAATGTCCCCTCTTTAGTTCGACATGGCATTGATCATGGATTTGCCTATTCCAGACTCTCGTAGGCAAATGGTGTGGAAAGAGAGTCAATTCTGCGGATCAGATAGTCATATCTTTCTCTTGAAGAAGTGTTAAGAGGTTATATTTTATCATTATGTGATATTGGGGCCCACATGTTATAATTTTAATTTGAGTTGCACTTTTTATTTTATAAAATTACTTTATTATAAAAAAGTGCATTATAATGAGAAATTATAAAGGATGTTTCTAGAAGTTCTAGCAACTTCTTAGAAAAGTGAATAAATAGAGGGCTGGGCCTCTCATTTGGACATGCTTGGATTGGAGAACTCTTCTACTTCTTCATTGTGAAGACATTTGTGGACTTTGGATCTGCAAATTATTCGATCTTTGGGAACGGATCACTCCCTTGGATTGGCGACTTTGAGGGTGTGAAATATCACCTGAATTGTTGCATAATTGGAGTTGGTATTCAGCCATCTCATTGGAGCTTATTGAGAATCCGTTGTTAGGGTTTGTTTTTTGGTTGGAATAAGGATTTCAGATTTGCGCTATCACTGGAGAAGCATTTGACAAGAGTTTGAAGACAGAAATAGTGCATTTTCAGAATTGGCAAAGCAGGGTTCGGAACCACATAATTGCTCATATCTCCTCAACCCCTTGGAGTTATTTTTTATGGTTTTACAGGGTTGCTACCTAACCCTAGGCGCCCATTTTCCATGCATTTGGGGGTCCCAAAACCCTAATATTATTTTATTTCAGCAGCCGTACAGGTACGGCCTGGTACGGCCCTGCTAGTTTGGGCAGCAGCAGCAAATTAAGGACAGTTTGGGGGTGCAGTTGGAGGTCTTCATCAACGATCTGCAGCAAAACGTGGTGTTCTTCCATAGTTCTTCAAACCAGGTTCTTGCATTCTGAAATATATGTCAATTTTTGGGTAAATTTGCTGTCATACAGTCATTGTAATAATCAGTCCAGAATTGGTAATAAAATAATTTCAGAATTTATTGCATTGTAATTGAAATATAGTTCAATGGCTATATATATATATATTGTAATTCTGTGATTATATTCTGAAAGTATCAAATCTGAAATTACCATATTCTGAATATTGTTACTGTTACACGCCAAGTGTTTGACAAAATTCCTAAGTTCAGTTTGAGGGTTTCTGTGGCCTTTATAGAGAGGGTCATTACAAAGAGAATGCTAGCAAATAGGGGTTTCGTCTTCCAAGCTCAACAATTTGATTTCCTAGAAATTCAATAGCATTATAATAATATCATCGAAGCATGCCCCAACTCGGCCAAGAGAATATAAAGTCCCCCAAGAAGTTGACTTCATTTGCACAAGCAATGTGGGATAAATGGGAGATACCTTTTTAAAACAACTTTATAACAAAGTGACTTAATTGATAAGGCTTTTATTTAATTATCACTTTATAATAAAGTAGTTTAACTTCAGCATTAAAATCATATGAGTCGAATTTAGAATACCATGTATGATAGCTCGTCGGAAAGAGCTCAACCAAATCTACCAAGCTGAACACCTGAAATTTCCATATCCTTGACTCCCATTGACTTACTAAAGTTAGTAACTCCTGAATTTTTTTGCCAAATGAGCTCCCTAACCACTTCATTAGCCTACGGAAGCTCTTGTCATAGGCTAATCTATTGACCCTATGTAATGTCCCCGTCATAAAATAAATGTATTTAATTAAACTTTGTAACGGGCCCATTGATTTAATTTATCTCGGTCTCATTTTTATTTTTGTGTTCAAAGTTTGTGTCGCCGTCGGCTATCTTTGTACACCCTCGGAATGGTTTCCCGATGGGTATTTAAGCACGACTTGTAGGAAGTCTTAGGTATGCTTTTGGATTCTTTCCTCTGTACTGCAAATTCCTGTGGGAGTTTTGGATTGTTTGCCATTTCGGAAGTCAAAGATCTTCCCTATTTGGCTCGTGCGGTTTCGATGGGGTTCAACCCTCACCCTATTCCATGGTTGCATGTATTACTTCGCTCGAATTTGGTGAATCGGAGCAACACCTTTTGGCAAATAACAGTTGAAGTTTCTTGTGCTCAATTCTCCAGGCTTGTCGTATCTGGAATTAATAATTAAGTTTCATGATTGTATCATTCCCTTCTACAACCCATCCGTCACTCACACTACCTTCTGTACAACTCTTGTAGCCTCCCTAGTCGACGTACAGTCACTCACTCATTTGTGCCTTTTGTATAGCCTGCAAACATCATCGTACGACATTTTCTGCTAACTGTACGGCTTCCCATAATTGTCGTACGACTTCCTATACATTATATGACATTCTTTACTCACAGTATGGGCTCCTCTATACTCCGTACGGAATGTAACTCACCTCCACCATAGCAACACCGTACGGCCATCTTTGGTAGCCGTACGACCACTTATTCTCCCCGTCCTCATTGAGCCGTACATTCCCTGTACATCATACAACTTTGTTTCTTTAGACCAAAGTAACGAGAATCGGAATCGTATCGGAATCGGCACGGACGAATTGAATCGTGAATCGGGGGTGAATCGCCGGTGAATCGGAAAATTTTAAAAACCCTTTAAATGTAGAGATTTTAACAATTTAAGACTTATTTCATGCACCCTTTATTGAATATAACTTAAACACACTATAACATCATCAAATAGAAGTTGAAACTTAACATATATAAACATGGAAGTTTCTGTTTACTACATGGGGTAAAGAGTTTTTATAAGACAGCTTCACATCCAACACCTACTCCAAGTGCTTCAAAGCATATCACCCCTCTCGAAAGGCTTGCTCTGTTGTTCTCTCTACCACAGACACTCCATGCCTGCAACAGCTTCAGGTCTCATCAACTGGTCAGACTTCCCACGACTGATAACCGCAGCGACTGGGGGTCTAGGGGGCAACGCCCCTAGCGGGGTCGAGGGGCAGCGCCCCCACCACCAAGACCAAATTAGCACTCTGAAACCCACACAAAACTACATGGAACACAGTGTTTTTGTGATTTTCTTCTGATCCCACACTCTTTCTGAGAACTGCTGATGTTTTACTACCTAATTGTCTTTCCCTTCCCTTGGGCATCATCCGTTATGCATTCTAAACATTTTTTATTTGTCGTCGTTTTTTTTTTTTTTTAATAACCTATGGTTCTTCTTTTCTCTTCTCCTCTCTTCTAGTCATGCTTAACAATTAGAAGGCCCTTTAGGGTCATAACAAAGAGGAAAGGTAAAAAAGAAAGCAAAAAACATAAGTGATTTTTTTATTATTTCCAACTAAACATGCTTGCTGCTGCCAGCAAATTTTTGGCGATTTCTAATGGCGATTCAGGCGATTTTTTGAGTGAATCGCTGATACATGCGATTCAGGCGATTCACCCGATGAAATCGCCGATCACGATTTCCGACAACAAAAAAATCGGCGTGCATGAATTTGATCGCTGAATCGGTGATTCACGCGATTTCAGCGCGATTCTCGTTACTCTGCTTTAGACTATACATCCTCCCTATGCATTTTTGTGCCCTTCCATATGGCTATTCAAGGTATTTTGTAACACGTCTAGTTTGGAGTTAGTGGGTTGGAACATTACACTCTAATGGTCACATTAAGTAGGGGACATTACAAAAACTAAATAAGAGAGTAAGAAATTTTAATACCAAAAAAACACATTACATATCCTTTACCATGGCATTACATGATGGTGTGATATATATCAATTATTGGCCATGCTCAAATACTAGTAGTAAAAGGACTTTATAAACTTTTGTATTAATCATACAAAATGGTTCAAAGGAAATAAAAGTAAAGCAATGAAAAGTTTGATCGCATGAAGAAAGTAATGTCTTTGAGTAAATGTACGACATCTATGGAAAAATGTTAAAATTATCTTGGAACTCCTTGAATGTCGAGAGAAGGATTCTATAAGTCACACATCTACAAGATTACATTGTATGGAAGGTGGTCATAATTAATCAAGGAAATGAATACTACATAGTATTGGACGAAGATGTAAGAAATTAATAAAAAGAAATTTTAATGAAATTCAATAACTATCATTGCCGAAAGTATATGGACATGGGGATCATATTAAAACATGGGCAAATATTATGGTGACTAACCCTTACTAATATGGGTGAACTAATGGTGGGACAAACACAGAGCGAAAGACGTTTTGATCTAAAGGCACTACCACTTATAATGGAGGAGATTGTGGGATGCATAAAAACTTACCCATCAATCCTAATTCGAAGTTGTAATGAGGAAAAGCACACATGGGTTTGCACATCACCCACATGCCATTACCAATGCTGCTAATATGTTAAGTAGTCAGAGGACCCTGACATCATCTATGAGACTAGGAAGATGGATCGGTCAAATAACAGGTGATGGAGAAAAATGAAGAAAAATACCTCATTGGTGAATGTTCAATGTGTGTGTTGTGTGGACAAAGAGGGTCCCACCCACCACCCACAAAAAGCATATGACATTTAATCTAAAGAAAGGAAGGTAATTGCATTGAGACAAACACTAAATGTCCAAGCGACATTGTCCTCTATGGAAGGTAAAGTTAAAAATGTACTACTCTCATCGAATGAGGGCTAAGGTATGTTGTTTTATGATTGTTAATATTTGTGAATTAAAATACTATATATGTTTATAATTGAACAAAAATGTAAATATAATAAACTGTTATTGGGATGGGAAAAAATTCTTATAATGAAAATTTCAATAGTTGTCTTAATTTATATAATTATAAAGATTGGCGGATATTAAAGTATAGAATAAATATGTGAATATTATTACAAATAGTTATTGAAAAAAATAATTTATTTTAAAATATGCAATTAGAAGTACTTTTCATAGTATGAAAAAATACACTTGATCTTATGATCTCTAATCATTACTATGAGTTGTGATTGGAAGGTTACCATGTTGCTAAGGAGGGGCTTGTCTAAGTCCAAGTAATTGGATCTTTGTCCCAAGATAGGGTAGGGGTCAGCGATTCGTAATCTTTTGCGATGCGGGCTTGGACCTATAAAGTTTGAGGGAATCCATTTGCACATTTGGCAACTAGGCAAATTGGATAACATCTACTCTATCCTTCATTAATTTGAAATAATAATATGACCAGATATATAAGAATTAATGTTACTCTCTATATGGCCAATAAGAGAAGGCAATGATGTTACCAAGGAGGGGCTTGTCTAAGTCCAAGCAATTGGATCTTTGTTCCAAGATAGGTTAGGGGTCAGTTATACATGATCCTTTGTGTAGAGTGGAAATATATCTCAAGTTCATAGAGATATGCTCATCATATAGAATAACACAATTGAGATGGTCCTACTGTTATTCAAAATTCCTTCCCATTCATAATTTGTAAGGTCTTTTCGGCACATTAGTTTTAACCATTTCTTCTTGTCCTCTATTGTCATAAGCATTTTTTCCAATTCCTGCCCTCTATTGGGAATTCTGAAAACCCTAATTATTTCCTCCGCTGAATAAGAAACTGTCACCTGTTGCTAGAAATACTGCACTATAGATTTATGACATGATCTCTCATAACTTGTGATAAAATTCTGTAATATAGGTTCAAACTCCAATTCAAAAATTGGCATGAAAATTATTTTGTCTACCTCTGCTGTGCACAACACCTTTTTTAGAGGGTGATCCACTTCTATTTTCTCCCACCAGGTCTTGCACTTGCTTCTCATCACACTTTCAAAAGTGATATTCTCAGCTGTGATTTTCTTTTCCATTTTTCCCTTGCCTTTTGTCATCTTCCTTATCTCTTTCCGTGCTTTCAGTGCCACAGGCTTCTTCTTTTTTGGAATGAATAATGTTCCCTTTGCTGGGGTTTCCTATACTTAATTTCACCATTGCGTGGTAATACCTCACTTCCCAACAAATTTCTTTTGTTTGTATGTGACAAGTGCGCCAACCATTTGTGTGATGTGTTGTTATGCACCCTTACATACAAACCTCTTCCTGCTTTTGAACGACTGTATCTGCATGTACAATATCACTATACCTACTGTACCTGCTAATAATAAGTACATACTAACCTATTATGGAGTACGTACAAACTACTTGACCGGTGTCCTCCGCACGGCCATACGGAATGCTTGCCAAATATCTTCCTTCCATACTGCAATCCAAAACTCTTCCTTTCGTACAATAATTTGCAAATTTGTTGCTCCACGTATTGCTTCCTCCGTACACTGTCCTTCCTTCCAGGTCTGTACGAGTTGGTTTCCTGGTGTTCTCCTTCGTATGGTTGGCTTGCCCCATATGGATGGTTCTTCCTGCTGTACGGATGCTTGTATAGATGTTTGTTCCTGCCTGTCGTACGGATGCTTGTTCCTGCCATATGGATGCTTGTTCCTCCTGTCGTACGAATGCTTGTTCCTATCCTATGGATGCCTCCTCCTCGCATACAACTACCTTCTCCTTCCATAAGGCTGTCCCTTTTGATCCCTGGAATTGCCCTCATACAGCAACTCCTCCCTCTTTGTGTGCATGTATGGCTATTGCTTCTTCTGGGAGCATGACTATGTGAAGTTTGGTGTGAAATATAATGTGAAGCAACCTCTTTATGGGGATTAGGGTGAAAGTTGTCTCGCTGGTCACTTTTTGCTTTCCCATTTTGCTTATTTCCTCCTTTCGTATTTTCTGCTTTCGTACTTATAAAGTAACTGGTTACTTTTTTATTCCTTTCTTCATAAACCTTTTTAACTTAGACCCATTGACTAGGTCTCTGATAGGTTTATTATCTAGAGTAAATAACTTTATTGCCCCTTTCTCCTTTACTTCTGATATTCTAAATGGTCCTAGCCAGCGAACTTTAAATTTTTCGGGCTTTATTTCATTTTTTCCATTATACTTGAGTATCAGTTGGCCTTGTTTAAAATTCATCTTCTTCAAATGTTTGTCATGCCAAAATTTTTGCCTTTGTTGGGCCACCTTTGTACTCCATTGAGCAAGTATCCTCCTTTCGTCTAGTCTGAGTAAAGTATATAGTCTCTCTTGAAGACTTTCCTCGTTGCCTAATCTATTTTGAATTGCTACCCTCAAACTTGGTACTATATGTTCCATTGACATCACTGCCTCCTGTCCATACGTAAGATGAAAGGGAGTATGTCTAGAAGTGACCTTATAAGTAGTTATGTATAACTAGACCACCGCCGGAATTTGTTCTTCTCAGTCTTACCCTTCTACTCCACAAGTTTTATATAGGATTACCACTATTACTTTGTTCGTGGTCTCTACTTGGCCATTTTCCCTTGGATAGGAAGGACTTGAGAAAGAATGAAAGAATTTATACTCACTCGTCATCATCCTGATGGTGTGATTCACAAAATGTACTCCTTTGTCACTTGTCAACTGAAGTGGAATCTCGAATCTCGTGACTATTTTCTCATACAAAAATCTGGCCATGCCGAGAGTATTGTTGTCCAGAAGGGCCTGCACTTCTACCCATTTTGTTAGGTACTCTATTGCCACCACTATGTACTTACACTGATGACTTTTGCTTACTACTAAGGGCCCCACGAAGTCTAGTCCCCACCATTCAAATAATTCTTGTGGTTGGGATAGAAATAGTGGCATGAAGTCTCTTTTGAGCGGTTTGCTTGCTCTTTGACAAGTGTCGCAGCTCAATACCCATTCCCTCGCATTTGCATACAATGTTGGCCACCAAAGTCCTGCCAAGAGTACCTTCCTTGGCATAGTATTTGGTCTAATGTAACCTCCCGCCATTCCTTCATGGGATTCTTTCAAAACTCTTGGAATTTCTTCCTCCATCACACATCTCCTCAGTATTTCATCTGGCCCCATTTTGTACAATAACCCATCAATTAGCTAGAATGTGCCGCTTTTTAAGGCAAATTTTCTCCTCTCTGTTGTAGGCATTTCTCTTGGGAAAGCTGCTGTTTATAAGTATTGTCGAAATTTTTCCTACCATTGATGTAACACAGCAATTTGAAATAGGTGTGCCTCTGGAAAATCCTCGCACACCCCACTGCCAGAGGCTTCTTTTGACTTGATTCTTTATAATTGATCAGCAATTACATGATTTTTTCCTAGCCGAACTATGATTTTGAATCTAAACTCTTGTAGCAGAATTAGTCATCTACTTACTCTACCTTGGATCACCAACTTGTTCACTAAGTACACTAGTGCTTGGTGCTCAACAAAAAATATAAAGGGTTTTGCTAATAAAAAATGTAAAGGGTTTAGCTAATAAGTAATGTCTAAATTTCTGCACTGCATACACCATACCTAATGCTTCCCTCTCCGTGGTACTATAGTTATGCTCTGCTTTAGATAGAAGCCTATTTGCAAAATATATAGGATGATCGAGCCCTTCCTTCCCTATTTGTGCCAAGGTGGCATCTATTGCATAATTGGATGCATCCACATGGACATGGAGCTACGAATAGAGCCGGACGAGCTTAGAGCATGGTCGTCTACTACACCAGGGACGCGTCCTTCTTCCTAGTTGTGAACTTTAATGTAATTAAGGGATTAAGTTGTTGAGTCAATTTTTTTTGAGTTTGTTGTAGGGGTTGTCTCTATTTTGTCATCCGGAGATGACTTTACTTTTTGGGGGGGATGATGTTGTCGATAAATTCTATATTGTAGCCGACGGGTAGAATTGTATCGAAAAGGGCACGTGATGGTTAAGTCACCCCTTCAGGAAAGTATATGTACATCATTAGAAGGGACTATTGGATCATCTTAATCATTATCATTGTAATCATTGTACTTGGAGTGCACATTGTGTATATGAATAAAGTCTCTATTTTGTGTTACATCTTAATCTATTGAATGCGATAAGTACCCATTTACCCTGTACGGTAAACAGTGGCTCCAACAGGAGGAAAAAGAAAAGACACGATAGCTACAAGCAAAGCCAATCATGGCATCAGAAGATCTCCATGCCAAGCTTCAGTCAAATGCTCAGCAAAATACCCAGTCACGGCAACAGCAAGGAGTAGAAAACGTGCCATGGAAATATAGAAAAACTAGCCATGATGTCGTCCCAACATATTTCCAACTCTAAAAAGAGGTTGAAACGCCCAAAGATTCAAACACATTATCAAGAGATATACACCCAATCATGGCGTTGAATCCTTACAGGTCTCTAGTCCAAGCATAGAAACCTCTAAGCACTCACGACACATTGGAAGACCAAGAAAATCTCCAAAAATCTTGTCATTGGCCACTAGGGTTTTCAAACCCTATCCTCTTTCCTTTCTCTCATGTGATCGATAAAATGAAATAAAACAATAGGTTTAGGTCTTTGTTTCTTTTATGTATTAAACCCATTTTGATGATGGTTTCGAGTCTGCACATCTCACATAAGGATCTTTGTATATTAAAAGGATAATGTAAGACTTTTTTGAAGTCTTTACTATCATTTTAATTAATTTGTTATTATTTTGGTTGTATTCTGTAAATTTGTAATTATTATTATTTAATTGATGCATTATAAATCAATTAAATGATAATAAATCCTCAAATACAACAAAGCAATACCTGTGAATAAGGTTGAGTTTATTGTCAAATCAAGGTAACAAAGCATGTGTGGACTAAGTGTTAAAGGGAGAGGTGCCATTTGACTGCCTAAGTTTGTGGATTTGAAGTTCAGTTCAAGATTGTATGTTGAGTCCTTCTTATATGATTTGGCACCATTGGCATTTGAAGTTACCACATGTCACAGTATTTGTTTTAAATTAGGAGTCTTAACTAATGACTTTTCAATCATCTTTGGAGAAATTTTTGGAGATTCTTGAGTTATTATTGAGTGCTTATCATAGACATATAGTTGAGGCATAGTTGGCATCAATTTTCAGATTGGGGACTCTCTTTTTTGAGCATATTTCTCTAATATATGACCCACTCTCTATTTTGGGGGGAAAGTGGTTGAGTTTCATTGTTATTATATACTTCTCCTTTTGATAGAGTAGAGGTTCAGTTTTTGGGAGGAGAATCTTTGTCATTTCAGACATTGTGCTTATCATCCTACTGTATCAGATTGGTAGCATGCATTTTCAGAGACTGACAATTTATACAACTTATTTTGGATCTATTTCTTGATTTGTATGCTTTAGTAGTGATTGATGTTATATTCTTGTGTTTCTTAATTGAAACCTTAAAATTCATTTCTCATTCTGCATCTTTTACATTTTGAAGTCTTTTGCATAGGTCAAGGGTTGTGTCAGGTGTTTTGAAGATATTAATTGTAATTAATTCCTGTTAATATTTTTAGGTTTTGAATTTCCTCCGAAATACTTGTGTGAAGTGTCAAAATCAGGTATTGTATCAGTTTAGAATGCTGCTATTGATGTATAGCATCAGTTGAAGTAATATTGTATACCTGAAATTATGATTTGATGAATTTTGTTCATTTACTAGTGGAAAATATATATATATATATATATATATATATATATATATATATATATATATATATATATATATATATATATATATATATATATATATATATATATATATATATATATATGTCTTCAAATATTCACAAAATAAACTTAATGTGTATCGGGCTTATGTCTTGATGATGAGCTTTTTGCCTACCACCTTAGGAGACTTCTGACACCTGCTAGTTTTAGTGAGTCGCTTGCTGCCTTTGACATGTTTGATTCACTTGCCTCTGCCATTTGGGATTTTGATCTCCTTTCTATTCCCGACCGTTCCTTTCCCTCTTTCAGAGTGAAGCATCGGAATACTTGTCCTATGAATAAATGGTTTGATATTGATTGCAAAGCTTTCCATTGCTTTGTTCATGTCGCCTTTGAGACTCAATCTCTTGCGTTCACCCATTTGTGCCATTCGTACCTCTGTTTTCTATGCCACAAGGACGTTCTTTTGCCTCTTTTCAACGCAGAACCCTTTGCTCAACGCTTATTTAGAATTCCCAGATCTTTTGGCGTACCCTTTTCCCTCGGTGCTCCCCCCCATCAACTCTCGACTATCACTCTCTGACCTCCCATATCATTATGCTTTATGAAATTCTTGAGCAGCCACCTCTTCACTCCACTCCACCTCCATACTGCCATTTGTTCACCTACTCCAGTATTATTGAGGCCATCAGATCTTCGAGATGTAACAGATGAAGAGGGTTTTTAGGTAGAACTTTTCAAACTTGGTGCTTTGGTTTTTTGATCTTACTTTCCTACACTTTTTAATAGAGTGGTTTGCACTGGGTTTCCTGAGTCCTGGTCTAGGCATGTGGTTTACTCTATTCACAAGTCTAGGCCTGCTTCCGATCCGGGTAACAATAGAACTATTATGATCGGACATACTTTTGCCAAACTTTATGCCACTACTTTGAACACCATGTTATATAGTGAGCTTGATAGAAGAGGTTGTAGAGCTAAAGGCCAAGCTGGTTTTTGGGCAAACTATCACACTATGGATCATGTATTTACGTTGCGGGCTATCATTGAGGAGGCTAGGCACCGCTCTCAGAAGGTCTATTGTTGTTTTGTGGACTTCCGTAAGGCTTTCGATTTTGTTACTAGGCTGGCCTTATTTCAGAGACTTCATGAGATTGGGATCTCAGATATGTTGCAGACTGCTATTATGAGCCTTTATGAGAAGGTAGCCAGTAGGCTCAGGACATCGAAGGGATTTTTTGTTCCGATTTAGAGCACCATTGGGGTGAAGTAGGGCTGTCCTCTTTCTACTACACTGTTTGGTTTGTACATTGATGAGTTGGAGGATTTCTATGTGAACTCCTCTCAACCGGGAGATGGGTGCCATTTGCATCAGGTTTTGATCTCCATTCTCCTTTTTGCTGATGATGTGGTTCTTTTGGCCTTTTCTTCTGACAACTTGCAGAGACTCCTTAATGGTCTGACTTCTTTTTGTGATTAGCGGCAGCTTGTGGTCAATTTGTCTAAGGCTCAGGCTATGGTCTTTAAAGGTTTAAAGACCTCTCATCTTCATTTCTTCTTTCAGGGTCAGGAGGTTGAGATTAGTTCCTCTTATATGTATCTCGGTGTGAAGTTCTCAAGGCCACGCTTTAGCTTGAGACCAGCTATTCAGTCCAAAGTTAGTAAGGGAATGGGTTCCCTGGCTTTGCTGGAAAGGTAGTGCTTCAGGCATCATTTCTAAGATATTTTGTCCAAGTTGTCCCTTTTAGACTCCTTGGTTCATCCGATAGTTCTCTATGGCTCGGTGGTTTGGGGGCCTTCTCTTATTGCTTTTTATTGGGCTTCTATAGAGAGGGTTCAGATGTTGATGTTGCGGCGTATTATAAGATGTCACACTCACCCTTCATAGCATTGTCTTAGCTGAGTTTGGAGCTCATCCTCTCAAAATTTTCGCCTTTTTTTACTTGATTTGGTTTCTTCATCGGCTTCATGGTTTTATGGAATCGGGTGTTGACCAGCACAAATACTTTCATCTAGCATACTATTCTTCGATTGAGATTATGAGATTTGACACCTCTTCTAGGTCTCGTTGTTGGTACATCTGGGCCACCTCTTTGTTGGGTTAGATTGGTATTGAGATAGATCGTCTTCCTCCTTACCAATTTTCACTTGATGCTCATGCTCATCTTCTCCCCTCACTTCAGGAGTTGAACGAGCATGTTAGACAGGATATTTATAGACAGTACATTACCACTACTTGGAGTAATCCCTCGGGAGGTCTGCGACCTAGGATAGCCTTCTATGCTGAGCATTTTCTTGAGATTCAGGATGGTATTATTGTCCGCTCTGGTTATCTCTATTGGCGTTGGAATCATGCCTTACTTTTTTCTTTAGGCTCTTTCAGAGTTGGTTCTCACCGCCTTAGGGTTCGGACCGATCACCATATGGGTCGAGCTAATTGGGTATGTCAGTTGTGTACTTTGGCAGAGGTTGAGACTAAGATCCACTTCATTTTTCGATGTCCTCTTTACTATGAGATCAGAGGGATATTTTATTGCCTTTTCAGAGATTGTTCTTCTCTTTTGATGTTCTTCAGCTATATTGATTAGCGGTGTCTTGCACTTTATCTTCAGGAGGCCACCCATCTTTGAGAGATTACCCTGCAGTCTTTTATACCTTAGGGGCGTACTTTAGACCAGCTCATTACTGCCTTTTTCTCTCCCTTGTCTCCTCTATGGGATTTGAAAAGGCCTTCCAGTACTTCTCATTCCAGATTGGTTAGACACTGCACCAGTCTCTCTAGGCAATGACAATCCTATAGCGGTTCTACACGACATTCTAAGACTATGGATCGTTCACAGGTTTACCCCTCTATTACTGACTTCTTTGTGACAAGGAAGGATCCTTAGTCCTTACCTTGTCTTCTTTCTTGTTTTGTTTCTTGCTTTTGTTTCTCCTCAGTCACCGTTTGGTGCTTCTGCTTTGGCTGACTCTTCTGTTTGTATGTTCAGTCCCATCAACCTTGTTGGTTTTACGTGGACATTAATATTATTATCTTATCTATCTTATCTTGAAGATTATCAGGGCTTTCTATTTGCCACCAATTACAAAGTAACTTGTTATACATACTGCCGATTGCAATGAAATATATTATATGATGGTCAGTTATGTTTAGTTAGCGTTAGTCATGGCCACGTAGATGTATGACCCTATGTGACCTTTGGTCATGTAGAGTCATGTCTCTACGGAGAAGTGACTCTTTGTATTTATGTAAAATGTGCCAAGAGATCACTGGGATTAATATCAATCTAAGGCATACAAGTCCCAGTGATCTACTTCTCCTCTTTGCAGATTATAACAATTAAATCATTGATATTTAATTGGTAAACAATTATGAAGATTACTAGATGGCGATTGAATTTGAAGATTACATTATCTGATATACAAAGGCACAGGTTTGCATCATTATTTCTACAGTTTAAAATATCAAGTAAGAATAGTTGCAATTGTTCTATTCTGATATAATAATTTTCACTCTATCAGAGATCCTTAAAATTAACATGGTATCAGAGCCATTCTGATAAGAAACTCTATTATACAAAATTAAATCTAAAATCTTAGACTTATAAAATTTAAATTATATCCTCCAAATCAAAATGGTTAATCACGTAAGGTTAGAGGATAGACTTGAGGGAGCATCAAACTTTTCATCATGGAAAATTCAAGTCATGATCATATTAACAGAAATGGAATTAGAAGAGTACATAGAATCAAACAAATCCATTCCTGAAAATGATCTAGATAAAACAACATGGAAAAGACACAACAACAAGGCCATGAAAATTATAATAGACTTAATAAAGGATCATATTCTTCCTTCTATATCCAGTATCAAGACTGCATTTGAGATGTTTTGTACTATTGAAGACACGTTTGAAATCAACAATACTAGTAGACTGCTTACCCTGAAGCAAGATCTACTATACATAAAGATGAATAATGTGGAGTCAATTACGTCCTATTTTCTAAGAATTTTTGAATTAAAAGATCAACTTGCAGGAATGGAAAATTGAGTTGATGACAAAGAACTTAGCATGATAGCATTAAGAGGAGTTCCTCTATCTTGGGTAACATTTATTAGAGGTCTAAGCTCCCGACCCAAGCTTTCTAAATTTTGGTTACTAAAAAATGAATGCACACAAGAAGTATCAAGATTAGTCTCAAGAGGACTAAGTATAAATCAAGAGGGAGACAATCAAGCTCTTCATACAAATTAAAACAAGAAAAGAAAATTCAAACTTAATAAGAAAGAATTTGAGCAGCCATATAAGAAATGAGATTGGTCTAAAGTAAAATGTTTGAAATGTGACAAAATTGGTCACTTGCACAACTTCTGCCCTGAACGAAAGAGAACTCAAGCAGCCCTAGCAGAAATCAAAGAAGAGAAAGTAGAGAAGGAGGAAAAAGAAAATTATGCATTTTATTTAGCTCTTTCAAGTGAATTAAATTCAAACAAAAACACTTGGATTATAGGAGCACCCCAACCAGATGTAGCTAGCATCTGACGGACAACATCATAATGCCCAAGAGTTGAAGAAATGTCACTATCACTCACCTTTAGCTGACCGGTCACATGATGTCTCTTTAACTCCCGACTCCTATGCAATTTCTTTGTCTCACTAACTGCACTGTGATAGGAAACTAAATCAAAATTGCCCACCACAAGTCACTCATACGTGTGCCATCATCCTCACATAACTCCTCATCCGAAGAACTAGAAGCCATCGCAATATCAATCTCCTCGCATGACTCAACTTCCACCTCAAATGTAAGCTCATGTAAACATTGATTCTAGGACTCATCAAAAACCTCCTCGGAGTCATCACCCAATATCTGATAAGGGATATCATCAGATTTGTCCATATCATCTGCATCCACATCTCCTGACTTTGTTGTGACACCTACATCACCAACATCATAGTTAGGTGACTCCATACATGCCTTGGTCCCACCTAAGGAATCAACTGCCTCCTGTATTGGAGCAACACTACAGTAGCTGACATATAAGTTACCGATAACAATTCCATCCTCCGGTGAGCCTGACAAGTTAGTGACAACTACATCATCAATTGCCTCTGAACTAACCATATCGACTACTTTGGGAGCCTCAACCTGTTGAAGCTCAGTGGTGCTATCCATCACGGGCACATCCACATGTCCCTGTGAAGCTAGTCCATCATCAATACTGCGAATAGGACTAGCAGGGGTCATACTATATGAAGGAACATCAACAATATGGACACTAGTCAGGGAAAACTCAAGCTTCGTTCCTGCAACCTTGATGTCGGCCTTCTAAAGGTGGAAACCATATATCTCGCTGCCCTCTCAACTGTTGCTGGATCTGACAAGCTTTTTGCTAGCCTCTATTGGTGAGGCTTAAGTTTCTCCATACTCTCCTGCAAAGCATTGATTTTTATGCTAACTTTCTCATTACTCCGCTGACTTCTAGAATTGCCAGTCCTATTTCTGTCCATAGCTGAAGCAAATAAAGTGTTGGTCACTCTAGAAATCAGATCTGAAAATCTTCAAAGTCAGCACCAAATAAAATAAAAATTGAGCCCAATTCCTGTAGGCTGGCAAGAAACTGCTCTGATACCACTGTAATAACCTTGATCTAGTTATAACTTAAACTACAATTCCTTAGTTACACATGTTTGACATTTTATTAAACATTTGGCAAACAACCTCTAATATCACTAAGATAACTTTTCTTGTATTTTGAGTTTATTGCTTTTGCATTTGAAACATACATGTCAAGTTTCTCTAACAGTTTGAAATAATGAAATCAGTAGAGGAATATTAGCAATTCAAATAACTAAATTCTCAATAAATCCCAATGTTGAAACTTAATTTATCTGTCACTATCACTCTTGCAAATGTCAATCTCAATTGTAATACATCTTCTAAATATTCTAATTTATTTTGATAAGCACAACTAAATGCAAAAACTTGTAGTAGCTGTAATGGTTCATGTCAAACTCTACACAGCCAAATCTGTACCATGGACTGGACTCACGTCCCACTTGTGTGAAGAAATTAGCAGCAATGTAGATGCCTAGATCATAGGTAATTCAAATGACTAGCACAGATTATTTCCACCAAATAGCAAAATATTAAGGTGAAGTTGCGGACCCTAATCACTGGTATAATTCGTTCCCAAGAAAGATGCTATAAACACTAACAGTAGACGCTTTAGATATTTGTATGCAGATCGAAAGTATCCACTGAATTTCAAAGAGAACTCAGACCAAACAGCAAGCCTCAACCAGTCTTCCAAGCATAGTGATTCTTATAATGTTAACCCAAACCCACAAAACTTAAGTAGTAGAAAGAAACCTTAGATCAATCCGTAGTCACAGTAAGCACAGAAGGTAGAGCACTTGCAATAATTCCAGATATGCAATCCATAAAACCACAGCTATAGATTAAATACCAACCCTTAGATCAAACCACTATAGCTCAGCAGTGGAATGAACAATGAGCTACAAACCCTTATACTTCAACAAGGGCACAGAAAATCAGAACTCAGGAAAGCCACAAAGGCAACAAAAGAAAATATATATTCAAGTGTGCGTTTCTCAAAGAAATGAGCTTGTATTTATAACCTCCAGATTCCCTTTTATTGCCAAAATGTAACTTCACTCAAGAAGCTTCACCACACAACATTGATTAGAAGCTTCCATTAGATCCTCTCACTTGACTTGGCTTAACTAATTAATAAATGACACTTTCCAATGATAACTCATTTCTCAACTTAAATGAAATTATAAAGTTAAATTATAACTTTATAATAAGCCATTTAATAATTAATAATAATTTGGCCACTAAAAATATAATAACTCCCAAAATACTCATCATTTAAATATGTTGTCTAAAATAGGAGTCATACCTATTATTTCTCCATGTGACCAAATGCAATTTCCAAAAATAAAAAGGGTCCATCTCGTTCAACATCAACTTACCACAAATAGTAAGTACACAAAATTATGCCCAAACGAAGTCCGATCTAAGCCAAATGAAGACCAACTTGTAGCTCACTGATTTGTAGAGAAGACAAGACCCTTCCAAGCCAAGCCACTTCATCAGAAGACCCTCGGGCCTCTATACACAATAATTAGCCTATGAGGATCACAATAATAGGCTAAACTCTCAAACTTTGATACTGGAAAAAAAAAGGGGACATTACAGTCCTTGAGTAAAGTTTACTTGGGTACTCCTAGTCTTTCTTACTCTTGAAATCGTGTGTGAACTCCCTTATTGAATGATCGATAACTTGACATATCTCACAAAACATTTAAAGCAATTACCTTTGTGTGCCCCTTGATTTCACATCGAGCACGCCTTATTTCATGAATTTCTTTATTGATTTGCTTGTTTGCATTTCATTTTTTCATCATTTAGAGAATGTCCCTTTGAAGTACTTGTATCATTCTCTGTTCATTGTCAATCTGTTGTCTGAGATTCCATCTTCCTCTTTTTTTAGTGGATGAGGACACTATATTGTCATTTTCTATATCTATTTCTTGCTTCCAAGCTTTGGAATAGGACGAAGGTGGTTCTACATACCTTTTTTTCCTTTATGATGAAAGTAGACCTTTAACAAACATCCACTTTTTTAGACTGATTATCAGGATTGTTTCCAATTTTACAAGCAATTCTTTAAGTCCATGTTATAAGCTTGTGCAATTTTGTGCTTACTTGTTTTGCATTGCATCATACTACTACCAGTTTACTATTTATCATGAAGCAATTTAGACTGTTATTTGAAGTGCTTTAATCTCTCCCATGTATTTCAAAAGATGTTGTCAATTTTTATATACTAGTCAATTGCTACACCTCACAAGGTGACTAGAATAGATTGTAGCCAGATTGCTTTATCATCTTGCCCAATTTCCTTCTAGATTTTCTCACAAGCCTCCAATGCATTGCCTATAAACTTGGGGAACTTCATATTTTCTCCATTATGGGTACTATAATTTTATTTTGATGTGTCCGGAATCTACTTGTGAGGGAGTTTTAATTTAGATGTTGCAGTGCTTCTCTTGCATGCTTGGCCATGTAGGAATTCTTCACCATACCCTCGACTTCAGCCTTTCTGCTATCATTCTGCTTCATAGTTTCTTTTGTACATCCTTGGCTCAAGTTTTTCTCCTTTGACAGATTTTCAATGCCCTGAAGACTACATGTTTACAATTATGTGAAGGGAAGTGACTTTGTCTCCCAACTTCCTTGGGCTAGAGAAAGTCATCTTGGCTTTTCAGCTTGGTTTTATTCTTGGAAAGCATTTCAACTTGGGAATCATATGGTTGTGTTTTCATCAAATGTTTTCCGTAATCCCCTGCATCATTCCCTTTGCTTGATGATCCTTAAAGATTGCTTGATACCATGATCTTGAGTACCTTGTGACCTCTTCTCTCCTTTTTTGGGATATAATAGCATGAATTGCTCAAATCTGTCTAGATTGCTTTCGCGGCAACAATGCCATATTTTTACTGTTCCATTTGACAAGATAAATGCTCGAGTTAACAATGGAGATGACACTGCATAGCACATACAAGAGTAAAATATATCTTTATTCACACAGGAAATAAATACAAAAGAAGACCAGAAAAGGCCAACCAAGGATAGGAGTCGATCTGACTAGATCATACTCTCGATGATTCACAATCTATTTCAAAGATCCAATGGTTGCTAAGAGGAAGACAACCGTCAGCCAACCTATGCTTATAACTATCTGAAACTGCTAAACAATTAATACATGGCTGGATAGCCAATTTTGTGGAAACAGATGTTTTTTACACTGATTACATCATCTTAGATTCAGAGATTGTACACTAAGTAGATTTTGCAAGCTCTGTCTATGTAAAATTTCCATGCCTTCTAATTTATAAATTGATGATCCTGCTGAATTTCTGAGAAGTGATACTTTATTCTTTATAATCTCATTGACATTAGTATGAAGAATAATCATGTTATGCTATTCAGTTGTTTTTGACATATTAGTTAGTAGACAATCTGAAAAAATAATTTGCAGCAGAGTAGTTGTGTGAATGTTGCTTTTCTGAGTGCTATAGCATTCTGGCAATATATACCATTCATTAAACTGACCATTGAAAATTTGCGACATGCTCACTGTAAGAGCTCTCTTTCTGTTGTCAGTTTCATACAGGGAAAGGATCTTACTCCATATGTGGCAATTCATGACAGCAGTGATAGTCTGCAGGAGTTTCAAAATATTCCAGATAGTTTTATTGATATAGATGACAAGCATTTCCCTATTGTCATCACATTTCAGAAATTCTTGACAATGTTAGATGGGAGTGTATGTAGCCAGTTCTTCCAAAACAGATGTCCTGAAGAATGGGGATACTCGATGGAAAAGAAAGATGATTGTTCAAGCGATAACATTGGCGACAAAGCGAGTTCAGCGCAGTCAGCAAGCAACTCTAAGGACTTTGATGATGGTGGTGAAGCCACTGAAACACTTGATGACCAGGAAATTGTTGTTGATGCAAAAAGATCCACATATAAAAGATCACTTGCATTCATGCAAATCATGAGAAAAAATGAAGTCAACTATGAATGCTTTGACTCAGTTTATTGGCCACACTTCAATGTAGACTTAAGAAGAGGTCTTGACTCTTCAGTTGTATTCACTGAAATTGTATCACACATCAAAGGTAGTTTAAAGTCTCTTAACTCTCTTAATTTCAAGATGAGTCGGGAGGATTATATTGGAATAGCAGAAAGTCGTATTTCTACATTATGTGCCAAACAAAGACAAGCAATCTATGAGATTTTCTTACAATATGAAAAGGAAAAACAAAGAAATGGTAATTTTGACATTGCCGATGTCGTGAATCATTTGCATCACCAGATCAGATCTAATGGATATTTAGGGGAGAAGATGAACTTTGTTTATGTTGATGAAGTGCAGGATCTTCCCATGGCTCAAATTTCTTTGTTCAAATATGTGTGCTCTAATGTCAGGGAGGGCTTTATTTTTGCTGGTGACACTGCTCAAACAATTGCAAGAGGTGTTTACTTTCGTTTTGAAGATATTAGAAATTTGTTCTTTAAAGAATTTCTTGAAGCAGACAATGACCAGTCCAAAACAAAATTCATGCCTGACTTGTTCCATCTGCGCCAAAACTTTCGAACTCATACTGGAATAACCAAACTAGCACAGAGTGTTGTGGAGCTTCTGTATCACTTCTTTCCTTTTGCTGTAGATAAATTAAGCCCAGAAACCAGTCTAATATATGGAGAAGCTCCAACATTTCTGGATACTAAGGAAGAGGAAAGTGTTATTACCACTATTTTTGGTCACGAAGGAAACATAGGAAGTGGAAAGTATGAATTTGGTGCTGAACAAGCGATATTAGTACGAGATGATAATCAGAAAATACAGGTCCTTGAGCAAGTGGGGAAGCAGTCTCTTGTCTTGACAATACTTGAATGCAAAGGACTGGAATTTCAGGTTCTATGTCAGCCCTTGTATATTTCCATGAAAAAACATTATGTTTTCATTTCTACAATATACATAAGATAATTATCATTTGATTGTTTTGTAGGATGTCCTGCTGTATAATTTCTTTAGTAGCTCCCCACTGGGCATGAAGTGGCGAGTAATATATGATTTCATGGAACAAAAGGGTTTCAACAGCCGTGACCAATGTCAATATCCCAAGTTTGACAGTATCAAGCATAATCTTCTCTGCAGTGAAGTGAAACATTTATATGTTGCTATTACTCGTTCAAAACAAAGATTGTGGATTTATGACGATAATGCTCAATATGCTAAACCAATGCTTGATTATTGGAAAAGAATGGGCATTATACGGTTCAGATGTTTGGACGAATCTATGGTGGAATCAATGCATGTTGTTAGTAGTTGTGATGATTGGAAGCAGCGTGGCATTCAGGTATGTGGACTGTGTAAGAGAACAATTTTCTGTTGTTACTTTGGGTGCAAGAAGACTCTTCTTTTGTGTCTTTCAAACCTGATATTTTTAATGTTATGCTTGTTGTCAGTTGAGTTAATTTGTCAACTGTTATGATATTTCTTGTTTACTTACCCCAGTACACAGTTTAAAGTTGCCTGAAACAATATAGAAGAAATCTAAGAAAAGAATGGCTCCATAGATGCCTTAGAGTTTCTCTGAGAGAATTTAAATGTTTCTGTTTTGGAGGAGATTTCACCCCAACCAGATTACCATCATGTAAACACATTGTATCAGTCGCTCATTCTCACCGCTTCAATACACTGATCAGTCCTAACAAAATTCACTCTGCCCATTAGTGAGAAAACAAGTTGTTCGGTTAAATAAGCAGTTATGCATTAACAGATGGCTGACAGATGAAGGAGAAACACAATTCATATATATGTTAGAAAGCACCACACAAGTCTCTGCCTGGAAGCGTAAAGATATGGAAGGAATTCTCTGAAGCCTTTGTTAATACCATATTTACATTGAGAACATTTGAACTTTGAGGAAACCCCAAAGAAGAAATAAGTTTGCTTTAAGATTGATAGTGAAAGAAGAAATAGAGAAACTACTGGAATTTGGTTTCATCCATCCTATTTCTGATAGACAATGGGTCTTGTTGTCAGATTTTCACTCCTGTTGCTAAATCTTCACACACACGTTTCAATTTAGTTGGAACATTGTGTAATCAAAGCTAAGGTACCTTTTTCATTACTGGTTGTTTAGGCTGTTTGCTTCATTGGTCCTGGTAACGAGTCTTCCAAGAAGTCTTCAAGCATTCCCACATCCTGCATTTGTTAAAAACAATGGTTAGATCCAATGGATCTAAGGAATGGCTGATTGGACCTCACCTCATACTCATACATATGTACTTTGCCATAATTCACATTTGTATACAAAGAAAAGAATCAGCAAGAAGTCAAGACCGTCATGTGCCAAATCAGCATTGTTCATTTTTGCTAATATGGTTGCTTCATGTGCAAATGAATCCCGTCTCTCACGTATATGTGGATGTAAATGGACTCCCACAAGGGTTTAAGACCAACATACCTTTGAGAGATAAGATTAACACGCTAAGAGAAAAGCAGAAAGAAAACAGTCAGGTTATTAATTGATGATGTAAAAGGGATGTGTACTTTTACATGAAACATTTTGTTTCAAATTACAGAATGGCAGATTGGTATCACATCTTGTAATGGGCATCCCTGAATTCCCAAAAAAACTAAACCAGCTGCTGAAAGGAATTATGTCAAACAGTTTGCAATCAACTTCTTATTTCTCCGTTTAATATTTAAACCCCTTATAACTTTGGAAATCAAACATTTATTTGTTTGTTGTGTTTTGTGCATGGAATAGGAATCATGCAACATAAACAAGAAAGAAACTACAATAATATGCAAAGTGGACGATGAACTACTGCCAATAAAATGTTATTTTCAGAATTTAATGGATTCAAATACATGTCAGATTATCAACTCACTAATTACTCCAATATCATTGGCACAATACTCCAGCCCATGCTTTTGAACTTGCTGCTACAGTACTTTGTCTTTCAAACAGTCCACTACCTTCATAAAATCATTCCCTCAAAGAAGCATAAGCGTCAAACAACTAGTGAAGAAGATATGAGCAATATATCAAATCCAGCTGTAGCTAGAAATGCAACCAACCTGCCTGATAGTGAAGCTGATAGCAATGGACTCCAAAGGCCAAAACCCAAGGGAATGACGTCTAGAATGCCACATGAGAAGATAGACGTCCTCTAATGCCAAAAACAGATTTGCAACTCACACATCCATTTTCTTCTCATATTCAACCTACTGAACAAGTGCCACAAGCTCTCCCTTTTATTTCTACTTCATAGGGTCAACCCACTTTTCACAAGCAATGTGGGGTAAAGTGTTCTAAAATAAAATAAAATAAAATAATACCTTATGTCTCCCTTGGGCTTCCCTTTTCCAATACACAACCCAGCATGAATAATATTAAAGTAACACTTTATTATTTTCACATTTAATTTATATGTTACTTTAATAATTTTCAAGCATTAAAATAAAATAGTAATCGGGCTTGGAATAATATGAGTGATAGCTCGTTGGAAAGCTCTAATCGAGGAGCATCAACCCCAATCACTAATTCCGACATCACCCATGCCCTGCTGACTTACTAAAAATAGTAAATTTGCCCATCATCATGTAAATCAACTCCGTTCTAGCCCGAACTGGAAATGACTAGGCCAAAACATCTCAGGATCCCATTGACCTCTTCGTTAGCCTCCAGGACCACACATAAATAGGCTAACGCTCACACATCTAGACAACTGCTAAAGTGGGGACATTACAGTCCGACCCCCTTAAAATTGCTTGTCATCAAGCAATCTCAGTCTTGTTTGCTATAAGACCTACTCACTCTCTCAAGTAGCATCCTCTGGTAGGTCCCTCCATCTGAGTAAGTATTCTTTAAGCACCCTGTTCTGCAAAGTCCTCTCCTTGATATACAGAATAGCCTCAGGAATCAATATGAGCTTCCCCTCCTCATCCAATGGTGGCAAATCTGCAGAAGGCACAACTCTTTGACCAATGGCTTTCTTAAGCCTCGACACATGAAACACATTATGCACCCGACTACCCTCTGGAAGTTCAGTCTTGTAGGCAACCTTACCCACCTTGTGAATCACTCTGTAGGGACCATAAAACCTAGGCTTCAACTTCTCTGCTCTGCTCTTCTTGAGTGATGACTGTCTGTATGGTTGTAGCCTCAAGTAAACCATATCCCCAATCTCAAAGTTGCACTCTATCCGGTGCTGATTAGCATACAATTTCTGATGATTCTGAGCTTGTTGTATATTCTTCCTGAGCACCCTCAAAATATCCTAACTATCCTGCAAAATGTCTTTGGCTTTGGGCACTCTACTATCCCCCAAAACCAAATCCATGAAGCTAGATGCTTCATAACCATATAGTGCCATGAATGCAGTCATCTTGATGGACATATGATAAGTGGCGTTATAACAGTACTCTCCCATATGTAGCCATTTGACCCAAGCTCTCTGTTGTGCAGTCACATAGTTCCTCAGATATCCTTTCACCCATTTATTCACAATCTTTGTTTGCGTATTTGTCTGCGGATGATAACTAGTGCTAAGTGTAAGATTTTTGCCACACAACCCAAACAATTCCTGCCAAAAAGCACTCATAAATTTAGTATCCCGATCACTGATAATGAAACTAGGTAGCCCATGTAACCTGAATATCTCTTTGAAGAAAAGATCGGCCACCTGTGTTGTTGTGTAGGTGGATGGAATAGCAAAGAAGTGAGAAAACTTTGTCAGCCGGTCAACTACCACATAGATGCAATCTCTCCCCTATACTCCTGATAACCCAGTGATGAAGTCCATAGAAATACTTTCCTATTTCCTATCCAGAATGGGCAAAGGCTGTAACAACCCTGCGGGATATGTGTGCTCTCCCTTAATCTGCTGACAAACTGTACACTCCTTGACATGCTTCTGAACCGCTCATGGATCTGCCTATAGGTCTTAAATACCCCTGGATGTCCAGCTGTAGGTGCATCATGAAAAGCCTTCAGTATTACCTCCCTAAATTGTGATGAAGGTATCAAATATATCCTACCCTAGAACTTGATCAATCCGTCCATCACCACATAATGATCATCCTGTATGGTACCTGCAATCACTCCAAAAGCCCAAGTGACCCTCGCATACTCTACTGTAATCTTATTTCTCCAATTTCCTATAATCTCAACTAGAGCACAAATATGAGGTCTCCTGGATAAAGCATTTGGCACCACATTCTTCTTACCTTTGACAAACTCAATGTCAAAGTCATAAGCCTGCAACTTTGTAATCCACTTTTATTGTTTATCATTCAAGTCACATTGGCTCATGAAGTATTTGATGTTGTGATTAGTCTTGATAATAAACTTCCCCCCCAACTAGGAAGGACTAAAACTTGGCCAATGCATGCATAATGGCCAACATCTCCCGGTTATAGATGGAATAGCTGCTCTCCACTCCATGGAGCTTGCTACTCTCAAAAGCAATGGGATACTTGTTTTGCATCAAGACTGTCCCAAACCTAGCACTTGACGCATCACAATGAAGCTCAAATGGCTTCGTGAAGTTCAATGGAGCTAATGCTGGACATGATTACATCACCTTCTTGAAATGATCGAAGTATCTTTGAGCTGCCCCTGTCCATATGAAGGCCCCTTTCCTGGTAAGGTTTGTCAAGGGTGCAACATTTTGTGAAAATCCCTTAACAAATCTCTTATAAAACCCGTAAAGACCAAAGAACCCCTTAAGCTGTGTGAGGTTCGTAGGACTAGGCCAATCAACAGTAGCTCTAATCTTTTCGGGATCGACCCGAACTTCATCTGCGCTGATGATATGCCCATGGTATAGTAACTCAGTCAACCCAAACTCACACTTAGATTCCTTGGCATATAGTGACTCTTTCTCGAAAATGGACAACACCATCTCAAGGTGTTGTAAATGCTCCTCCCAAGTCTTACTGAAGACCAAAATGTCATGAAAGAAAATCAGGAGAAATCTCCTAAGTTGCCCCTTGAATACTTGATTCATGCAACTTTGGAATGTAGTAGGGGCATTAATTAGCTCAAATAGCATAACCTAAAACTCGAAGTGGCCACAGTGACACCGAAAGGATGTCTTCTCAATGTCTTCCACCCTCATCCTAGTCTAATGATACTCTGATCGTAAATCAATCTTCGTAAAGAAGCATGCATCATGCATCTCATCAATCAGCTCATCTATCCATGGGATGGGATATCTGTTCTTAATGGTCTTCTTATTCAATGCCTTGTAATCGATGCACATGCGCATCGTCCCATCCTCCTTCTTTACCAATACTACTGCTGAAGCAAAGGGGCTCTTCTTAGGCCTGATAACAAATCCTTAATCGCCTTCTCTATATCATCCTTTTGCTTCTGAGGATGATGATAGGGAGTAATTATAACTGTTTTGGCTCCCTCCTCAAGCTCAATAACATGCTCTATCCCTCTTTCAGGAGGAAGCCCATGCGGAATCTCGCCAAAAACTTTAGCATGCCTATCAAGTATCTCTTGGATATCTAGTGGATGACTCTTCACCTGTGGCTCTTGTGGAGCTGGCATAATGAAACATTTGGCTGCCCACTCTATGTCATTATGCTGAATAGGTCTCTTCATTCTCCTCAAGGAGACTACTTTGCAACTCCCATCCGAAAGTCCTCTGAGTACAACAGTTTTGCCCTCAAGCTGGAATCTCATCTCCAATTTTCCTAGGTTGAGTGTGAACTTAACTAGTGAGGCCATCCATGTCATGCCGAGGATGACATCATAGTCTTCCATGCCTACTACATAGAACTCATCCTCCAACTCATAGCCATCTCCAAACCTGATGTGAAGATTAGATATCTTCTGAGTGCATAATAATTTGTCACCATTAGCTACCATGACTCTCAACCCAACATGCTCCTCGATCTGTAAACGTTTCTTGGCTACTAATTGTGCATCTATGAAATTATGTGTAGCCCCAGTGTCAATGAGTGAGATCAATTTTTGCCCCTAGATAGTACCCCTAACCTTAAATGTGATTGCCTTCTGAGCCCTCATTAATCGTGCCAATGACTTCTCATCCTTAGGAATGCTGCTCTCCTCTGTAGTGCTACCCTTGTTTGAATCAGAGTGTTGATCCTCCCTCTTTGATTGTGACTCCTCTGCTGAGAAATACTCCATTTGATTTGCCTTAGCCTTGAGAGGACACTTATGAAAGAAGTCCCAAGGTTCTTTGCAATGAAAACATAGCGTCTTCCTCCTCAACTCATTTAGGGTGTCACTATCCAACTTATTATCCCTTTTTGGCTAAGCATCACGGTGAAAATGTTTTTTGTCCTTCTCCTTTTCCTTCTTCGTGTGTGAATCCCTAGGCTGAAATTTTCTCCTAAAAGAAGAAAGTGCTAAGTCACTAGCCTTCTTAGTAGCTTCCTGTAATGTAGCTGGGTCATGCCCCTTGACCCAACCCCTCAAGGGATCTGAAAGTCCATCCATAAATAGCACTACTAATCTCCTCTCTGAGACGTCTGTAAACAACACAACTAACCTCTAAAATTCATTCACGTATGTCTCAACTGATCCCCACTGTTTGAGTTGTGCCAACTCTTTAAACTGTAACTCAAGATCTTTCGTATCAAATCTCTTTATGAGTCTCTCAGTGAACTCGTAAGATGTGATTTGATTTTGCCTGATGGTTACCATGCCATGGTGCCACCACTCATGCGCTGGGCCATCCAAATGAATAGCGGCATACTTGATAGCCTCCTCCTCAGGCATAGGATTCAACTGCAAGTATGTATCTACCTTCTGCACCCAAGCTCGTGCAGTCATCTTCCTTGAAGCATCATAATAAGGTAAAGAAAGTTTTCCAACTTTATTTCTCAATTCAAAATTTTGATTCCTCCCTCCTGGTCTAGGCATGTGTCTCATCCTCAAGTCCATATAATCTCTAAGGGAAATGTCCGCCTGAAACTTGAGTCCACTAGCTTCCTAGTCCCTCGTGAACTGACCCTTTAACTTGGTAATCTGCTGTTCATTTACTGGTTGAATCGAATCTCTGGATGGGAAGGTGGGTAGAAGAGGTTGTAATGTCCCCATTTTAGCAGTTGACCAAGTGTGTGTGCGTTAGCCTTGTTCTACATGGTCCCGAGGGCTAACGAAGGGTTTAATGGGATCTTGGAGTGTTTTGGCCTAGTCATTTCCAGTTTGGGCCAAAACGAAGTTGATTTACTCAGTTTCAGGCATACTTACTATTTTTAGTAAGTCGGCAGGACACAGTGTAGGTCAATTTTGGTGATTGGATTTGATAATCCTCGGTGAGAGCTTTCCGATGAGCTATCACTCGCATTATTCGGAGTCCGATTGCTAATACATTTTAATGCCTGAAGTTTTATTAAAGTAACGTCTAATTTAATTGTAAAATATTAAAGTGTTACTTTAATATTTATTTTATGGTGATGTGTACCCAAGGGAGACATAAGGGGTATTTTAATATATGTTTTATATTACACATCTTTATCCCACATTGCCCATATGAGTTGAACGGACCCGTGGGAATAGAATAAAAGGAAGCATTTGTAGCTTCATTAGACAGGTTGAATATGAGAAGAAATTGGTGTGTGAGTTGCAGCTTTGTTCTTGGCATTTGAGGACGTCTATCCTCTCTTGTAACATTCTAGACGTCATTCCCTTGGGGTTTGGCCTTTGGAATTCTTTGCTATTGGCTTCATTATCAGGCAGTTTAGTTGCATTTCCGGCTACAGGCAGATTTGATATTTTGCTCATATCTTCTTCACTACTTGTTCGACGCTTATGCCGCTTGGAGGGAATGGTATTATGAAGGTAGTGGACTGATTGGAGGACAAAGTATTGTAGCAACAAGTTCGTAAGCATGGGCTGGAGTATTATGACAATATTGCTGAAGTAATTAGTGAGTTGATAAATCTGCCATGTATTTGGTTTTATGAATTCTGAAAATAACATTTTATTAGCAGCAGTTCATTTCCACTTTGCATATTATTGTAGTTTCTTTCTTGTTTATGTCTTTCTTATTGGCTTCATTATTAGGCAGTTTAGTTGCATTTCCGGCTACAGGCAGATTTGATATTTTGCTCATATCTTCTTCACTACTTGTTCGACGCTTATGCCGCTTGAAGGGAATGGTATTATGAAGGTAGTGGACTGATTGGAGGACAAAGTATTATAGCAGCAAGTTCGTACTCATGGGCTGGAGTATTATGACAATATTGTTGAAGTAATTAGTGAGTTGATAAATCTGCCATGTATTTGGTTTTATGAATTCTGAAAATAACATTTTATTAGCAGCAGTTCATTTCCACTTGGCATATTGTTGTAGTTTCTTTCTTGTTTATGTTGTATGATACCAATTCCATGCACGAAACACAACAAACAAATAAACGTTTGATTTCCAGAGTTATAAGGGGTTTTAAGAAGTTGAATGCAAACTGTTTGACATAATTCCTTTCAGCAATTTGGTTTAGTTTTTTTGGGACATTCAGGGGTGCCCATTACAGTGGTATCAGAGCTATAAGTCCTGCCATCCTGTGGAGGTCTTATAGGGAATTTGGAACAGCCGGATAGAGGGAAAAAGTAAGTAAAAAACACAGGCTAAGCATTTATGTTTGAGCATGCGACAGGGGTCTTATAATTTCCGCGATACCAGAGCAAGACAAAATAGGATTTCAGACTTGCAAAGCAAACAGTCTAGTACATCCGTGCAGGGGGACATTGAATTCAACCATACAGACACAGAGGAGATATTCTGTGATCAGGACAATAATATGGGTGATCAAGATGACAGGAATACAGGATTAGGCGGAGGCAGAAATGCTGGTCCAGATCAGGGGGAGGTACTGTTCCGACAGTTACTGGATACATTAGAGCAGGGGCAGCGTATGCAGCAGGAGCAGAATAGGCGAATGGACATGATGTTGCAGCTCATGGCTAGACAGATGGGTGTCAATATTAATCCAGATGATGCCAACAATAGAAACAATAACAACGAGAGAAACAATAACAACGGGGGAAACAATAACCATGAAGGCCAAGGCAACAACAATGGTCCTGAGAATAACATTAATGGTAATAATGGACACGGCAACAATGGGAATGAGGCTGATAACTTTAGACACGTTGCATGCCCAGCACGGACTACGAGCTCAAGACCTCTTCTACCCACGTTTCCACCCAGAGATCCGGTTCAACCAGTAAACGAACCGCAAATTACCGAGTTACAGGATCAATTCAGGAGGGACTGGGAGGCTAGTGGACCAGAGTTTTAGGCGGATATTTCTCTTAGAGATTATATGGACTTGAGGATGAGACACATGCCTAAAGCAGGAGGGAGGAATCAAAACTTTGAGCTGAGGAAGAAAGTTGGAAAACTTTCTTTACCTTATTATGATGCTTCAAGGAAGATGACTGCATGAGCTTGGGTGCAGAAGGTAGATACATACTTGCAGCTAAATCCTATGCCTGAGGAGGAGGCTATCAAGTATGCGGCTATGCACTTGGATGGCGTTGCACATGAATGGTGGCATCATGGCATGGTGACTTTGGGGCATAATCAGATTACATCCTATGAGGAATTCACCGAAACATTGATTGGGAGATTTGACACTAAGGATCTCGAGTTACATTTCAAGGAGCTAGCACAGTTAAAACAGTCAGGTTCTGTGGATGCTTACATTGCCGAGTTTCAGCGCTTGTCTGTACTTGTTACTGATATCTCTCCTAGGAGATTGGTGGTGTTATTTTGTGATGGTCTTGCTGATCCATTACAAGGTTGGGTGAAGGGACATGATCCACTCACGTTAGCTGAAGCAACTAAAAAGGCACGAGATTTAGCTCCTTCGGTATACAAAGGAAAAAACCATTCAACAGATTCTTCCTTTTTTTCAACAGATTCTTCCTACCGCAAGGACAAAGACAAGAAATCATTTCAGAAAGAGTATAGCAAACCCAAAGAAGGATCAAAAGGACTAGACAATGAAACCTTGAATGAACTTCGAAAGAAGAAGCTGTGCTTCCATTGTAGAGAGCTTTGGGACTTATCTCATAAATGTTCTCTCAAGGCTAAGGCAAATCAAATGGAGTATTTTTCAGCAGAAGAGTCAGAGTCAGAAGGGGAGGATCAGCACTCCGATTCAGATGAGGGTAACAATATAGAGGAGAGCAACATTCCAAAGGATGATAGATCGTTGGCACGCTTGACAGGGGCCCAAAAGGCAATCACATTTAAGGTCAGGGGTACTATCCAGGGGCAGAAAGTGATATCTCTTATTGACACTGGGGCTACACATAACTTCATAGATGCACAGTTGGTAGCCAGGAGAGGGTTACAGACAGAGGAGCATGATGGGTTTAGAGTCATGGTGGCTAACGGTGATAAGTTATTATGCACTCAGAAGATATCTAATCTTCGCATCAGGTTTGGAGATGGCTACGAGTTGGAGGATGAGTTGTATGTTGTGGACATGGGAGATTATGATGTCATCCTCGGCATGACATGGATGGCTTCACTAGTTGAGTTCACACTCAATCTAGCGAAATTGGAGATGAGATTCCAGCATGAGGGCAGAACTGTGGTACTTAGAGGGCTTTCAGATGGAGGTTGCAGAGTAGTGTCCTTGAGGAGAATGCAGAGACTTTTTCGTCATGATGACATAGAGTGGGCGGCAGAGTGCCACATTATGCCAACTTCACCAGAGCCACAAGAAAAGAGTCATCCACTAGATGTCCAGAAGATACTTGATAGACACATTAAAGTATTTAGCGATATTCCTCATGGGGTTCCTCCTGACAGAGGGATGGAACATGTTATTGAGCTCAAGGAGGGGGCCAATCCAGTTATGATTACTTCCTATCGTCATCCTAAGAAACACAAGGATGAGATAGAGAAGGCGATTAAGGATTTGTTGAAGATGGGGCATATCAGGCCTAGTAAGAGCCCTTTTGCTTCAGCAGTAGTATTGGTAAAGAAGAAGGATGGGACGATGCGCATGTGCATTGATTACAGGGCACTGAATAAGAAAACAATTAAAAACAGGTATCCCATTCCTAGGATTGATGAGTTGATTGATGAGTTGCATGGGGCATGCTTCTTCACCAAAATTGATTTGCGATCCGGATACCATCAGATCAGGATGAGAGAGCAAAGGACATTGAGAAAACAGCCTTCCGATGTCACTATGGCCACTTTGAGTTCATGGTTATGCCATTTGGTCTAACCAATGCACTTGCTACATTTCAAAGTTGTATGAACCAGGTATTCAGGAAGCAGTTGAGGAGATTTGTCTTGATCTTCTTTGATGACATCTTGGTCTTTAGTAAGACCTGGGAGGAGCACTTACATCATCTAGAGGAGGTGTTATCTATTCTGGAGAGAGAGTCATTGTATGCCAAGGAATCTAAATGTGAGTTTCGCATGACTGAGCTCCTTTACCTGGGGCATATCATTAGTGCAGATGGCGTTCGGGTTGATCCCGAAAAGATTAGAGCTATTGTAGAATGGCCTACTCCTACAAACCTTACACAGCTTAAGGGATTCTTTGGTTTATGTGGTTTTTATAGGAGGTTTGTTAAGGGATTCTCATAGATTGCTACACCCTTGACAGATCTTACCAGGAAAGGAGCCTTCGTGTGGACAGGGGCAACACAGAGGTGTTTTGAGCATTTCAAGCAAGTAATGTCTTCATGTCCAGTTCTAGCTCTACCGGATTTCACGAAGCCTTTTGAGCTTCATTGTGATGCATCAGGTGATGGGATTGGAGCAGTATTGATGCAGGAGAAGCATCCCATTGCATTCGAGAGTAGGAAGCTCCGAGGAGTTGAGAAAAGTTATTCTGTCTATGACCGGGAGATGTTGACCATAATGCATGCATTGGCCAAATTTCGATCATATTTGGTAGGTGGACGTTTTGTGATCAAGACTGATCACAACAGTATTAAATACTTCATGAGCCAGCGTGATCTTAATGACCGGCAACAAAAATGGGTGACTAAATTGCAGGCTTATGACTTTGACATAGAGTTTGTCAAAGGTAAGAAAAATGTGGTGGCTGATGCCTTGTCTCGGAGACCTCACTTATGTGCTCTGGCAGAGATTTCAGGAGATTGGAGAGATCGGATTATAGAAGAGTATGTTGGAGATGCTTGGGCTTTTGGATTGATTTCAGGTACCATACAGGATGATCGCTATGAGGTGATAGATGGATTGATCAGAGTTCAGGACAGGGTTTATTTGATTCCGTCATCACATTTGAGAGAGGCGATATTGAAGGCATTTCATGATGCACCCACAGCTGGACATCCGGGGGTCTTCAAGACCTACAAGCAGATCCGAGAGCGGTTTTCATGGAAAGGGCTCAAGGATGATGTTCAGAGGTATGTCAGGGAGTGTGTGGTTTGTCAACAGAATAAGGGAGAACACACATTTCTTGCAGGTTTATTACAGCCCTTGCCCATTCCTGATAGGAAATGGGAAAGTATTTCGATGGACTTCATCATTGGTTTACCACGAGTACAGGGAAGGGATTGCATCTATGTGGTGGTGGACCGCTTGACGAAGTCTGCTCACTTCATTGCTATTCCGTCCACTTACACAGCAGCACAGGTGGCAGATCTTTTCTTTAAAGAGATATTCAGGTTACATGGGTTGCCCAGATTCATTGTCAGCGACCGGGATAGTAAGTTTATGAGTTTTTTTGGCAAGAGTTGTTTAGGTTGTGTGGTACAGATCTTACACCTAGCACTAGTTATCATCCGCAAACAGATGGGCAAACAGAGATTGTGAATAAATGGGTGGAAGGATATTTGAGGAACTATGTAACTACACAACAAAAGGCTTGGATCAGATGGTTGCATATGGGAGAGTATTGTTATAACACCACTTATCATATGTCCATCAAGATGACTCCTTTCATGGCACTCTATGGTTATGAAGCACCTAGCTTCATGGATTTAGTTTTGGGGGACGGTAGAGTGCCCAAAGCCAAAAACTTATTGCAGGATAGTCAGGACATCCTGAAAGTGCTCAAAGAGAATATACAACAGGCCCAGAATCAACAGAAATTGTATGCTGATCAGCACCGAATAGAGCGCAATTTCGAGGTAGGGGATATGGTTTACTTGAGGCTACAACCATATAGATAGTCATCGCTCAAGAAGAGCGGAGCTGAAAAGTTGAAACCTAGATTTTATGGTCCCTACAGGGTGATTCGCAAAGTGGGCAAAGTCGCCTATGAGCTTGAGCTTCCAGAGGGCAATCGAGTGCACAATGTGTTTCATGTGTCTAGGCTTAAGAAAGCCATTGGTCAGAGTGTAGTGCCTTCTGCAGTTTTACCCCCTTTGGATGAGGAGGGGAAGCTTGTGTTAGTACCTGAGGCTATTCTGGATACCAGAGAGAGGAAGCTTAGAAATAGGATAGTGAAGGAGTATTTGGTCAGATGGAAAGATCTGCTAGAGGAAGATTCTACATGGGAGAGTGAGCAGGTTATTCAGTAGGCTGGACTGAGATTGCTTGAGGACAAGCAATTTCAAGGGGGGCGGACTGTAATGTCCCCATTTTAGCAGTTGACCAAGTGTGTGTGCGTTAGCCTTGTTCTACATGGTCCCGAGGGCTAACGAAGGGTTTAATGGGATCTTGGAGTGTTTTGGCCTAGTCATTTCCAGTTTGGGCCAAAACGAAGTTGATTTACTCAGTTTCAGGCATACTTACTATTTTTAGTAAGTCAGCAGGACACAGTGCAGGTCAATTTTGGTGATTGGATTCGATACTCCTCAGTGAGAGCTTTCCGATGAGCTATCACTCGCATTATTCGGAGTCCAATTGCTAATACATTTTAATGCCTGAAGTTTTATTAAAGTAACGTCTAATTTAATTGTAAAATATTAAAGTGTTACTTTAATATTTATTTTATGGTGATGTGTACCCAAGGGAGACATAAGGGGTATTTTAATATATGTTTTATATTACACATCTTTATCCCACATTGCCCATATGAGTTGAACGGACCCGTGGGAATAGAATAAAAGGAAGCATTTGTAGCTTCATTAGACAGGTTGAATATGAGAAGAAATTGGTGTGTGAGTTGCAGCTTTGTTCTTGGCATTTGAGGACGTCTATCTTCTCTTGTAACATTCTAGACGTCATTCCCTTGGGGTTTGGCCTTTGGAATTCTTTCTTATTGGCTTCATTATCAGGCAGTTTAGTTGCATTTCCGGCTACAGGCAGATTTGATATTTTGCTCATATCTTCTTCACTACTTGTCCGACGCTTATGCCGCTTGGAGGGAATGGTATTATAAAGGTAGTGGACTGATTGGAGGACAAAGTATTGTAGCAGCAAGTTCGTAAGCATGGGCTGGAGTATTATGACAATATTGCTGAAGTAATTAGTGAGTTGATAAATCTGCCATGTATTTGGTTTTATGAATTCTGAAAATAACATTTGATTAGCAGCAGTTCATTTCCACTTGGCATATTGTTGTAGTTTCTTTCTTGTTTATGTTGTATGATACCAATTCCATGCACGAAACACAACAAACAAATAAACGTTTGATTTCCAGAGTTATAAGGGGTTTTAAGAAGTTGAATGCAAACTGTTTGACATAATTCCTTTCAGCAATTTGGTTTAGTTTTTTTGGGACATTTAGGGGTGCCCATTGCAGAGGTTTCAATCTCGCTGTTCGACTTGGGTGTGCAATGTGTCTAAAGTTTTCAGCCTCATTCCCACTGTTGCCATGTCCATTATTACCATTAATGTTATTCTCAGGACTGCCATTGTTGCCTCGGCCTTGTTTGCCGCATAGGGTAAGAAGTTGAACACATGTATAACATGATTCAATTCAGAACAGGTACTTTATTCACGTATGCACTTGCTGATTACAATCCGATTACAACGACTACAATGATCAATGATGATTCCAAAGCCCATCTCGAACGTGTACATATACCTTTCTGAAGGGGTGACTGAAACGTCACGTGCCCGTTTGTATACTACTCTACCCATCGGCTACATGATACATTTACCGACAACCTCATCCCCCCCAAAAGAAAAGTCGTCTCCGGACGACAATTACAAAATATCTGAGACAAATTAACAACAAAATACATTAATTGACTAATGACAACAAGATAGATCTGTTTCTATCACATAACTTTCACATTCATCTCGTGCCTGCACCAAACTGGTTTCCAAACCATGTTGCATTTGTAGCCTCTGCTAACACAATACTGTCTCCTTAGTTGACCTTGATAGCCACCCGTGCTGCTTTCTCTGCTTTCAAGTCCTAGGTACCCTAGGCCAAGTGTCGTTTTACTACATCCAATTGGATGATCAGCTCCTCTCGAGCTCTCTACGCATCCACCAAGATAGCCTCATGCCCAAACACCTACTCCGAGTGCCACCTCTGACACACAGACACTTATGCCTACAGTCGTAGCTCTAGGTGCCATCAACTGGTCATACTTCCCACGATTGATAATCTGCAACGACTGGGGGTCTAGGGGGAAATGCTCCCAGCAGGGGTCTTGGGGCAGCAACCCCCTGGGGTCCTGGGGCAACATAGCACTCCGAAACCCACACAAAAATGCATGGAACACACTATTTTTGTCATTTTCTTCCAATTCCACACTCTTTCTAGCAACTGCTTATGTCTACCCTTCCCTTTGGCATCATGCATTACTCATTCCGAATTGTTTCAATTTGTCGTCGTTTTTTTTTCTCTTTTTTTGTTATTTTATAACCTCCTGCCACCCTTCTTTTGCGTCTACCGGTGTACTGCAATCTTCTTCTCCCTCTCTAGTTCCTACCATATGGAATGACTCCCTTCTCCAACGTACGGCTTCCTTGTTATTTCGAAACAATTTTAACTCACGTACAGTATTTGTTATAGCTTCTAGACACTGTATGGCCTCATACCGTACAGTCAACTTCAGCTCTTTCTCTTGCTGTCATCCTTTTCATACCCGTACGGGCTTCACGCGATCTTTCTGCCTAGACCACTGCATGTTTCATCCCCCAAGCCGTACAGTGTATCCTCTTGCTACCATACGACCTTCAAAATTTCATTGTAGCTACCACTGTACAATTCAAATTCTTTCTACTGCCACCGTACGGTCTCCAAATTTGTTTCCATTTGCCACCGTACACTCCTCCCTTGAATGCTTATTCCTGACTTCCTTTCGCTGTACCTGTACGGTCCTAATCTTCTTTACTGCATCCATCTCAACTCTTATTTAATGAGCTCTCTCCTAGCCGTATGCTTGTCTATCCACTGGCCGTACGGCAACTTGTTTAGTTGTACCTCTGTTCCCTGCTGGCCGTACGGTCTCCTTCTAGGCATACAGTTCCTTCTGTCAATCGTATGTGTGCTTTGGCTGTATGGCAACTTGTTCAGACGTACCTCTGTTCCCTGCTAGGCGTACGGTCTCCTTCTAGGCGTATAGTTCCTTCTGTCAATTGTATGTGTGCTTTGGCCATACAGCTCCAAGTTCCCTTCTATGTTTTGCCTTTGGTTGTACGGCTTCCTCTTATGTTCTCTCTGGCCATATGGCTTTAGGTTTGTTCCTCGTGTGCACTTCCTATTTGTCGTACACCATACGGTCTTATATTACCTCTTGTGGTGTCTCTCCAGTTCGTACTGTAAGCCATACTTCCATTGTTTTTATATCTTGATTTCACAATTATATTTTAATTTTTTCTATTCTTTTAATCCTTCATCTTTTGTTTCTTTATTATCTAGCACTTAGAGCTATTTTTAAGTCCATATTCTGTCCCTTAAGGCTCTATGGCAGAATTTTAATGTCTAAAATTCCTGTCATTCCCAATTTGCATCCTACTTCATGTTTTATTACTTTATTACTTCATAGTGGCACTCAAAAATTATGTTTAACTCTGTCCTTACTTATCTTACATATGTACAGTATTTACATATATACAATATTTATAGTCGTTCTTTTCTTAGTTGTTTGTCCACAGAGGTGTGTTATTTCTTTCATGGTAGACTTTCAATTTCGAACCATTTACTGCATCGGCTGCTACTTCCTTCCTATTGAGTGTCCATAACTTAATTGTCCTGTTATATCCAACTTCTCGTATCTTGTATGGTCCGACCCATTTGACTTTGAACTTCCCCGGTTTGATTTCATTCTGTCTGTTATACTTCAGTACTAACTGGCCGGGTTGAAAGTTGTTTAATTTTAAGTGTTTGTTGTGCCATGCCTTCCTCCTGTTCTGTGTTACTTCGATGGCCCATGCTGCATAGTTCTTATTCATTCGGTATGGTCGCTTCTGCACAGGTACCGCACCCTCGATTAATGGTATCCAATGGACACATAGCTCTGGTGGTACTCCTTTTAAGTCTTTATACGTCCAAGCAAAAACATCTTTATACTCCATAAATATTCTGAATGCTGCCACCTTCAATACTGGGTTCCAATCATCTCCTACAAGAATGTTCTTCGGATTTTCCTCATCACCCAAGTTTATTATTTTCACTGTCGGCTCTTCATACTTTACCGGCTTATCTTTATTGAATGTATGGGCAGGTGTCTCATCCACCTGCGCTTCTCCCTCGTTCAGTTCACTGTATTCATTCGGAAACTCATGGCCTTCTTTTCCTTCCTCCACACTCAAAATATTGCAGCTCGAAAAGACCTCATAATCTTCCATTTTCCAGTGCAGCAATCCGTTTACTGAATCTTGGTCATCATCAGTTGACCCTCCTTCTAATCTCAATACCCCTTCATCATCTGGTTCCATCCTTTTTTTCCCTTCGTCGTCATTCTCGCCTTCGCCTTCAGAGTCTGAGGACGCTGCTTCTTCTCCTACCATCTGCGTATGCAAATCAATTATAAATCTCCTACCTCCTTTCTCCATGGACAGGGTGTTCCTTTTTTAGTCATGCTTTACCTTAGCTTGCACCAGCCAACCACGTCTCAGGATGGTGTCGTACCCTCTTCTCTTTAGTGGAATGACTATGAAATCCAGTAAAAATGGTTGTGTCCCAATTGTTACTGGCTGCGCCATCAGAGTGCCCAAAGGTTTTATCCCATGTTGATCTACTGTAAGTAATTGAAAGGTGGGTGGCCATAGTGCTGGTTGTCCAAGTTTTTTCCAAATATCTTCCGGCAACACGTTCACTCCCGATCTTCCATCTACTATTGCATCCATTAGCACTATACCCAGAATGCCCATCTCCACCACTGTTGGGTGTCTACCTGTCATAAGTGCTAGTAACATCGGGTCTGTTGCTACTGTCGTGGTTGTTTCCTTACTATCCTTTGCTTCCTCCATCACTCTTGGGGACGGTGTCATATTTATAATAGCCGTACGCAATTGTGGCATGGTGAGAAGAAGATCATTTAATTTAATTGGCACTTCTGTTTGCATTATTTGCTTCACTATGTTTTGTTCCGCCAAGTTTCTTTTCGGGGTTTCAGCAGTGTCTTTTACTTGTGACTTCTCTGCTTCCATCTGCTTCTCTATCTTTGTTCGGGATTTTTGTAACATCTCCTTTTCTTCTTCCGCATTCAAATATTTTCCTTCTGTTACCTGCTCCCGCGTGATCTCCAACATGTTCTCATCACATGTTTCAATACTTAATAAATTTACGCTTTGCTTTGGACATTTTGAATTTTCATGGTCCCTTGGACCACGCCATCTGCACAGTAGCTGCGGCGTCTCCTTCGTAGTACAGTCCCTCGCGAAGTGACCCCAAAGATTACATGCCCGGCACTGTATCATCGACCGTCCACTCGCATCATATTGTATTCTACTCTAGCCTCCATTGTTATTGCTATTGTTTCCACCCCTTCCGCGTCTATTATTATTTCGATATCCACCTGAAGTTGCATCATTGCCCGCGTTGTTGCTATTGTTCGACGCTTCTTGCGTTAGTAACACCTGTTGGTGTCCTTTTGCTTTCAAGTTAAACGGGCACTCTTTCAGAGAATGCCCCGCCACTTGGCAGATGGCCGTCCTCCTTGCAGTCTGTACACCACAGTTCTCCTTTTACTGTATCTGGATTCTTTTTCAAATTTTTGAATTCTTTCATCATCCGAAGCATGTCTTTCTGTAGGGCTTTCACCTTCTTGTTTGATTCCTCATCACTACCGCTGCTCTCCAAGGATGAATCATCCAAATCAGGGGACTTAATGCTTTTTCTTCTTACTCGTCTTCTGTTCACTTTCCAAATCCATAGCACGAGTATATGCATCGGCATATGACGTCGATGGTACAATCTTCATTTTCTTTTTAAGAGTCGGCTGTAGCCCCTCCACGAACCACCGTTTTTTCAACCCATCCACTAGTTGACTCTCCATCTTTCTAGTCAATTCTTTCAGTCGCCTGGCATAGGTTCGGACTGTCTCATTCTTTCTTTGTTTCCTCCACCAAATTTAAGCGTTGTCGAGTTTCTTCCAACAATTCCTCGCCACTCCTCAGCCTGCTAGGTGAGTGCACTCCCTCCGTCTGTGCCTCTTCACCCCTTCCGTGCCCCTCGGCAATCTGCTGAAGTCTCTACTTGTTGTGTTAAAATTTAAATTTCTTTTGTTGTACTTAGTTAATTTTTATCTTTTACCTTGTTCCGATCCTTGTTTGGCAAATTCGGCATTAATCTTCATATCATTTCTTCGTTCCAGGTACGTCTGGCAACGACGCCAAATGTTTACCGCATAGGGTAAGAAGTTGAACACATGTATAACACGATTCAATTTAGAACAGGTACTTTATTCATGTATGCACTTGCTGATTACAATCCGATTACAATGACTACAATGATCAATGATGATTCCAAAGTCCATCTCGGACGTGTACATATACCTTTCCGAAGAGGTGACTGAAATGTCACGCGCCCGTTCGGATACTACTCTACTCGTCGGCTACATGATACATTTACCGACAACAGGCCTCCATTATTATCACTGCCCCTATTGTTATCATTTCCCCCATTGTTATTGTTTCCATTATTAGCGGATTAATATTTGCGCTCATTTGTCTAGCCATAAGCTGCAACATCATATCCATTCGCCTACTCTGCTCCTATTGCAAACGCTGCCCCTCCTCTAACGTACCTAGTAATCGTCTAAACATTACCTCCTTCTGATTTGGTTCGACTTTCCTGCCTCTGCCTAGTCTTGTATTCTTGTTATCTCGGTCACTCATATTGCTGTTCGATCAAAGAATATCTCGTTTGTGTTTGTATGATTGGATTGTATGTCCACCTGCACTGATTAACTAGACTATTTTCTTTGCAAGTCTATAATTGTATTTTATCTTGCTCTGGTATTGTGGAAATTATAAGGTCCCTGTCGCATGCTCAAACATAAATGCTTAGCTTGTTTTTTAATTTTTGATTTTAGTGTTTTGACATTTTGGCAAACACTTTTCCCTCAATCCAGCTGTTCCAAATTCTCTATAAGATCTCTATAAGATCAACTTTTTATTTCTCCACTTAATGTTTAAACCCCTTATAACTTCGGAAATCAAACATTTATTTGTTTGTTGTGTTTTGTGCATGAATAGGAATCATACAACATAAACAAGAAAGAAACTACAATAATATGCAAAGTGGACACTGAATTGCTGTTGATAAAATGTTATTTTCAGAATTTAATGAAATCAAATACATGGCAGATTATCAATTCACTAAATACTCCAATATTATTGGCATAATACTCTAGCCCATGCTTTCGAACTTGCTGCTATAGTACTTTGTCTTTCAAACAGTCCACTACCTTCATAAAATCATTCCCTCAATGCAGCATAAGTGTTGGACAAATAGTGAAGAAGATATCAGCAAAATATCAAATCTGCCTATAGTTGGAAATGCAACCAAACTGCCTGATAGTGAAGCTGATAACAATCGATTCCAAAGGCCAAATCCTAGGGAATGATGTCTAGAATGTCACACGAGAGGATACACGTCCTCTAATGCCAAGAACAGATCTGCAACTCACACATCCATTTTATTCTCATATCGAACCTGTCGGGCAAGGGCCACAAGCTCTCCCTTTTATTTCTACTTCATAGGGTCGACCCACTTTCACAAGCAATGTGGGGTAAAGTGTTCTAAAATAAAATAAAATAAAATAACACCTTATGTCTCCCTTGGGCTTCTCTTTTCCAACACACAACCCAACATGAATAATATTAAAGTAACACTTTATTATTTTCACATTTAATTTAAATGTTACTTTAATAAACTTCAGGTATAAAAATAAAATAGTAATTGGGCTCGGAATAATATGAGTGATAGCTCATCGGAAATCTCTCATCAAGGAGCATCAAACCCAATCACTAATTTTGACATCACCCATGCTCTGTTGACTTACTAAAAATAGTAAGTTTGCCGAACACCATGTAAATCAACTCCATTCTGGTCCAAACTAGAAATGATTAGGCCAAAACATCTCAGGATGCCATTGACCTCTTCATTAGCCTCTAGGACCATGCAGAAATAGGCTAACGGTCACACAACTGGACAACCGCTAAAGTGGGGACATTACACGTCTCGGCTGCATTGAACTCAAGTCAAGTGTTTTCTCATTTAGGCTAAAACAAGTACCTCATCTCATAAGGTTGCCTATGCATGATTTAGCTTGAATAAAATCACTCATACGGATGTGCTTTGGTTATGATAAGGAAATGGATCTTTTAGAGAAATCTTAAAGTATTTTTTTTTTTACAGACTTGGTCCACATTCATGTCAAACTATGTATTGAAGGAGAAGACAATGATTGGAGCAATCGATAATGCCTTGTAATTGATTTTAATTGTTTCCAGTGACCGGTGGCAATGGATACAAATATAGAAAGGGTCAATGTCCATGGAGGGACATGACTCTACCATGGCATAAGCCACAGAGAGTCATGGCCCTCCATGACTTTTCTAATAACAATAATCACCATTTAGATGTATTACCAGTTGTTAATGGAAGTCATGCGATTTCATTAGTAGATGAACATTTAAACTAATACAATTTATACATGTGAATTTATATGTGTGTGTGTGTATTGTAATTTCTCAATTGCATATTGTAGAATGGAATAACCAGCCAAATCTCAAAATATAGAACTATTTTAATCCTATAGAACCCTTCAATTTATACAAAAGAAGTAAAACCTCGTAGATACTATCTTACAATTATAACGATAGGCAAGGAAATCATCTTTCTTTATTAATGCCAAAAAAACCACACCAGTACATTACCAATGTTTCAAATATTTATAGACAGTCGATTAGTTGGAAACCAACCGACGCATTTCCTCACTGGCTAACTACCCAACCCGATTAGATTAACAAGTACTAAACATAACAAGTATTTTATTCCATCTTCCAGACGACTTTACAACATGAAACAAAAACAACATGAACTTCAAGAAGAAGGATTTGAGGACATCCTTGTGCTCGAAGTTCCCCTTAGCCGTTGTAGGTTGCGTTCTGTTGTCTTCTACTTTGCCTGCATGCCTTGTAATACTCGAAGTGTGTCCATCTTTTTAGCCTCTGCCGCAGCAACGGTGCACTCCAATTCAGTTTTTTCCTTTTACCAAGCTTCTTGCATAGGAGTTTTCTCCGCTGCCCACTGCTATTGAAGATTCTTTCTTTCCTGCTCGCAAGCCTTAGCTAGGCTCTTCTCCCTTTTAAGTTTCAAAAAGGTGCCCCGAAAGGAAACCTCCATTGTTGCTAGTGCTGCTAGGAGAGGCGATTGTTCTTGTCCCTTGGAAGTGATAGAGTTGCCTGTCCAGGTGGTAGCCATGTCTTCGTAGGAATAACCACCCTGTTCAAGTAGGTTCCAATTCGTGTCGCAATCAGTGTGCATAAAGGTGGCCAATTCCTTTGCCGTAGCGATGATGGCCTCCAAATTCTGAGCCTTGGCCTGTTGCATGATCCTCCTAGTAGGATGCTCCATGGCATGAAGCTCAGTGAGGAATAGTTCAGCCTTGGCTGCAAAGGATGCTGTATCTAATGGTTCGCCGTGCTTGCTTTGTATGTCAACATGGTCTTCAGCAGCTAGTGCTAGGGGTGAAGACACCAGGCTTTCTTCCTCAAGTAACTTGTCTGCTTCCTCCAATACCGTATCTGTATCTGTACCAGCTAGTGTTGTCATGCCATCTTGGGGTCGAATTTTCCCAGTTGTTTCCTTGCCTCCTATTGGCTATACAACAAGAGCAACTAGATGGACTACCTTCGGACCACGGGGTGTTTGTACCCTTACTTTATGAACACATCTGGTTTGGCACCTCAAATTGATGACCTTAGTACCAGAAGGATAAGGAGCGCCATCTTCGGAACAGATACCCAGGAAGCCCCCCATGTCGAGATTTTTTGCCTACCACCTTCATTCGTTTTCTCCCTGACGCCTGCTTAATCTAGATCACCAAAGAGTTTTTGGTAAAGTTCCAAGGGTTCGGCTACCTCTGCTGGAAGTGGTCTCTCCGACGGTGGTAAAAACGTTACTGCTTGCGGAGTCCCCTGGAGATGACTTGAACAGATTTCTGCATCCTGTGAATCGGAAGAGGATGAATCCATATCACTGCCTTCTTCTTTTGAACTTACATCATCCTCATCCTCTTCTGCTTCTGGTGCTTCATTCACCACCGTTTGTTTTAGTTTGTTTTTCTTTGGTTCACCACTATTATGAGATCCAACATCCAAGGTATCCAAATGCAGCCAGTAGTTCATAGCTGGTTTATATGGTTCTACTCTACTAGCTGGAACCAGTGTTCCTTGGTTTTCACTGTCCACCTGCGTGCGCACTGCCTCCAAGAACAAGGCCACTGTATGATGAGGCATATAGAAGGCCTTATGCTTCAACTCCATAAATTCTCGAAGTTTGTCCAAAAGAAATTTAGCCCAGTTATATATCTGTCCATTTTATAATCCCTCGACTATAGGTAACATCCATATTGCAATGTCAGAAGTGTGGCTGCCCGCAGTCAGCTTACTTTTGACCAAATCTACCACGTAGCCCAATTCATTATTTGCTAGAAAAAATTTCTTCAGACCCCAATTGTTCTTGAGGACCCCTTCCCATTCTGCACTTGTAATATCTTTATGACACATCAATTTCAGGCACTTTTTCTTGTCTGCTAGTGTCATAGAAATTTTTTCCACTTCTTGTCCTTTGTTAGGAATTTCGAATACCCTACTTATTTCTTCGACTTCATAAGAAATTGTCACCTGTTGTATTATAGATTTATGACTTGATTTCTCATATCCTGTTATTAAACTTTGTAGGATAGACTCAAACCCTTTTAATTAAAAAATGGGCATGAAAATGATTTTATCTACCTCAGCTGTACATAATGCCTTCCTCAGGGGATGGTCGGCCGCTGCCTGCTCCCACAAGGTCTTGCACTCGCCTCTCAACACACTTTCAAATGTAATATTTTCAGCAGTAATGGTGATTTTTTGTGCGCCTTTTCCTTTGTTCTGTGTCATCTTCCTTGGCAATTTCTTCTTTTTAGGATCGATTATGTTTCCCTTGCTCGGGTTTCCAATACTCAGCTTCTCCATTGTGTGTTGCTGTGTCAATGCCCAAATCTTTTTAATTGATTGTAGATGCCACCAATTGAATTGTTATTGGTTGCCGCAGCTCCACCCTACCACCTGTTGATGCTGTATGGAAATCTTCTGCCGTACGAAATTCTCCTGACCTCGTGGTGCTTGCTGTACATAATTCCTATTTCCTCCAAACTGATGTACGAACTGGTGCCACCGTATGGGAATCCTTCATATAGACTCCTTGTTCAGTTGTCGTACGCGTAGCTTTGATGCAGAATATAATTGTTGTCGTATGGATGAGAGTTCGTTAGGTGTGGTCATAACCCTATTGTTGACCCACCGTATGGAAGGCTGGCATATGGCTACAACTTTGTGTATGCTTTGCCACTGTATGGCTGTCCGTACGGACTGCCCTTGATCTTCCTTCTCTATTGCTCGTACGGCTGATGTCTGTACGAATTGTTCTCACTCTTCCTTCTCCACTGCTGGTACGGTTGATATTAGTACAAACTGTTCTCCCCCTTCCTTCTCCAATGTTCGTACGGATGAAATCTGTATGGTTACTTCCTTCTTTCCTTCCCTTGCACGTACGACTGGTGCTTGTTGCTTCTCGGTTGCTATGACAAGTATCTCCTCCATATATAGATTTCTCCTAATTTGTTTCCCTTCACTATTTGTGTCTTTTATTTCACGTACTCTTTCTTTTACTTTTCGATTTTCCTTTTGTTTTTCAATTTGGTTGCTTGTTGACTTGTTTCTGTCTTTATAGGCTTTTAACTTAGACCCATTTACTAGGTCTCTGATAGGTTTGTTATCCAAAGTAGTTAACTTTATTGCTCCATTCTCCTTTATTTCTGATGTTTTAAATGGTCCTAACCATTGAACTTGAAACTTTCTTGGTTTTATTTCATTTTTCTCGTTGTATTTTAGTACCAATTGCCCTTGTTGAAAATCCATTTTCTTTAAATGTTTGTCATGCCATAATTTTCACCTTCGCTGGGCCACTTCCGTACTCCATTGAGAAAATGTCCTCTTTTCATCCAGTTTAAGTAAATAACATAGTTGTTCCTTGAGGCTCTCCTCATCCCCCATCCTGTTTTTGATTGCCATCCATAAGCTTGGTACTACATGTTCCATGGGTACCACGGCCTCTTGCCCATACATAAGGTAAAAGGGTGTATGTCTTGCAATGTCCTTATACATAGTCCTATATGCCTAGACCACGATCGGAATGTGCTCCTCCCAATCTTACCCTTCCACTCCACAAGTTTTATAGAGGATGGACACTATCACTTTATTTGTGGCCTCTGCTTGGCCATTTGCTCTGGGATAATAAAGACTCGATAAAGAATGAAAAATTCTATACTCACTTTTCATCCTTTTGATGGTATGCTTGATGAAATGTACTCCTCGGTCACTAGTTAGTTGGAGTGGAATTCCAAATCTAGTCATGATTTGCTCGTACAAAAATCTAGTTGTGGTGAGGGCAGTATTGTCTGGGAGAGTCCGTACTTCTGCCCATTTTGTTAAGTACTCTGTTGCCACCACTATATATTTACATTGATGACTTTTGCTGATGGGTAAGGGTCCCACAAAATCTAGTCCCCATCGTTCAAATAATTCTTGTGGTTTAGATGGGAATAATGGCATGAAGTCTCTTTTGAGTGGCCTTCCTGCTCTTTGACAAGTGTCTCAACTTAGAACCCATTCCTTGGGATCTGCGAACAATGTGGGCGACCATCGTCCTCCCAAGAGTACCTTTCATGCCGTAGCATTTGGTCCCATATGACCTCCTGCCAACCCTTCATGTGCCTGACTTAGGACCCCTGGAATTTCTTCCTCCATTATGCATCTCCTCAATATTCCATCCGACCCATTTTGTATAATAACCCTTCTTTTAACTGGAATGTGCTACTGTTTAAGGCAATTTTTCTTCTTTCTGCTATAGGCATTTCCTTGGGAAAAGTTACTGTCGATAGGTAGTGTCCAATTTTTTCATACCATGAAGGTAACACTGCAATCTGAAAAAGGTGAGTATCTGGAAAATCCTCATTTATCCCACTCCAAGCAGCTTCGTATGTCTTGATGTGAGACAATTGATCAGCAATTACATGATTTTTCCCGAGTTTCACTATAATTTTGAATGTAAATTCTTGTAACAAAATTAGCCACTGACTTACTCTCCCTTGAATTATTGGTTTGGTCACTAAATACATTAATGCTTGGTGGTCAACAAAAAATGTGAAAGGTGTAGCAAGTAGATAGTGCTTGAATTTTTGGATTGCATAGACCATACCAAGTGCTTCCCTCTCCGTGGTACTGTAGTTCCGTTCCGCTTTTGACAAAAGCTTGTTGGCGAAATATACAGGGTGATCCAACCCTTCCTTTCCGGTTTGGGCAAAGGTGGCCCCTATAGCATAGTTGGATGCATCTACATGAACCCAAAATTCCCTTTCCCAATCAGGATAGATAAGGATAGGTGCTTCCACCAGTCTTTTTTTGAGTTCTTGAAAGGTGTCTTCCTACTCCTTCCATTCAAACCATTCCCCTTTGCTAGTTAACTTTTCTAGCGGAAGTGACACTTCAACGAATCCTTTGATGAATCGCTGATAATACCCAACATGCCCTAGAAAAGATTTGATACTTGTCACATTCTTTGGAGCCTCCATTTCCAAAATTACCCTTTTTTTGTTTGGATCTATCTTTAAGCCTTCTTTACATACTATGTGTACTAGAAGTCTGCCATGTGGGACCATGAACCGGCATTTCTTAGGATTAAGCGCCACTCTTGCTCTCCAACATTTCTCCCGGCATTCTCCAATAATTTTAAGGTGGTGTTCCTTTCCACTATAAACTGACCAATCATAAGGGAATGTTTTAAAATTTCCTATTGACATACCATGAAAAATGTGTAGTATAATCCGCTGAAGGTAGTCGGTGCATTGCATAGTCCGAAAGGTATCCTATTATAAGTGTATACCCCATCTTCCACTACAAATGTAGTTTTCAGCTTATCCTCCTCTACAATACTAATCTGGTTATACTCGGAAAATCCATCCATGAAAGAGTACATCTAATGGCCAGCTACTTCTAAAATGTTGTTTGTAAATGGAATAGGAAATGGGTCTTTTATGGTCACTACATTTAGGCTTCTAAAATCTACACATATCCAAATTTGAGTACCATCTTTCTTGAGTGATATTACAATATGAGAAACCCATTTGCTTGTCTGAACTTTAAATATTATCCCTGCATCCAACATCTTTGTGATTTCCTCTCCTACTCGCTCCGCATAGTTTCTATTCATTCTATAAGGTCATTTCCGCACTGGCCTTGCTCCAGGTATGAGTGGAATCCGGTGGACACACACCTCAGGTGGTACTCCTTTCAAGTCCTTGTACGTCCATGCAAAAATGTCTCTATATTCCATAAAGATTCTGAGGGCTGCCGCTTTCAGCACAGGATCCCAATCATCACTTATAAAGATTTCTTTGGTTTGCCCTACTTCTCCTAGGTTTAAGGCTTGGAGGCTAGCCTCTTTGTATTCCACTTTGTGGTCAAAAATGTGGGCGGGTGTCATGTTTAAGGTAGTTACACCTTCTTTGTACTCTGTATACCCTTCTGGATATCGTTCCTCAGATTCTTGTATTTGTAACATGTTGCAATCTGCTTGGAAGACTTCATAATCGCCCATCTGCCGGTGAAATAAATCCTTAAGGAAGTTTGTGTCATCCTCCAAGTACTCTCCCAACCTGAGTACTCCTTCCTCGTCGGGTTCCATCCCTTCGTACTCTTCTTCTTCAGAGTCAGATGCCAAGTCTCGACTTACCGACTGGTTTTTGAGATCTATAATGTACTTCCCTCTGATTCAATAGAGAGGGTGTTTCGTTTCCAGTTGTGATTGGCTTTTGCTACTACTAGCCATCCCCTCCCTAATAAAGCATCATATTCTTTCTTCACCAAGGTAATAACCACAAAATCTAAAACAAATTGTTGGCTTCTTATTATTACCTTTTGCCCTATCAAGGTGCCAATCAGTTTGATGCCATGCCGATCTACTCCTACCAGCTGAAATTTGGGTGGCCACAAGGTAGGTTTCTACCTTCCAAGTATCTTCCGATAGAACATTCACCCCCGAGCCTCCATCAATTATCACGTTCGAGAGTTTGTACCCCATAATTTCCATCTCTACCACTGCTGGCGCTCTCCCTAGACCTGTTGTACATAAGGTATTTTCTTCCTTTTCCACTGAAGTTTCTTCTTGTTCTACTCCTACTGCTTCTGGTTCCACTTGTTCTACTGCTTTTGGTTCCCCCTGGGGATCCTGCTCAATTGGTCACGTTCCTTGTGTCAATGTGACTTGTAATTGTGGTAGAGTATCCAGTAATTACCCAATGGAGACCAGGATGGTAGTTTCTAATACTTTCCTTATGATGTTAGGTACCCCTTTGCCCTTGGGGGTCTTGGCTGGCTTAGCTATTGTTTCTCTTCTCAACTCATTTTGGATGTTCTGCTTTGCCTCCTCGAATCATGTTTTTTCTATTGTCACCTTCGGGTACATGGCTTTCTTGGCTTGCATCCTTGTTATTGCAAGTACCTCCCTTTCTGATCCTTCAATATCCAACATGTTCACACCTTTTTGCTTTGGGCAATTGGCATCCTCATGGTTTCCCGACCCACACCATTTGCAAAGCATTCCTCCATTCTGTCCCCCTCCATTTTGACATTCTCGAGCAAAATGCCCCCATTCGTTGCATCTTCTGCATTGGATCATGGGCCGTCCTCAAGAATCATATTGGATTGCCTGTTGGGGTGTGTTCGTGTTGCTATTGTTATTACTATTATTGGCACTACCTCTTCGGGTATTCCTGTACCCCCCTGGTGAAGCTTTTGTATTATTGTTCTTTGAGGGAGATGCTGGTGGTGTTGACTGTTCTCCAGTAAACAATATCTGGGCGTTCCTTGTTTTCAGATTATAAGGGCAGTCTTTGCTTGCATGACCCCCTATCTGGCAAATCTCACAAAACATCTTTCTCGGGCATGCTCCTTTGGTATGACCCTTTTTTTCGTAGTCCGTGCACCATAGGTCTTTACCTTGCTTCTTCTCATCCTTAGTTTTGGCTACTTCCTTCATTAGCCATTTGAGGTCCTTTCTCAAGACTTGGATCATTTTCGACTCTTCCTCACTCTGCTCTGAACTCTCACTAGAGCTTCCATGTTGTCTCCTCTTAGAGATTTTATTTTCAGTTTCAATGTCCATGGCACGCGTACAAGCATCTCCAAAAGTGGATGGTAGGACTATCTTCATTTTTTTTCTTAAGGACGGGGTGAGGCCTTCAATGAACCATCTTTTCTTTAACCCGTTTGCAGGCTTATTGTCTAATTTGTTGATAAGTTCCTTCAATCGTCTGGTATAAGCCTTTACTGATTCCTTCTTATCTTGCTTGGTGTTATAGATTTCTATGACAATTTCATTATCATCTCTTAACAATTTGAATTCCTCCTCAAATGCTCCACGCGGATTATCCCAAGTGTTCTTCTTACCAGCATCCAAGTCTGCATACCAATCTATGGCGATCCCTCTTAATGTGGCAGGAAATGCCTTCGACCATTCGTTACTGTCATTCTCCCCGTTCGCTTACCATATAGTTATATAGGTTCTGCAATGGCGAGCAGGATCCTCTAATCCGTCACCTGTAAATTTAGGCAATTTTTGCTTATCAACTGCCATTTTCTTTGCTTGTTGATGCCTTCCAACTGGAACCCCATCTCCCGAGGGAACACGACCACCTGGTGGAACCCTACTTCTAGATGATACACCACTTCCTAATGGAACACACCCGCCGGATGGAAGCTTACTTCCCGCTAGAACACCTCCTCTCGATGGAACTCCACTTCCTGATGGAAGTTTACCTCCCAATGGACCTCTCGATGAAACACTACTTCCCAATAGGTTCCCTCCTAATGGAACTCCACTTTCTGATGGAACACCACTTCCTGATGGAAGTTTACCTCCCAGTGGAACACCACTTCCCGATGGGCTAGACTCCTGACCCCTTATCTCCTCTTGAGAGAATGGGCTAGACTCGTGACCCCTTATCTCGTCTTGAGAAAGTTCTTGTCGTTCAGGGGTTTCTGGTTTTCGGCACCTCGACTGCCTTTTCGGTGTGTCTGAAATAACCAAATTGGCTAATTCCTCAATAGTATGTTTAATCCACCCTTCCTGACTTTGACGAAAATCCTCTTGTGCTCTCTAGTTACAATGTCTCTCTTCTTGCTGCTGGAGACGTAAGGTTCTTAGGGTGACTTCCTCCTCAGTTTCGTCCTTTGGTACTGTCCTTCAGTATATATTTGGAATTAGGGGCATGAAGTAATTTAGTGCCTATCTCCCTCTCTTGGCTTACTAGGTTCCTCTCCTTTGGGATTCTGCACCCTCTCAGCAAACCGTTGAAGAACTTGTTGCCTTCTTCTTTCCCTCTTGATCTGTGCTCTTTCTTCCTCAATATGTACAAGGTTCCTTGCCAAAAGCCGAGGAATCTGTCCTAGGAGATCATGCACCACCGGCGGCACAAAGAGTTTGTTGCATATCGTGCTCTCAGGAACCGTCCTCTCATGGGCTTCCCTTTGCACGTACTGCTCGATTGCAACCTCCCACGCTGTCACTAGGTCACGTGTCAACTGATCCTCCCCAGTTATTTACTCCTCTCCGTCACTATTAGTAATTTGGATATAAGGTATAAATTGTCTTCCCATTAGTCCATCTTGTCAAGCACAATACCTCCAGATCCAAACTTAGGCAATGGCGCCAAAAGTGTAGAATGGAGTTACCAGCCAGGTCTCAAAATACAGAACTATGTTAATCCTATAGAACAGTTCAATTTATACACAAGAAGTAAAACCTCATAGATACTATCTTACCATTATAATGATAGGCAAGGAAATGATCTTTCTTTATTAATATCAAAAATACCACAACAGTACATTACCAATGTTTCAAATATTTATAGATGGTCGGTCAGTTGGAAACCAACCGATACATTTCCTCACCGGCTAACTACCCAACCCGACTAGATTAACAAGTACTAAACATAACAAGTATTTTATTCTGACTACACATATATACTTATATTAAATCTGATGATTTCAATATGAATGAAACTACTATTTTAACAGATTAATTCTGTACAAGTTTATTTTCTTCATCAGTGGGTTGTACTCAAGAAAGTTTAGGAAGCCTTTTACTATCAAAAAATGTTTCCTGAACTGACTTGAGGAAGAGTAGAAATCACTATGGTTTCCCAAAGTTGATCCAAAGGACATCAAAGGGACAAGTATGATACTTGAAACCTTATGTTTTGGTAGCTGCAACATAAGGGATGACAAGAGAATGGATTCAAGTGTGCCGAAAATATCAAACACCAAAAAGAGAAATGATTGGGTATCGGGTGAATGTGCAGATCAAATAGTGCAGCTCAAGCAAACGTCTATTTATAGATAAGTATTTCAAATGGCATAAATTAAGCATCATCAAAGAGCAAGTATTTGCAGTTCTAAAATCACATGGAAGGTACACCTCAGGGTTGATGGTTCATTGTCAAGAAACAATTGTGAAAAATTAGAATTCCACCTTTAAAGGAAAGGATGGATCTAAATAGAGGGACAAATCAGATGTGAACTTACAGTAGTATAATCATGTTACTTATTTTTCGCCTACTGGCTCAAAATTTACAGAGCCGTGATTTCTAGTTTGACTGCTAAATGTAATGCTTATGATCATGCATCTGGTTATGATAAACACTTGATATTTTATGCATTTAAATTACATTTTATGCCGAAAAGTAAAAGACATCACATAAAAGCAAATATATACTACAATCTTTTCTGAAAATGCAACTTCATTCATTATTTGTTTATCATGTTTCATACAGCCTGTGAAACTAACCAATAGAAATAAATCAAAATCTGATCTATGTTTGTAAATGCAAATGTGGAAAGTAAATAACAGAAAAGTAAATGGGTCATGGGTGCCAGCCATTGCCTGGAATGACTGGATGTGTCGTTGTTTGTCCGCATCCTTGATGTCGCTGTCCCGTTTTCCATGTTCTTGCTCCAAATCCTGCAAGTGCAAAAATGAGTTAGATCGAAATGATCTAAGCAATGGCCAACAATCTCACCATCCTACACCCCGCATATGCATTTACATCCAAAATCCCAAGAACTTGACTTATTTTTTAACATGTTTGTTTTTTGTGCAACATCCTATCCCTTATAGGTATGTGGATATAACAGTAGACTCCCACGAGGGTTATTGAGTCCGATGTGCATATAAGGGATAAGAGCTACTGTTTCAACAGATATCAGTCAAAAGAAAATATAATATCAAAGGGACAAATCAATTTCTTATTCGAAACCTTTTATTATCTCAAATGTGCAGATCATATTTTCAACAAAGTGTGAGGTTGTTCAAGGGACAATGTATTAAAAGCTGAAACCTTACAATTTATGAAAATTACACAACTATGAAAGAAAGCACAATATCAGATTGGATCAGCATTATGAGTCTTGAGTCCAGAAAAGAGAAGATGAAGCAAACATGTAAAGAATAATGAAACAACTTAAGGATCAGTTATACAAGTGATTTTTCAGATTGCAGTGAGTATCAGCAATACAGAAATGATCAAAGACAGTTTCAGCATTCTACTAGCAATCAAGTGAAGTGAAGTGAATGAGTTGAAAGAAAACAAAGCTATATTTGACGAAGTAATTATCACAGTCGTCCATATGTCTCAAAGATGCATTCCTTACCTAGATTTCAAAGATGGTTACAGTGCTGAAACAAAGAAGATATCGGACAGATAAAGCATTTTATAAAAGGGCTTACAGTATTGTAAAGAAAGGAGAATCTGTGATGGAGTCATGTATTATAAGCTGTATTTTCATATCATACAAGAGCTTCAAGGAAAAGAACTGAAATTTCCCACAGCTGTCTGGGCATTATGCTATCAACATCTCTATATAGTAACAGAATGCAAGTAAATATTATAGTTGCTCAGAAATAAAATGTATGACAAATAGGTAATGGTATGGTACATCATCAACAATAGTTAGCCATGTAATACCAACAACAAGCAGCCCAATGCAACCATGCTCCAAACAAGAGAATAAAGAAATCATGTTTCTTTTCAAGGGAGTTCTAGATATCCATTAAAATACAGCAGCAAACCGGTAAGGCTCTAAAATAAACAAAATCTGTACACCCAAAAGAATAAAGTGCTCAGAATTACGCGAGGGTTGAGTAAAAGAAGCCGTGAATGCCATGAGGGCAAAGCCCGTGACACAATTGACAACATAGTTTGGTAGCATTACAAATGATCAGAGGGCAATTGGTTTTAAACTGGGAATGCAAATAATACAAGCATAATGGGGTTTTCTGAAAACACATTAAAACCCTTACCAAGGTATTGTAACAGCAAGCAATGATGCTTTCCTACAGTAAGAAAAGATGATTATTTCAAGGCTAGAATGTAATGGCACTGTTGAGTGGTAAGGTGAATAGGTTTCAAAGAAGAAGCAAAGATTAAACCCTACATTTGTAAACCCTCTGCCTTTATTCGAACAGATACAAGGAAGAGAGCGATATAAAAACCCTCCTGGTGTTTTTTAATTTTTTGTCTGTCATTGTTTTGCATACAATGGAATGTAAGGGGCCGTAAAGAGCAATAATGGGAAGTGAAACCCTCATGCAAAAAATGTAGAGGAATCATATATCAAAGGATATACAGGATCTCAACAAACAATTGCTTCCAAATAGCAGAGAATTTGACAAAACCTGGGTAAGCTTTTATGAACAATGGGCTCAAGAAGAGTTTTACCTTTGTAAAAGTGTTTGAATAGGAGTAAAGGAAAACATCCAAATTTCACTAAGTAGTTTCACATTTAACATGCGAGTGTGAATCTTCAATAAATAACAAGCTCTAGCTGTAGAATGATGGAAATGTCCAAAGTCTTTTTACTGATAAAGATGTATCCAACAACTAAAGCAAACAAACACTTTTTAGATTTTCATGGTGGCATCAGTATGTCTGGATTTGCCGAGAAAGAGCAACGACCACCAAATAAAATGTTACAGCAGAGAAATTGCAAGAAAGATACAATCAAGTCTTCATTAAATTTTTGCAAAACCTGCAAAATCACTGATTCACGCAGAGAATGAATGTGATGAAAGCATCAAAGTGGTGGCTTTTCATAAAAATCTTCAAAAAAAGTTCTACGAAAGCTAAAGCTATGCAAGAAGCACAAAGAGTTTTCACGTTCAAGTAAAGAAAACTCATCACACTCGACAAATATCCTTGGAAAATCTGCAAATACAATAGAAAATGCATATCCCGTGTTCAAGGGGGGACACGTCTCACAGCTTGCTGCAAATTATTTGGATTTTTCTTCATAAGTGGCAGTGTAATAGCGGTCAAGGTTGATGGCTAGGGTTTCACAGCCTCAAACACAAAACAATTCAAAAAAGCAAATGATGTTTATGACCTTAAGTTGGGGCTTTTTTTCACTCTAACTTAGAGTATTTGTTTCGGAGTTTTGAAATTAGTTTTCAAGTCCATGCATGTATCCACTTTCGGTTTTTATTCAGCTTATAATCATAAGTTTATATAATCATATGCTGTATCTCTTAGTAACATATTAGTATATTAATTAAATAATTATAAGTAATTCTATTAATCAACATTAAATAAGTATGATAAAACTTATTTACTGATGTCTCTATAAATGAAATTACTAATTTGAATTTTAAAATGCTATAATATGAATTGATTGGGGAATTATTTTGAATTTTTGAAGACTTGGAATTTGGAAGTCTTATTCTTGCCAAGTAGTGGTTTGATAGGGAGATGGGTCGGTATTATTTTTTCCAACAGAAGTTTTTTTAAATGAAGAAGTGTTCTTATTTTCAAAAGGACCTTTGGAGGAGGAGTGGCTGCATTTTATTTCCACCATATGGCAAGGGGTTCCATTTGGCATCTTAGTCAACTTAATAACTCACTTGAGTTCTTTTAGGAGGAGTTGAGGTTGGAGTTTGAGTTGTCATCATTAGCTCATTATGGAGGGATGGTTTCTCACTTAGGGGAGACCTTATGGAGTAGTTTGAGGGCCTTATTTTGAGGGTTTTTTATTGAGATTTGAGTTGCATTTTTTTGGGATACTACCTATGATAGAGTTGGTTATATACAACTTCGTTGTATTGGTTAAGGGTTGATATTCATTTAGTTTGGAGGCCTTTGTTTAGTGACTTTTTGTCCTCTGCATCTTGCATTATCATGCTATTGTATCAATTGCAGTAGTGATCTTGGTGCCTTTGGAGCAAAATACAACCGTTTTGATCTACTTTGGTGGTTATTTTCATGTGTGCAATAGGTGATTGATGTTAGTTTTTATATGTTTTTAAAGAACCTTAAAATTTATGTCCCATATTCTGCACTAGTTTTGAGCTAGTGTGTCATATTCTCATTTTAAGATAGAATTTTAATAATAATTAGATAATACAATGTTATTAAATAAATAATGATAATAAAGTTAAATTAAAACTATACTAAAATATAAAAATAAGAAATAAAATTTTAATCTATATTATCAATGAAATAATATTGAGTATTTTAAATAAAATAATAATAATATTACAATGAATAAATAAATAAATAGAGTTAAATACAAGAGATAATATTGTAGAAAGTATTTTAACTTTCTAAATAGAATTTAATAATAAATAATAACAAACACAAATAAGTAAATAAATAATATAACATAGAAGAGTATAAATTAACTAAATCTAATGAAAAGTCGAGATATTTAACAAATAGACATGACTCCTTATAATTAGGATGTAAAAGGAAGGAGAGTTTATTTTAGAGGGGAAAAAGAAGAGAAGTATGAGTTTAAAAAAGAAAATTGGAAGAGGAAAGTAATATGAAGAAAATAGGGAAGTGACTTTCTAAAAAGGTATCTCAATGATATTGAAAGGATGTGAACCTTGGAAATGATCACAACTATGAATTGTTGTGACTCTTCAAAAATATTGTAATTATAAAGTATTGAGGCTTTTTCAAACGATTTTAGTTATGAAGTGCTGTGACTTTTAGAAAGGATTATAACTATGAAGTGTTGTGACTTTTCAAAGGATTTGTATTATGAAAGGTTGTGACTCTTGGAAAAGAAGAAACAAAAAAAACCACATTTTATCCTTTCCTTACAATTAGAAAAGGAAGAATTTTAGAAAATAAATATAGAGGTGAGATAATCTAGAAGGAATAATTTATTGAAGAGCCGACTAAGGATAGAGCCACATGGACCAAGCAAAGAGGAAGGTAAGAAATGTATGTTTGTGGATTATATTTGTTTAATTATGTTTGTGAATTTATTTATATCAATGAATCATACTTGTGGATAATTTATACATATACATATGTATATGTAAAGGTGAAATTTAAAATGGATAACACACTTGACTTAATGGTTAATGGTTTAAGCGCAAGATAGTCCTTTTTTAGATTAATAAATAATCTAAAATAAATAATGTTAATGTTCATTAAAGGTTACTTGATCAATGAAATCTCTTATGGGGAGAAGATTTGATCATAATTTCTATACTGGCTGTATCAGAGATGGGCATAACCTCCTATTTGGCTGACACAATGAAGTAGATCACAAAGTCTTAGTGTCAATATCAGAGATGGGTACAACTGCCCATTTGGTTGACACAATAGAAATGGACATATAGTGTTGGTATCAGAGATGGGTGAAATGCCCATTTGGCCATACATTACCTAAAACGACATAACCTCTATAATGTTGGTATGCGAGAAATTTTATCTCCATCTGACCAACATGCCCGAGGACATATAATGGTAAGAATATTCTTATGGTGTCAGCTTATGCATATGTGAGCCTTAAGGGGTGCACTCTAGAAAAGATGGTTGAATAATTAAAAGTTATGAAACCCGATCTAGAGACATTTTTAAGGTTTGGGTTAAGGCTAGAGGGTAGGAAAGTATACTAAGATTTGTTATTATTAAGATTCTAACTTCTACTTTGACAGGTTTTGCCAACTCTAGTAGCAGGGACATTACATAGTGGATTGCATGCATAGGGCATAGGTTGTGCAAATTACTGAATATTTATTGGTTGTGGTTTGTATCCTTCCAAGATTACTTTTACAAGCCTTCATATGAAACACTCATGCAAATAATTCCTTATCAAGGTTGCGTCTTTAGGTCAGCCATTCCCGCATCACTGTGATAGTAAACAATTAGTCTTTCACTTCATTTTGGTGCAACACCTATACCCAATTCAAACATTATTTCTTTTATTTCGCTTCATCTTTTTTCACAACAAGTTACTGTTGACACAAAAGTTTGCACCCATGCCCCACGTGCTATCCTTGGGCGACCTCGTGTTACATGGAAACAACTTCCAAGTGTGGGACATGTGCTTTGAGGTTGAATCTCTGGAGAAGGTCAACTTCCTTACAATCATGATGCACCTAACTAAACTAGAACTTTGGGAGAAAAGGGAGAAGGATTGCATTAATGCTGAAAGCAAAAGGGGGTGATGCACCAGATTGAAACATGGTTACTATCTCTGCCTTTAGCTGCATTAAACATTAATTAAACACCAAATATACACAGATCTTAACTCTAAACTACCTTCCAATAACTTGTATGCAGGTTAGAATTGATAATATGCTGAAAGGAAATGGATTTTCACTATACAACAACTACTAGTGGGTTGAAAATGACACACGAAGTAGGAAAATATAAGAGAAACATTCACTACAAGGCAAATAAAATGCACAAGATATTAGAATGGAAAGAAGAGGTAAAAACAAGACATTTCATTAATGGTAGGCAAAAAGAATACAATAGTTGAGCATAAAGCTATTGTAAGTGAAATAGAGAAGAACCTAGAAAATATCTACAAACTTTTCCTTGATAGATTTTAGACATAATTCAAATACAACTTGAAATTCAAACTCCAACCACAGTGGAGTTAGATTACAAAGGAAAGCATTAAAGAAATATTAGAGCAAGATCTTTGAAGCAACTTGCTAATGGAAGTGTCAAGAAAAGCTAAAATGAATGCACCTAGTTAATGGAAGGATAAATCTGATAGAAGACAATCCCTGTAAACAATCTTTAGGCATGGAATGCACTAGCGTTGTAATGCCTTGCTAGGGAACCCAAAAGAAATTAACCTAAAATTTCACTAAGTTTGTCAAAAAAAAAAAAAATTATAAAAAGAATAATAAAAGATAACAACAACAAGAGATAAAATAGTGGAAGCAATAACTCACATACACAACCATCATAAACAGATTACATCTCTTAAGGGTCCCATGATGTTGAATCATACACACACACACATATAAGTTCTATTAATTCTAAATCTGATACAAACAAATCCTCATCATAGAATAATCACAAATACAAATCAATTTAAATAATATACAATTATATAGGATGCCACTTGGCATAATCAAAATGCATAAAATCCACTGTACAAGTCAGAGGGTATGAAAAACTCAAAGAATATACATCATCCTCTGATAAATCAAGTACAGATCAACATAATATAACTATCCATTAGAAACACAAGGTCGGAATGAAAGCGATATACTACCCAAGAACATCCAACAGCGACATCCAACTATCAGATCTCAATGGTATAAGAAAAATGCACTACCACCCGACCTCGTGGTACCTAAATGGTCCACTCCCATCGTGTTGAGGAGATCGTCTCAAGTCCCAAATGGATATTAATCCACAAGACATAACCAACATCTAGGTCAAGGAAAACCTGGTTACAATCTATCTCAAAGGGTACCAAGACATAAGTATCATCTAATTCCAGAGGCAACAAAGACACGCAGGAAATCTACTATGCATGTGGGCAAGTGCATCGCATGAGCCAACTCTAAGGTTACCTTGGCAACCTCTCTAGACTCCGACGCCCTAGTGTCTCTATGCAACACCGGTATTCTTTCGTATAGACAAGGCATACTAATGAAGCAAGGTCACAACTAAGCATCCTCTCTAGTCCCATCCTAGCCTGTACTAGCACTTGAGGCATGGGTGAGGAAAAACAATTACTTTTATTAATTCATTTTACTCTCATTTAATGAAATGTTATCACTTATTAAAACAACTTACAATGGGCTAAGGCAGCCTCCATTGCAAGCCACTTCCCAACATACACATAGATTAACTACCCTAGGCTCATAAATAGTACAACTCATAAAATCACAATTTTCACCTTAGTCCTTTACAAGCAACTGGAAAGCACCTATAGATAAAAGACAGTATTCACCTCGGTCCTATGCAAGCAACTGGAAAGCACCTAAAGATCAATCACAATAATCACCTCTATCCTATACAAGCAATTGGAAAGCATCGAAAGATAACTGATCAAAACTCAAAGGTTACACCAAGAAAAGCACAATAACCAGCTCAGTTCTATACAGGCAACTGATCAAAACTCATCATGGAAAACACATGACACATCACCATGGTCGGGTATAAAAGATCACATACATCACCTCATCATGGAACAAAAACCCCCAAGCCTCTGGTAAACATCCCGATTGGTCAAAGTACTAAGTGAAACCCGAACCCAACATCAGTAAACCACACATCACATAAAGTACATAACAATGTAACTTTCATAACTCATTAGGTTTTGAAAACACAAAAGTTCAACTTTTACTATAGGTTTTCAAGTTTTCATTTTTGTTTTCAAGTATTACAGTTGATAGGGTTTTTGATTACAAAAAGGAATAAAATTTCCCTTCTATAAAATTGTTTACATACAAACTAAACTATTTAACAAAAATTCAAATTTTATTAAAGAACTCAATTTACCCCAAATTTACAATTATCAATTTTACTTTCCAAATATATTTTAACAATAAATACTTTAATTGAAAAATTATTAAAAAACAACAATAATCACTAAATTACTAAAAATAGTAACTATTTATTTATTAATAAAATAATTTATATTAAATTATTAATAAAATAATAATTAGTCTATTAAAATAATAATAATTAATAATATTAATAACATTTCATATTTAATAATAAAATATTAAATATTATTAACATTTAATATATTTAAATAACATATAAAAATTAACATAAATTAAAAATAATAATAAAATTTAATAAAAACAAAACTTACCTCACTTAATATTTAAAGCCCATAGGCTGAGAAAGAGTGTCGTGACAACCTTGTTGCCGCAGTAGTAGGTCTGTGTCAACAGTACCTGTTGCTTCGGCAATAGGTCTGTCATGTGCGGCCATAACTACCACCAGCGCTGGAGTAAGGAGGGGAGGTGGGGGGTGGTGGCACGCCTCCCATTAATATTTTTTTTTTTCAAAAAAACTCCAAACCAAAATCCAATGCCCCCTACATAAACAATTTCATTTTTTATTTTATTTTATTGTGTTTTTGTAATTATCACAGTAATTATCAATTACTTTGGTAATTATATATATATATATATATATATATTTTTTTTTTTTAAAAATGAATTTCCAATATAGCCTTGATATAGCAACCCGGAATAAATATTTGAAAATAATAAACAAATCTGGTTTTCTCTTTTCCAAACTCCCCATCCTAATTACAATCAATTCTATTACAAATCACCCAATTCACCAAACAAGGGTTTCTAATCTTACATTTGTTTAGAGACGTTTTCGAAACGAAGAACAATAGATTCACAAACAAAGGTTTCAAACCAATTAAATTCTAAAAATGATTCCATTTAGACACAAAGAAGATAGAGATTTCAAAGAAAGAAACTATTGCTCAAAATTCACAAGATCCTACCTGGATCTGATGCTAAATAGACGAATGCACAAAACTCGCAAGCAATTTCCCTCTCTTTCAAAACCCTCTTCTTGGAAATTGGCTCCTCCAAACCTGTGTATGAAGAAATGAGCTCTAATTTCTTAATAAAGAGCTTTCTCCAATTAGCGTTTCGGTTTTGAAATCAGGCAAAATCTTTTTCTTAATTATTTTATTATAATTTAATTTTCATGTGCAACCTTTTTGCAATTTAATTATAATAACTTTATTAAATCAATTCCTTCTCGTTAATTTCCAAGACGATTTTAATAAAATATATATTAATTTAACTAATAATGATATTTAGAGTTTATTATTAAAAAATGAAATTCTTAAATAAATTATTATTAAATTAAATAAATATAATTATGTCCAAATTAGAACTTTAATCAAATCCTTAATTTTAATTCTTTTATTTAATTAATTTCTCAATTAATTATCATTAAATATTGAGTTTTCTTTATAAAATTTTCATTAAATTATACTTTAATTTGATTTAATTATAACTGAAATCACAACAGACCCACAAGACTAAATATGGAAACCCATTATAAAGTATAGAATACTAACTCAAACTCAAAGGTCAAAATCACAACCTAATGTCACTTGATGAATTCGGAAGGGTAAAACTCTGTAACTTGTCCTACTCTCTAGAACAATTGGCTAGGGTTAGGATTTGGACTCAATAATTATCTCCCCTCTTTTACCATTGTGATATTGCGATAAGGCACGCTCATCCTGGCAATTCAAGGAAGTCGATGCCCGGTACATGCAATTTGCATAAAATCCAAGCATGTACATATACATATACTCTAAACTAAACAGACAATGGCGGGGAGTGGTGCATCGTGTAGATCCCGACTAGCAGGTGACTATGACTCCCTCCCTCAACCACATCAAAAACATCATACATAATGTAAAACATACATATACACCATACACATGCTAGTATGGGGTAAGTACCCATAAAACTGCATATATATCAACCATCAAACTATCATCATTACATGAAATAATTGAAATCATTGTATACAAGCTTCCTCATCGAAGAATAATCATATATTCATGAATAAACGAGTACCAAGCAACTCATCACATAAAACAACTAAGAAATAATATCCCACAAATCGAGTAAATCAAATACCACTAATAATCAAACATAACCATAAAGCTGGCCTAAAAGAATTCAGCAATATAATATGAAAAGTAAACTAGGGGTAGGCACTACATCCACCCCCTCAGACTTAGGCTTACTCTTGGAAGCCTATAAAATAATAGGGGTATAAATCCCGTAACCTAGATGCATCCTCCCAAGTAGTTAATGACTCATCAGTAGGTTCTCATTGGACCTTAACTTGCTCTATGGTTCGACCCCTGAGTGTCAAATCCTACTGCTACAGAATGCATACCGCCTCCAAAGCTAGTTGCCCGTCCTCAACCTATAACGCATTCCAATCAATAACATGTATCACAATAGGAATATACTGCCTAAGAACAAAAACATGGAAAACATCATGAACATGAGCTAAGTTGGGTGGCAATGCAAGACTGCAGGCAACTGGACCTATCCTCTCAAGAATCTCAAAGGGTCCCACGAAACGAGGTGCTAGCTTCGAAGCCTTTCCATAACGGATGAGTCTCTTTTGCGGACACACTCTCAAGAAAACTTTCTCACCCACTGTAATTTGCTTATCCTTTCTATAAGCATCAACATATTTCTTCTGTCTATTTTGTGTTGTAAACATGTGGTCATTGCGCACTACCTGATGCTCCATATCTCCAAGCATCTCAGGACCCAACAGGATATGATCATCTAGACTATCCCAACTCAACAGTGTACGACAAGGACGACCATACAAAGTCTGGAAAGGTGCCATCCCAATAGAACTTTGATACCCATTATTATATGCAAATTCTACTAGGTATAGATAATCCTACCAAAGAGTCTGTCTGTCCATAATATACATTCTCAACATATCCTCTAGAACCTAATTCACTCTCTCAATTTGATCATCTGTCTCTGGGTGATATGTTGAGTTGAAGTTCAACTATGCTTCAAGATCATGCTACAAGGATGTCCAAAGTGTGGATGTGAATACATGATCCCTATTCGAAATGATCTTCCGAGGAATACCATGCAATCTCACGATATCATGCATTCAGAGATTAGCTACTGAAGTTGTGTAGGATGACCTCATCAGTGAAAAGTGCGCCACCTTGGTCAACCAGTCAACAATAACCATGATAGCATCATGTCGATGAGCAGTCATAGGTAATCTTACAATGAAATCCATAGAGATAATATCCCACTTGCATGAAGGAATTAGATTAGGCTGTAAAAGCCCTGCTGGATGTTGGTGCTCTGCCTTGACTCTCTGGCACTCAAGACACCTAGCCATGAAATCAGCGATATCATGCTGCATTCATGTCCAAATGTGTAGACGTCACAAATCTGCATGCATCTTTTTGACACCTAGATGTATCGAGTAAGGTGCACGATGGGCCTCTGATAGGATCAATGTACGAAGCTCATCTAGTAGTGGTACATAGATCCTTCCTGAAAAGTGCAAAAGGACAGCTGACTCCAAAACATACTTGAAAAACTGTCATCCAATGGTTTCCCTAAATCTATCTCCATGCTCACCTCTTGATACCAAGTATTTGTAGGAAGTGCCTGAAGTATCTGAATCCTCGAATCTACACTAAGAGTGAAAGATAGTGTCTCACGTCTCCTACGAATCAAAGTGTCAGCTACCACATTCTCCTTCCCCTAAATATACTTCACCTATACTTGCATAAAAACTCCATCCAATGCCTCTACCTAGCATTTAGATTAGGCTACATGAATATATACTATAGATTGCGATGATCACTATGAAGCTCAAGATGGTGCTCCAACAAGAAGTGTCTCCATCACTAGGGCATGAACAATTACAACTATCTCAAGATCATGCATGAGATAGTTCAGCTCATGATCCTTTAGTTTGCGAGACTCGTAGGTGATCACCTGTCAATCCTACATCAAGACTGCTCCAATCCCCTCTAGGGAAGCATCCATACACACCATAAAGCCACCTGTTGGATCAGGTATTGCTAGTATCAGTGCACTGATCAAAAGCTCCTTGATCTTTTGAAATGCTTCTTCGCATTTCTCTGTCCAAATAAACTTCTTTCCCTTTCTTTGGAGGGAAGGGATAGGATATGCTACTCTAGAAAAGTTTTGGACGAACTTGTGATAATAATGGGCTAGACCCATGAAGCTGCAAATCTCCGACACAGTAGGTGTAGGCCAATCTACCATTGCCTGGATCTTCGCAAAGTGTACTGAGATACCATCCTGTGATATGATATACCCTAAATATTGTATCTTCAACTAAAAGAAATCATACTTTGTCGAGTTGGCATAAAGCTGATTGTCTCTTAGGTACTGTAGAACCAGTCGTAGATGTTCCTCATGTTCCTCCTAGGATCTGGAATATATCAAAATATTATCCACGAACACAAGTACAAACCAGTCAAGGTAAGAACGGAAAACTCCATTCATCAAACACATGAAAACCAATGGAGCATTCATCAACCCAAAAGGGACTACTATAAACTCGTAGTACCCATTGCGAGTGTAGAAAGTGGTTTTATGAATGTCAGCATCCTGAATACGAAGCTGGTGGTATCTTGACTTTAGATCAATCTTAGGGAACACTGTGGCTCCCTTGATTTGATCAAATAAATCGTCGATCCTTGGTAAAGGATACCTGTTCTTAATTCTTACCTTGTTCAACTATCTCTAGTCAATACACAAGGGTAACGAACCACCCTTCTTCTTTACAAAGAGCACTGGTACTCCCCATGGGGAAACACTTGGTTGAGTACAACCTTTGGGGAAAGTACATAGTTTATTACCCTCATAAATGTGGCTGGAGTATTTGTGAGGCCAAAAGGCATTACCAACCATTCAAACAAGCTCTACTTAGATTTAAAGGCAATCTTCCATACATCTACTAGATCAATTTGCACTTGATGGTACCTAGATTTTAAATCAATTTTAGTGAAGAATTTTACACCTCTAAGCTAGTACAATAGATCATCTATCCAAGGAATTGGATATCTGTTTTTAATTGTGATCTTATTCAATGCTCTATAATCAATACAAAGTCTCCATGTTACATCCTTTTTCTTTGCAAGTACAATTGGCTACAACAAGGAGATGCACTTGGGCAAATATGCCCCTTCTAAATCAGTTCTTGTATCTTCCTTTTGGTCTCATCATTTTCTAACGCAAATCTCCTATATATCGGCTCATTAGGCAATGGTGTCCCTGGAATGAAATCGATAGAATGTCTAACTTGGCAGTGTTAGGGTACTATTGGTAATTCAAACACATTTTGATATTTTGTTAAAATCGGTTCCATTGACCTTCGTTTTTTTTTTGTGATGGACATGGTGGTATGGGAATTAGATACCATTTGTTTACTTCATAAGATGAATCATTAATAACACAAATATACCAGTTTGGGTGATCAATCTTCTACATTGTTTTGTACTAATCAAAGATGCAGAGTGAGCAAGACTTACCTTTGGTATCCAATACTTTTGTTCACCCAATTTGATCATCATGCTTCGTAGCCTACATTGGTACATCCCATGGTGTTGATACATGTATGGTTGTACCAATAAAATATCAAACACATCAAGAGGAGCTACATCGCAAATCACCTCATCTTTGAATGGTATTATAGAATATGAAATACGACATTGCTTGTTTACTTGAATGTCTCGCCCTTGGCTTACCCATGCCATAGAATATGGTTGTGGGTGCGGTATCATCTTCAGATTTAGTCTATTTACAGTCTCAACAAATATAAAATTCTTTTGGCTACCACTATCAACAATAAAATGCAAATTTTTCCTCCTATCCACATTTGTGAATGAAATAATCTCTCTTCATCATCTCGAGAAAATATCTTTGCAGTGGACATTGTGGCATATGGGTTAGCCTCAATGATTTGTTCATCTTCCTTTTGTTTTCCAAAATCCATCACCTCATGTTCAATAGTTTCTTCATGGGTTTCCATCATTAAATTCTTTATAGTTCTGTAATCTTTAGTGTTATGAGAGGGACTTTTTGTGGACTTCACATCACATACCTGATTCTTGGCCTATTTTCTTTACACCCCATGTCTTCTTTGCTGGTGAATTTGGAAATGGATCCTTGGTTATTTGTTTCCCTATAGGTTTATTACCTTCACCTTTCCATTTGTTGTTCATTGGATTTTCCCTCCTCCCTTTTTGTTTGAACTTCTCAAATTTTTATGCATTTTTGAAAGCACTGAACTATCTCTATATTTAAGAAATTCAGTTCAGTATGAATGTATCTATTAAGAGCACTCTTATATTTCAATATTCGATGTTAATCTGAGTCTTTGATATGAAGCTTTGCAGAGATATAATGAAATATGTTAGTGTACTCCTGCACTAATTGGTCCTTGTGTTGGAGTAATTGCCATTGCATATATTTCTGTTCATGGGTATCTTCAGGGTAATATTCTTGTTTTATGTGGTCCACAAAATCTTCCCATGTGAGTGTGCTATCCAATAATACAAAAAATGCATGCTCATCTTGGGCTACTTGGGCTTCTTTAGTTTCTGCATAAACTTCACAGGATTCTGTTTTTCCTCCAAACCGGACTAGGGATTCGGCATCCAATTTTTTTCTACAATTTCGTGGCCTTTTTTTCGGCATTTTCAAGCTGACTTTTTCTACACATTTTCTACAAAGGGTGACATCTAGGGTGTTTTAAACCCTATCTCTGATTTTCGTGCTACAGTTCTATTTTCCACCATTTTTTTAATAGCCAAATTTGCCTTTTTCTTTAGTTTTTTCAAAAATGGCTAGGGTTTCTTTTGAAACTCTTTTTTCGTGCCAATTTTAATTTTTTTTGCAGATTCTTGGTGGGGTTTTGCAGATCTCAACTATTTCAGCCACTATTTTTCCTGGGTCCATCATTTTCTGTACCTCGAATTTCAAGCCAATGGATTCAAAATCTAATTTTAGATTTTTTGTGGGTTTCTCAAGCTCCTATTCAAGTCTCTTACTTTTTTTTGGTTCTTTTGTCAACCTACCTTGAAGTTTGTGCCATCTCAGATTTCTCATGCTTCTTCATTGCAAAACGTGCAATGGCATCTCTCACTAGGCTCACATTGGAAGGTAGACAGTGTTTCAATGGAAAGAACTACAACACCTGAAAGTGGAGAATGATGATGATTTGATGGTCACTCTTTTTGTAATGTTTCTATAAACTCCTTATGTTCGTTATGGAAACTTTCTTTTTCACTCTACAAGTATGTTTCTATATCCTCTCTTTTGTTCATTATAGAAACATTCTCTTGTATCTTGTATATGAGATCATTCATGATCTTTTTTTAATAACACATTCACTATTTTACCATAATTTTTCTTTTATTAATTATTATAATGTAACCTAGGTTTTACCTCTTAGGGTTTTGATCTTGTTTATAAGGATTGATCTCTTTGTAATAATTCATTCATTCAAAATACAATTTGCAGTTGTTTTGCACCTTAAGAATGTCTCATCTATAGATCTAGGAATTCTAGCCTCTGTAGCTTTTGTTGCTCTTTTTTGCGATAGGTGTGTCCATGTAGGTGATTCTGGGAGCTCTGGGGTTGATCTTTCATCAGCTTCAACATCGTATCAGAACTCCTGATCTTCATTCCCTTGTTCTATTTATGGGTGATTTGGCTTGGGTTTTAGATCAGTGTTATCTCTTTCAGAGGGTTTTAGTTTTTAGAAGTTTTTTGTAGTGGATTTGGGGAGGACCTAGTGTTTGGAGCGCTTTGAGCTCAAACAAACATCACTGTTGAGCTCATAGTGCTTGAAAACCCTTGTTTCCCTTTAAAATGCATCCATTTTTAACATTGTTGAAATCTGAGGCAGCGAACATTTAATTTTTTATCAAAAATTGAAGAAAAAATTCATTTTAAATTTTTTTAATAAAAAGTGATTTTTTTTTATATTAACTTTGAAAATTGCTTGATGTCTAAAATGCATGATCTTTGTTTTGATACAAAAGGGAGACGAGTAGTTGTTTTTGAGGGTCCTGCAACCTGTGGGCCAGTACCATGTCGCTCTTGTTAGACCCAATCCCTGCTGGTTTCCAATTTCCATGCGCCCTCCATCAACATTCTTTGTAGCAGAGCATGATTTTTGTTGGGCAATGGGTTATTTGGCCCAAATCGGTGACTGTGCCATATTTTTTTGCACTAAATGTGATATTTGCTGTGGATTTTGCATCATTTTCCGGTGGCAATGCCGTTGTTTTTGGTGCTGGCTGTGATATGGGTTCCAAGCAACTGATGGCTCACCTTGGCCACGTCACCCTTGTCCACTACTTTGACTATATTGGGGCTCCATCAGCGCTCACTTCTAGACTGTGGGTTGAGGTTTTTTTTCAAAGTGCATATGCCTTGGGTCTCCTTTAGAGTGCATGGAATTTTGAAGCCAGCCTCATCCCTCAAGCTGCGCTTTTGTAGATGTAGGCCAAATAAAAAAATTTGGTGGTTTTTTGCCTAAGACGGTTTTCGTGTCCTATGTACCATGGTTGGATATTGGGCGGTTTTGCTCGTATTTGGCGGTTTCCCATTGGCACGTGTGCTTTTTCTTGGCCACCGAATTTTTCCAACATCGACCCTTTGTTTTCTGGTATGTTTGTTTTGGCGACTGTATTTTGTTTTTGATAGGGGTCATTTTGTTGGCATTTTTTTGCCTCAATGGCCGTTTAACCATCAAATTTCGGCTTATCACTAGCAGACGTTAATGCTTGCATCATAACACCTAGCACCCCTTCTGGCTCTATTTGGGCCTACCTTTGTGTTTTTGCTCTCATTGCAAGCATACTAAATCCGTTTTTTGCAAACAAGATATTGTTGAAAAGTTGGTTCCTAGCTTGTGACAGTGGTATAGGTGATTTTCAGTTTTGATGACTTTTTCTACTGTCAAAGTTAGGAGTTTTTTTTGGCACTCCAAGAGACATCTTGAGCATCCGATCTTCGATTTTGGAATCCTTCATATTGTTGGAAAGGTTTTTCACAACTCTTTTAATTGATGCTAGTTGTTTTTCTAGATTTTGCTCAAGGCATTGTTGTCGATAAAATGTATAGTGTAGCCGACGGGTAGAGTAGTATCTGAACGGGCACGTGACGCTTGAGTCACCGCTTCGGAAAGGTATATGTACACGTCCGAGATGGACTTTGGAATCATCGTGGTAATCATCATTGATCATTGTAGTCATTGTAATTGGATTGTAATCTGCAAGTGCATACATGAATAAAGTACCTGTTTAGAATTGAATCGTGTTATACATGTGTTGAACTTCTTACCCTATGCGGTAAACATTTGGCGCCATTGCTAGACGTAACTGGAACGAAGGAATGAGGATTAATGCCGAATTTGTCAAACAAGGATTGGAACAAGGTAAAAGATAAAAATGAACTAAGTACAGCAAAAGAAATTTTAATTTTAACACAGCAAGTAGAGCGCAGATAGAGACTTCAGTAGATTGCCGAGGGGCACCGAAAGGGTGAAAAGGCATAGACAGAGGGAGTGCGCTCACCTAGTAGGCTGAGGAGTGCCGAAGAATTGCTGGAAGAAACTCGACAACACTTGAATTTGGTAGAGGAAACAAGGGAAGAGTTCCTTAACCTGTATACACCGAGGGGAGAGTGTTCGAACGGAAGGGAAACAACTCACACGGCTCGGAGTGCCGAGGGAGCATGAGCGTGGAGTGATCTCTTTGTTCCTGATACACTGGACGAACGGATACAGGCGGAGAATAGAACGTCACTTGAAGACTTTTCACCAGACAACGTAGTTGTTGGAAACAAGACTGTTGTCCAGAATAGCGTGGAAGTCTAGAACAGTGCGGAAGTCCAGAACAGTGCGGGAGCATAGAACAGCGCGAGAGTCTAGAATAGCGTGGGAGCACAGAACAGCGCGGGAGTCCAAAGCAGCACGGGAGCTCAAAACAACGCAAGTACACAAGTACCTCAGAATCAAAGGAAAGCAATGATGGTAGGTCCTAAAGAAAAGTTACCGAAGTTTTACGGTGATGGTTTAGCAGACCCTATCAAACATTGTAAAACGTATGAAACCATATGGATGGCAAATGGTGTGACGGATGAGCATGATTGGGTAAGACAATTTCCAGCGACACTACGGGGTGTGGCGATAGATTGGTTTTCTGACACTAGTCCTCAGAAACTTAATACATGGGAGAATGTTAAAAAATAATTTATAGCAGAATTCAGATTACTCCGAGATGATAATGAAATAGTGGCAGAAATCTACAGCACCAAACAACGAAAGAATGAGATAGTCCAAACCTATGCCAGGCGACTGAAAGAATTTAATCGGAAAGATGGAGAGTCAACCAGCGGATGGGCTGAAAAAATGGTGGTTCGTGGAGGGGCTACGGTCGGCTCTTAAAAAGAAAATGAAGATTGTACCATCAGCATTGTACACCGATGCGTATACTCGTGCCATGGATTTGGAAAGTGAACAAAAGACGAGTAAGAAGAAGCATAAATCCTCTGATTCGGATGATTCATCCTCGGAAAGTAGCAGTAGCGATGAGGAATCAAACAAGAAGGTGAAAGCACTATAGAAAGACATGCTTCGGATGATGAAAGAATTCAAAAGTTTGAAAAAGAATCTGGATACAGTAAAAGGAGAAATGTGGTGCATAGATTGCGAAGAGGACGGCCATACAAAGGGTTCATGATTGAAGAAGCAATTTTGTGACATCTGCGTGGTGGCAGGGCATTCCTTGAAAGAGTGCCCGTTTAACTTGAAAGCAAAAGGACACCAGCAGGTGTTACTAACGCAAGAAGCGTTGAACAATAGCAATGACACGAGCAATGACGCAGCTTCAGGTAGCTATCGAAATAATAATAGACGCGGAAGGGGTGGAAACAATAGCAATAACAATGGAGGCCGGAGTAGAATACAATATGATGCAAGTGGATGGCCAATGATATAGTGTCGGGAATGTAATCTTTGGGGTCACTTGGCGAGGGACTGTACTACGAAGGAAACGTTGCAGCTACTATGTAGATGGTGTGGTCTAGGGGACCATGAAGATTCAAAATGTCCAAAGCAAGGCATAAATTTATTAAGTATTGAAACATATGATGAGAACGTGTTGGTGATCACATGGGAGCAGGCGAGGAAAGCAAAATATCCGAATGCGGAAGAAGAGAAGGAGAGGTTAGAAAAAGCCCGAACAGAGATAGAGGCAGATGAAATCAGAGAAGTTACAAGTAAAAGACACTGTTGAAACTCCGAAAAGAAACTTGGCAGAACAAAACATGGTGAAACAGATAATGCAAACGGAAGTGCCAATTAAACTAAATGATCTTCTTCTCACCATGCCACAGTTGCGTACGACTATTATAAATATGACACCATCCCCAAGAGTGACGGAGGAAGGAAAGGATAGTAAGGAAACAACCATGGCAGCAGTAACAGCCTCGATGTTACTAGCACTTACAACAGGTAGAGACTCAGCAGTGGTGGAGATGGGCATTCTGGGTACGGTGCTAACGAATACAATAATAGATGGAGGATCGGGAGTGAACGTACTACCGGAAGATATTTGGAAAAAACTTGGACAACCAACACTGTGGCCACCCACCTTTCAGTTACAGCAGATCAACATGGGATAAAACCCTTGGGCACTCTGATGGCGCAGCCAGTAACAATTGGGACACAACCATTTTTACTGGATTTTGTAGTCATTCCATTAAAGAGAAGAGGGTACGACGCCATCTTGGGATGGGGGTGACTGGTGCAAGCTAAGGTAAAGCATGATTGGAAAAGAAATACCCTGTCCATGGAGAAAGGAGGTAGGAGATTTATAATCGATTTGCATACATAGATGGTAGGAGAAGAAGCAGCTTCCTCGGACTCTGAAGGCGAAGGCGAGAGTGACGACGAAGGGTAAAAGAGGATGGAACCAGATGAAGAAGGGGTGCTAAAATTAGGAGGATCAACTGATGACGACCTAGATTCCGTGAACAAATTGCTACATTGGCAAATGGAAGACTATGAGGTCTTTCCGAGCTGTAATATGTTAAGGGTTGATGAAGATAAGAAAGAAGGAAATGAATGTCTGAAGGAATATAGAGAAGCGGAAGAATGAAAGGCGGTTACAGCTGAAGCTGAAGGGAAGAACATACAGTATGAACCCTGAAGAAGGAAAGATTCCACCGTACAACTGCGTAGAAAGAAAGTGTTACGTCGAACCACAGATATAGCAGAAAGGTGCCGGCAGCAAGAAAGACATCATTTGGTCTACACAAGAAACAAAGAGGAAGGGTTCAATAAAAGTTGCAGCAGTACGGAGTGGAGGTGTCATTGACAGATAGGAGGCAGTCGTGCCGACAGAATTCATGGTACCAAGTTTAAGGATAGCGATCAAGAATAAACTAGGCGACATGGAGAGCTTACGGGAGAGACTATACAATCTGAACAAACCCTATGAGCGGCGGTTGGAGGCGCATTGGGCCATTGAAGTTACACAAACAAGGAGGAAGGCATGGCATGGCAAGCACCTAAAATTGAACAACTTTCAACCCGATCAATTGGTATTGAAGTATAATGGACGAAATGAAATAATGCCTGAAAATTTTTAAGTTAAATGGGTTGGACCATACAAGATACGGGAAGTTGGATACAACAAAGCAATTAAATTGTGGACACTAGACGGAAAAGAAATACCAGATGCCATAAATGGATCAAAGTTGAAAATATACAGGGAAAGGAAGGATCCTTCGTGGGCAAATAATTGAACAAAGAAAAGATGTCTGTAAATAATGTATATATGTATAGTATTAAAGTTGAATATAGTTTTAAAATGTCAAGTGATAAACTGTAGTTGTAAAAGTATGAAGTGATAAAATGAAGCATAAAGTAAATGTATTAAGAGGCGAATTTTAAATATTAAAGTAATCGGGAGTAGAAGTCTTCCGTACGGCCTTAGTAGAGACTATATAGAAGAGAAGCAAAATTAATAAAGTAAGAAATACAATAAGGAAAAGTCTGGAGAAAGAGGCTGTATGGCCTTGGAAAGAAAATTTGAAGGAGTTAGATGACCGTACGGCTCACCTAGATAGTCGTACGGCCCCAAAAGAACTTGTGTTGGAAGTCGAATAAAGTTTTAGATGACCGTACGGCCTCGAGGCTTTGGTGAGGTGAGCAAGACCGTACCGTACGGAAAATAGGACTGTATGGAAGATAGAAGGAATAAGCATGACCGTACGGAATAAGTAGATAGAAGGAATAAGCCGTACGGTCTCTAGTGGAAAAGAATACAAAGGAGGACTGTACGATCCCTAAGCGAAACACAGGCGAATCATTGATGATCGTACAGTAAAGTAAGGAATAACAAAGCAGAAACAAAAAGACCGTACGGCCTGAATCAGTACGGATTTGGTGACCAGAGGAAAGGGAAGAAGAAGGACCTCGCGGGGGCGCTGTCCCTCGACCCCCAGTCGTTGCGGATTATTTGTCGTGGGAAGTATGACTAGTTGATGAGACCTGGAGCTGCGACGGTAGGCATGAGTGTCTGTGTCTCTGGGGTGGCACTCAGAGTAGGTATTTGGGCATGATGCCGTCTTGGTGGATGCATAGAGAGCTCGAGAGGAGCTGATCATCCAGTTGAAGGCAGTACGGCGATACTTGGCTTAGTGTAACCAGGAGTTGGAAACAGAGAAAGCGGCACGAGTGGCTATCAAGGTCCGCTAAGGAGACAGTATTGTGTTAGCAGAGGCTACAGATGCAACATGGTTTGGAGACCAGTTTGGTGCAGGCACGAGATGAATGTGAAAGTGATGTGACAGAAACAGATCTCTCTTGTTGTTAATTTGTCTTAGATATTTTGTAATTGTCGTTCAGAGACAACTTTTTTTCTTTTGGGGGGGGGGGGGGGCGATGATGTTGTCGGTGAAATGTATAGTGTAGCCGACAGGTAGAGTAGTATCTGAACGGGCGCGTGACACTTGAGTCACCCCTTCGGGAAGGTATATGTACACGTCCGAGATGGACTTTGGAATCATCGTGGTAATCATCATTGATCATTGTAGTCATTGTAATCGGATTGTAATCTGCAAGTACATACATGATCAAAGTACCTGTTTTGAATTGAATCGTGTTATAGATGTGTTGAACTTCTTACCCTATGCGGTAAATAGGCACATTCTATTCATTTTTTTGCAGTTTTGTATTTTGGTGGATATCTTGGTTGTTTTAGGTCCAAGGATCAATTTTGTTGCTTCAAATGTTCGTCATGGGTTGTACTATCTATTGTATCACCCTTATGTCTCTTTTGGTCTCTCTAGACATTGCTTGTATACATTCTTGCAAATGCACTAAGATAAAGTACTATATTGCATCTGTATTTTTGTTTTAGTTTTTTTGCCTTCTGATTCAAGCAATGTCATCTAAGGACACTTATGGGGAGTATTCTACCATCTAAGTATTCATCATATCTTGTGCCTTATTGTACATGAGCTACTCTGATTAAAGTGTCATGGGGGGTTGATGTTTGCCTTTGTTTTCCATCTTCCTTTGTTTAGTGAGTGTCCCTTTTGTGACACTAGTCTTATGACGTGTTTGAGATTGATCACCTTAGTACAGACATATGTATTATTTTGTGCATCTTGATCTTGCTTCCTTGACATGCAGTTCTTTTGGCCCACTTTTCCTAATGCATGTCACCTCACCCTTGTTTGCATTAGGGGGACTTCTTCAGTTGTTTCTTATGCTTCCTTGGTTCGATGGATTGAGCTATGTATTTAGGATTGCAGTGGCTAGGTACCTATGCATTTTGGAGAGATGGATCATTTACCATATAGACACTCTTCTTTTCATTCCTACTTTGGTTGCAAGCTCAGTTGTTTCCCTTTGTATGTCTCTTGATTCGAGTAGTGTCTTCTAAGAACACTCATGCAGATTATATTCTTCTCTAACTGGTCAGGTTCTCTTTCAATGCAGGTTCTTTAGGTCAGCAGTTATTTTTTATAGAACTTTGTAGTTTCTACATGCTTCAGTAGTGTTCCTATCTTTGGCGACATTCTCTTGTTTGGAGGCTTCTTTAGTCCTCCACTAGTTCTTTTAGCATATTTTGCATTTGTTTTTGGAGTAGGGTTTTTCCTATGTGTTTTTTTTCTATTTCTCCTCTTTATAGAAATTTGGTTGTGCTTGTGTACCTCATCAGACTTTGTTGTCGGGACCCAAATCTACTTTCAGTCGTAGTTTCTCAGTTTTTAGCTACTCCCTAAGTTTATCTTAAGGGGGGTGTTAGAGTAATTAGATATTTTCTAATTAACTCTATTTAACTAAGCTAAATTTTAAGCATCTAATAATTAATTTTTTATTAATTTATATAATGCAACCTAAGTTTACCTTTAAGGGTCTTGATCTCCTTTAAAAGGATTGATCTCTTTGTAATAATTCATAAATTCAATACAATTTGCAATTTTTTTTGTATATTAACAATGTCTCATCTATGGATCCGAGAATTCCAGCCTCCATAGTTTTTGCTCCTCTTTCTTGTGATAGGTGTTTGCATGCAGGTGGTTCCTGGGATCTGTGGGGTTGATCCTTTATCAGCTTCAATAGATTGCAACAAATTCTTTAATATGTTCTGGTCATTCGTCTCTGTTCTTGTGCTTTGGCTCATTTGCAAGCATAGGAATGATGATGTCTTTAATGAAAAGGCTAGGTACCTTATTAAGTCTCTTCAGAGACTCATTTACTCTAATATTTCTTTGCAGATAACAACAATATTCAAGTTCTCATAGCGTAAATTTTTCAAGTTGCAGAGAGAGGGAAAGATAGAATGTACCATTAAAGAACTAGCATATGGGCACACTATAATAATCACAAAGAATGAGATTGACCTCACACTAGCAGAATTTAGGACCAACCAGGACCACAGGTCTTGGGGTAGTGAATTTAGAGGCTCCTGAGCACATAATTTCTTCAGATATATAGCAGATTGTGAGTATTGATGATGGTACAAACATCTCTCCAGGCTCTAGAGAGGGCCATTCCAATATTGGCATCAATCTAGAAGAGTACTTGGTGGAGGATGATTCTGAAAGTGAATGGAATGCGCCCTTTAACTAAATGTGAGTTTGTTGGTAGGGCATGGCATATTAAAGTTGAGCTTAGTAATTTATATTAGTAGTTATATTTCATACTTGGAAAGATTTATGGAGTCTAACTTATTCTTTTATTACCTTGTTTTATTATATTTTTTAGTTGATTGTTGTGCTAAATCTTTATTGAGCATATGATAATTAATAAAAAATATTGGCAAAAGGAGTATGCTTTATTTTGCACATATATTTATTGTTTAACGAATAATTCAAAGGTGTTGTTAGGAATCTTTGAATTTATTAAGTTTTAATGCAAAATAGATATTTTTTGTTAGCGTACAGGGGCTTTGTCTTTTTCCCATGTGGCATTTACTTGGTCCTTTGGAATGGATGATGATGTATTTATATTTAGACTTAGCCTTAGAGGTTGCGTCAGTTGAAACTTGAAAGTATGAGGAGGGAATATAGGATTCTTGGAGGAGATTTAGGGAGTCAGTTTTTTACTTTTCCAGAGCAGTTAGAGAACATTTATGAATTGTTCGAGTGTTTTGAGGGCAGTTTTAATGAGCTATCCAGCTGGTTATGATGTGAGGGGACTTTTTTCTATTATGGTGGCATCTTTTCATGGGTTTTGACTTTTGTTTTTAGGCCTAGTTTTTTTGCATCTGACCCAAGTTGGATGGAAAGTTGTACTGTGAGTTTTGCACTCACTCTTCATTGAGTTCTTGGTTATTCAGATTTTGGAGATTTAGCGACTCTTCATAGTCCTTCGCTCTCTTTTGACATGCTTCTTGTAACTCAGTTTTGTAGATGCAGAGATTATATTTACCATTTTTACATAGTATTTTACCTTCTTATTTGTTGTGGAGTTTATGTGATATCCCCTCTCTAGTTTTACTATTAGAGTCATAAGAGTTAGCCTATTATTGGAGTACCATAGGCTAGCAGTGATGGATAGAGACTCATACTGGTTGCTCATTTTCCAGAGTTGGTTCTACAGTCAGTTTAAGAGCAAGTAGGGGCAGTTCCTTAATTTGTGGTGGTGATCAGATTTGAGGCTCCTCAAGACTAGTATATGATTTCAGTTTCAGGGTGACAGGGTATATTCCCTAGTTTCTAGGAGCATCCCTAGTTTTTAGGGATGGGATTGCCACTTGACCCACATTGCCCAGCATCAGTCACAGGTAGGTGACAGGACCCATTTACTGATTATTTGGTTGGTTTGGCTTTCCAGCTGAATAAGAGGAAATATTTTAATATTTCCTAAGTTTGTGTTTAAAATAAATTAAAATAAAGCTATTTATATAGCTAATTGGAGTAATAAGGGGATTTTGGCTTCATTTGGTTAGGTAGACCTATGTGTTATAGCTCGTTGGAAAGGTCTTGAATTATTATAGCTTATTTTCATCATCCAAAGCCCTTCGAGCACCTAGAGTTATGCTATTTGAGGAAATAGGTGTTTTTCGTATACATAAAGACCTTTTAATTGAGAAGATGTCATTTTATGACAAAGGGAAAGGCATATTCTCCCTTTAGGGTTTGATTGGCTTTGAGAAGGAGATAAAAGGAGATGTTGGGTCATTCTTTCATTATCTTTTACATCTTCATTCTCAGTATTTGCGATTTTTCTTTGAGGAGTGATTCTAGAGGTCTGGGATGCAAAGCCTAGAACTTGGCTATTGGGACACAAACCCCAATAGGTGGTTTCAGCAGCATTCTACAATATTGTTTTAGTAGTTGACAAAGATTATTAAGTTCAGTGTTGAGGGTGCTTGTGCATTGCAGGTTGGGGTTGTTGTTTGGCACGTTGGGATCTTCTTACTGCCTTGGTGTGACTATAGCAGCCGTACGGCTGCCTTTCAGCTCGCACATGGTTTGTTGGTTGGATTACGTTAGCCATCTCTACCCTTTTGGTGTGTGGGTGTTCCATTCTTGCAACTGCCATCATCATTCTTTGTCTGTAAACACCTTTGCCAGCATAATGATTACATATCTTGCCTAGTACAATTTGTAGCTATTCTGGTTGACTAAATATTATATTATTTGTAGCTATTTTTAATTATTGTTTTACTTATCTAGAAAATACAAAAAAGAAGAAACAATCTTTCTACAACTTCTCTCTAATTCTCTAAGACCACAAGAGAAGCACAGGAAAATCTATTATTTTAATTAAAATTTATAGTTCAGTGAAAGGATCCTTTTGGGATCTCTCAATTTGTGTATTGGTGTATGATTGATAGGGTTGTTAGTGAAAGTATCTCATTTTCCTTCATTTTGTGTCTCATACTATACCATCTTTGTGATTAGTTCATTGTAGTGAAAGTTATCTTTCCTTCGTAAGCTTATACATATCTAGACCTCCCTGTTAAATATTTATGCACATGCATGATGAAACAAGTTGTGTAAGTTCACCATTGTGTTTAGGTGTTCAATGATTCATAATTTTTCTGAATATTGAAAGTTTAAGATTTTGTTGTATAACTACATTTACATTTTTAAGATTTATTTTATAGTTTTGTCATTCTCAGTTTCTGTCATTTCCTAACCTATTCCCTTGAAGAAGTAGACTTCAAGTTTTCGGCAATATTTTAGGAAGCCCCACTTATTCAGAGGGTTCTTTCCACTTGGATAAACCCACAGACTCGGAAAGATCCCATGTTTCTTTAAGTGAATAAGTATTGAACTTTGTCGGTGCAACTTTCAGATATAACAAGAATCAAAGTGGGATATCAATGAATCTCTTATTGGTCCTTGTTGAGTTGAAGGGGATATGATTGTGTTCAATTAGAAGATGGGATTTTCAGTCAACTGAAATCTCAAACATAGCCGACAAAGAGGGTTTCCTAGATAAAGCATCATCTATAACATTTTTTTTCCTTTCAACATAATATTAAAATTATAATCCTGTAATTTTCTACGCACTTTTATTACTGTTCATAAGGCGTGCATGATCACAAGATTCTAAGTTAAAGTAGACATTTGAATCAGCCCCAATATTTTCTATTTTTCTAAAGCTATCTTATAGCAAACAGTAACAATCTTATATTCTTTAAATGTGTTTGTAACAACCCAACAAACTCACGATAGATTTATTGACCGAATCCGTCCCTATGTGATCAACTTGCCAAGTATCTATATTATTTTGGTGTAATAACCTCAACTTCCTAACTGTTGCCTTGTTCATTTAGTTGCCTTCTGTTACCATGCTAAGTGTTTTCTATGTGGTGATTTGGGCCAGAAACTTTCTACAAGTATCACTCCTAAGATTAATTATTATATGTCCTCCCTCAGCCTCTTAATATTGAACACAAGTGTCAAGAGAGTGATCTACTACCTTTTAAATGTCACATGTTTATTCTATAAATAATATTTCTTTATATAGGTACATCACTGAATACAGTAAATGGGAATACCAACAATTTTTATGACACACTATTGTCTGCTCTATAATTTTTATCATCCATTTCATACATTTGTTTGTGTGCATATTGACAATGCAGGCTTTCTTAGTGTTTTATTCAATTGCATTTTGTGTGGCTCATTCAGAAAAAACTCAATAGCAATTTGTAGGCATTCAACCTAATTTTGGCATATTTTTATCCGCACTTTAGACTTCCACACTTTCTAAAATTAATTATATGCATAAAGCATCGGATTAGTAACTACCTGAATTGTTTTTAACTTTTTTGAAAATGGACAGATGTTTAATGAGAAAAATTATGATATGGCGGTTATTTGCTTTGAGAGGTCTGGAGATGTGATTATGACTAAATGGGCAGAAGCTGCAAGGCTTCGAGAAGATGGACAAAGAAATTTTAAGAAGCACAAAGAAACTGCCAAACATTCACTGACAGCAGCAGCAAATATGTTCCTTTCTATAGGGAAACCAGAATCTGCTGCTAATTGTTTCATTATAATGGGAGAATATAATAATGCAGGTAAGTTGTCTAGTTTATAGGTTCCAAAAATTTGTCCTTTTCTTAAACAAAATTTGAATTCTATGATGAAAGTAATTTTATATTCAGTTAGTCGTAAAAAACTTAAATATGAAGAACAGAGGCAGTTTCTTGTGCATATCATCAAATATCAGGTCCATTGTTATTTAATAGGGTTTTCTTTTAAACAATAGAAGGTATGGCGAGTAAGGACCATGTGCCTAAGTTTTATCTTTACCTAAATTTGGAATGATTAATATAGCACAGTTAATTCCATAGATGAATTAAAATTTGCTTAATAGTGAATATGATATCACCCATCACATATAAGTTTATCTTATCAAACTATTGGCTCACAGTTCTGGATTTAATTGGAACTCAGTGGAAACTGCACTATATGATTAAACAACTCCGTGCTCTGAAAAGTCACACAAGAATAAAATGCAGTTGTTATCACTGAGGTTTGCGCCGTAGCTAAGCCTAGACCTAGCCAAGCTGTGAAACATTGTACTGCTTTTAGGTTGTGGGTACCCTATAGTGAAATTAGACCTCCAGATTGGAGGGCTGGGTCCCTTTGAAAAACTCTAAGTAACTAACTTTTTGAAGGGAAAGAGAGAAGGATTATTTGAAATGATATGCTACTTTCTAAACTTTCACCAAAGATTTCAAAATTTCTAACAGTTGTTTCAACTCATAATATGTCTTGAACAAAAGCCTAGTTCTGCTCACAATACGATTGAAAATCACAGGATGCATATAATGGACATATGAAAGTTTTGAGTTTTTCAATATTTACTTGAAGCAAACTAATGCTGCAAACCTATAAATTATTGAACAACAGTTGAACACAACATAAATCTGCATAAGTTTACTTGATACCACTAAATTTCTGTATTCCACCTTTCCTATTTATAAAAGAGAGGTTTTAAATAAAATCACAAAATTTCCTGAAGATCACATATGTAAATGTAGATCCAAAAGATCTTGAAGGAACAATTCACTGTTATTTTATTGAAAAACAAAGGAGTTTGCTGGTTTTACAGGCCTGAAAGTGTATGCTTCTCTGACGAAAAAAAACAGTGCAAAATGGGTTTTCAATATATGCCTTTGCCCATGCAAAGACAGAAAAAGAAAGAACTCCAGAAACAAGAAATTATATTTGCCCTATTTAAGGCTATTTTCTTCAACTGGAAATGAACAAGAGTGCAAATGAAACAAAGATTGGATGATTTCGTTGAAATGTGATTTAAAAGAGGGAAACTTGCCCAAAGAAGTCTTGAGATGCTTGAGTTATCTTCCTGGGTCGTATGCAACTGAGAAGTGCTCAAAATAAGGTTCTGGAATGAAGGAAAGTTGCTATTTTCAGTCTGAAAAATTTCCCTGAGCGGTTGCAGGCCTTTCTAGAAGCTATAACTAATGTACAGCTGTTATAGTTGCCTCAAAAACTCCTCTTTTCATGCCTCGACTGATGTGACCTTATTACTATTGGCTGCTACAAAGAGTGTACTAGAAGCTGATCTCATTTGAAAGGGGACATGGATGGGGAAGGAAAATAGAGAAATGAAATATGAACAATCAGGTTGGTATTGTAGAAAAACTCAAAAGTAAGCCCGAATTAAAAATTAAAGCAGCAATTGAGATTCATTAAGGAGCAACAAAAAAGTAGAAGAGACGCTACTCTTGGGAAGATGTATTAAGAAGTTGTAGGCTGCATTTGAGGGGGAATAGAAGTTTATATTAGACTTACATTTGTAGATCTGCAAAGGAGAAGTAAAAGGGAAGATCATCAAAGAAAGGATGAAGGCATAATTGTAAAAATAAGTTATAGCAGAATTGTATGGAGGGCATATGAAGATATAAAGAAGGGAAATATGCAGATATAAAAGAATTTGTTGAGGCAAATTGAGAAGGGAAGTCTATGCAGACAAAGGAAATGTACAAAAAGAAGACATACTTTGAAGGTAAGAATTTAAAAAGAATTGAGAGGGAAAAATAAGAAAGGGACTCTTTCAAAAGGAAAAGCATTGTAATGACGAAGGGTTCTGACTCTTTCAAAAGGTGATAGTCATGAATGGTTGTGATTCTATCAAAGGGCACAAAGGATGAAGGGTTGTGACTCTCTTGTAATAATGAAAGGTTTTGACTCTTCCATCATGAAGATATGAATAGGAGAGAGGGTCATTTTTTGAAGGCATATAATAAGGGATTATCATAAGATAATCTTAGTAGCTTATGTTCTGAGATATAAGACAGTGTTGATATGCGTAAGGGGAGCATAGGAATTAAGAATGGATTAATGGCTGCTACAGACTTGTAGATTTTGTTTTGATATTTGTTTGCAACATTTGATGCCATGAATTTCATATTCTCTGACTTTTGTATATAGTTGAGAGTATTTGTATATTAGGTGTGCGATTTCCTGAAGCTATATTTTGTTATTATTGTTTATGCTTATGTAATTGATGTGTGTGTATGTGATCAAATTAGCTTAAGTTTGATGATGTTATTGTGTTTTAAGGTTTTTTTAATAAACGGTGCATGAAACAAGTTTTAAATCCCTAAAAATCTCTAAATTTATTGGGTTTTTTTTTCACTTTGTTACGTCATGCCGAGTTTCAGAGTCTCGAGTCTTGAGGCAGGTTAGCCTTCCTAAGTCTGAGTCTGGGAACTTTGGTTTATATTTATTTTCTATAACATGGTAGATCTATTGCTGATTGATTAACTATAGTTTGTGGACATATAGAATAGATGATTTTTTTGGCAAGAGAATTATTGGAATCCTCTGATTTAACCGAAATTCATGGTAAACTAAACTTGGAGAATATGGATAAAGATGAGCTATTGCAGATAGTTGTTCTTGCTCAAGCAAAAGCACATGAAAAATCATTAAGAAAGGAGAGAAAGATCAAGTTGATTGGTAGAGCAGTTGATATTCTTGTTAAGGTTTTACCCAATGTTCAAGTTAGCTCTAGTAGTGCTCTACCAGAGCGGTTGGAAATTTTGTTAAGTAGTCTTGGTAATCAATTTGAATCCTTAGAGAAGTGTGTTTACGACAGAGTGCAGAAAGAGTATGGTGCAAAGAGATTCATGCATCTTTTTACCGTACTGGGTAAAGAAATCAATGCACAGACCATAGATATGAATAGCAGAACTTATTATTATTCGCATATGCCAGAACATTACATTATGCTTGATAAGATAAGATGAATGATAGATCAATGATGATTTACAATGATCCCAGACGGGATATAAATACTATCCGCCGAACCTTCCCGAAGGAGTCCGTCGGCCACAAACATTATGTCCGCTACAAACTATTTACCCGTCGGCTACAGAATACAGAAACACTAACGACAATCACCCTGTCGGCTACAGAAACACTGACAACAATCATCCCGTCGGCTACAGAAACACCGACGACAATCACTCCGTTGGCTATAGAAACACTAACGACAATCCAGTCGGCTAACACCATCCCCCCCAAAAAGAAAAGTCGTCTCCTGACGACTAACAAAATATCTAAGACAAATTAACAAATGATTGAGCCGACGGAGTGATTGTTGTCGGTGTTTTTGTAGCCGACAGGATGATTGTCGTCGGTGTTTCTGTATTCTGTAGCCGACGGGTAAATAGTTTGTAGTGACATAATGTTTGTGGCCGACGGACTCCTTCGGGAAGGTTCGGCGAATAGTATTTATATCCCGTCTGGGATCATTGTAAATCATCTTCTATCATGGATCTTATCTTATGAAGCATAATGTAATGTTTTGGCATATGCAAATAATCTAAGGAATTTTGTTGTTCATTGTTTGTGTGCATTTCTTAATTAACCTATGTGGTAAACAACATCTTTATACTTTGATTTCTGATGATAAGTCTTATATAGAAGCTGATATAGTATAGATCAAGAAAAATATTGAAGAAGGTAGTATGACTCTAAGAGGGTGTATTGATCCGATTTCTAGAGTTAAAGATATTGACAAGCTTCTTAAGGAGAATCAGGAAGAACTAGCAAATAAAGCAAAGGGCTTTGATTCATCGAAGGCATTTTCTTCTTATATGTCATATATTGTTAAGCTTTGTGATACCATTGACACACTTGAAGCAAAAGAGGAGTGTGTTCGGATGATTTCTTGACTTATGGAATCAGATTATTCCTAAGTTAGATGTTCTGCATACGACTCTTGTGGATGTTGTAACCTAAAGCAATGCTCCACATCCACCGGCTCTTATTCATGCTGAAGAGGAAGCCTATGCTTTGAATGGTCAAATCTAGAGTTTAGATAGTTTGACAAAGACCTGGTCAAATGACATCATTGCACATAATAGTTATGCAAACATTTTCAAAATGATGTAAGTTTTGCTTATCACTTGTACATATGTATATGCAAATAGAGTACGATTTTGGTAGATAATTTTCTTTTATTCTTGGCCCCATCTTTGCCATTATGTCAAAGGGAGAGATGTATTGAAGAAGTGAAAAAATGACTGATTGATCAACTCAAGGGGAGTTTGTTTTTTGGGAAGTTGGTTTGGCACATGTTGGGATGGACACTCTTCCATTTTTCACAAAGTGTTTCCATCAATGCCAAATGGAGAGATTTTGTGCAAGAGTAACTGATATGCATGGTATGTTGTCATTGATGGCAATTGCTCTTATTTACTCTTGATCATGATTGAATTTTAAGTATTCTACTTGAAGATTTTGTTGCTTGGGTTATGTGTGTATCAGATGTAGTTTACTAGATAGTCAGTGTGCTAAGGTTGGATCAAACAACTTTTGAAATGATTAGAAGTGATTGTAGGCAAATCAAATTGACATCTGCATGAGATATTCATCATTGAATTTCTGGTTGGTAGTTTTTGAGAAGAACAAAGTAGTTTGCTTTAATCCTTTGAAATGCATGGTTATTCACTATTAACTCTCGGATTATTGACACATTTTGATTGCACAAACATCAGAGAGTATTTATCTTGGTTAGCACACTATGTTTGGGTAATTTGGTTATGGAGGGGCTAAGAATTGTACACATTTTATTGTGGAAGCCGAAAGTTATATTTTTGTGAATGGGCTTGATAGTTAAGATCAAGTTTTGGTTCTGATGATAATCCATCGCATCAGATGAAAAAAATGATTGGCAAACATTATGTGTTGATTCAAATGTAGTGTTTAGAGACAATATTTTCTACTAGAGCCTCGTTGGATCTGTACAAGCATTTGTGATGCTACCAGTTACTTCGATATAGGACTATTAAGTTCATTTTTTATTATGTAATTGTCTTTATGCCTTAATGTATTTGGATTTTGTAATTGAGCAGTGAGCTCTTGGCTGTAGGCCTGAATTCAAGTACATTTCCTTTTTGTACTTAAGCTTTTTTCTAAGAAACCTTTAACAAGACACCTTATTACTGTAGTAGTGAGATATTTGTGGGTATCATCTCCATCAGGGTTCTCACTTGATTGGGTTTTCTTTCATTACAAATCATGGTGTTATAATTTTCTTGTTTTGTTTAACTTCTTATACATTCAATTTTAAATTGTGGGTTAGTTATAAAGGTTAAGGAATAGCATTGCATCGATTCACCCCCCATCTTGGTGCTTCCTCATCCTAACATATTCAAATAAGATATTGTATTTGTTTTCATCTTCAATGCTATATTCAGTGATGATTTGGAAAGTAAGCATTCACAATCAACGGAACTACAATGAGGTCATTTTTTAAGAATACCACTCCATGCAGTGACTAAGAACCATGTCGTGACTAAGGACTCCCATGGTGCCAAAGGGAGACAAGGTGGACTGACTTTGGGTAAGGGTAGACTTTTGAGATACTCTGTTGTGACGAACACTCACAATCCTTCACGGGAAGTAGAGCTTCAATCCAGTGAGACAAGGTAACATTGGCTAGATGGAGGGAAATGATGACTAAGGAGTGCCATAGGGCCAAAAGAGGACAATGTGGATTGTCTTTGGGCTTTGGAAGGGTATAATTTTTATACAACCTATTGTAAAGAGCCCTTACAATCCCTATCATTAGAAGTCAACCTTTGATTTTGGGAGACATGGTAAGAGTGGCTAGATGGAGGGAAACGATGATAATATCCCACACTAGGAATCCCACCTTAATAGCCATGGGTCTGGCCTTACGATAGGGTTAGAGGGTCGTACAATACAGTTGAGAGAGATATTGGGGCCATATGGAAATGCTACGATGTAGTATGGTCAAGTATATGTTGCGCCAAGCCAAAGGTCCATACGGTAGTGGAAGGTGTACGGATGGGAGATGGGTTCTAACTTCTATCAATGCAACCATAACATTAGAGTCGCAAGTTCATCAAATAAAAGCCAAACAAGAATGGAGATTGAACAAGGATAACCTTCAATTAATAGTTGCAAACAAGATGGTGCTCTGACTTGCTAGATCCAAGAAAAGTACTACAGGCAATGGAATAGGGTGAGGATTGAATTCCACCAAAACCAAAAATAGCTAAGTAGGGAAGATCTTTCACTTTTGAAATGGCGAACAATCCAGAAGCCCAATAGGAATTCGCAATACAAAGAAATAATCTAAAATCACCTACCAACTACTACCTACATGTCATGCTTAAATGCCTGTCCGGGAAACCTTTCCGAGGGTGTACAAAGATAGCCGATAGCCATACCTACCTATGGAAATAATTAAATAAAATGGGTCCGAGATATATTAAATCAATCGGCAAGATATATTAAATCAACCAATGCATTAACAAAGGTTTGATTAATTAGTTATTTTATGACGGGAACATTCCAGTTCTGCTGTGCCAAGCTATGTTTTTCCTCAAGTAAATGTAATGTCGGTTGCTGCAGAATGTGTTTGCCTTCCTAGGTCGCGTTGTCTATAGACAAGTGTTTCCAGCATACCAAGTATTCCTTCAAGGTACAGTTTCGCAGGGTCTTCTCATGAACATCAATGATCTTAGTCGGTTCCAATATGAGCTTCCCTTCCTCATTGAGCGATGAAAGGTTTGCAGTTATCTTGATGTTTTGTCCCACAGCTTTCTTTAGGAAGGAGACATGAAAAAAATTAAGAATGTGGCTTCCCATTGGAAGTTCTAGTTCATAGGCAATTTCAATGATGCAACGAGCTACACGATAAGGGCCATAAATCATGGCTTAAGTTTTTCTTTCCCCGTTTCTTTCAATGAGGATTGCCTGTATGACTGGAGCCTGAGATAGAACAAGACTCCCACTTCGAAACTTCTCTCGATTCAGTGTTTGTCGACATACATCTTCTATTGATTTTGTGCCCTTTGTAAGTTCTCTTTCAAACATCTCAGGATGTCTTGCCCTTCCTGAAGCTAGTCGGTGGCCCTTGGTGCATGACTGTCACCCAACACCATGTCGACAAATGAAAGGGGTTCATACCTGTATAGTGCTTTGAAGGGTGTCGTCCTGATGGACATGTTGTAAGTTGTGTTGTAACAGTATTCCCCTAGATGCATTCATTTAACCCGTGTCCGTTGTTGTGCTGGAACGTAGTTCCGAAGGTAGCCTTCTAGTTAACTTGTTTACAATCTTCGTCTGTCCATTTGTCTAAGGGTGCTAGCTAGTACTTGGCGACAATTCTGTTCCCGCCAACCGAAACAATTTTGTCCAGAAAATACAGATTAATCAACCATCTTGGTCACTAACAATGTTTTAGGGTAACCATGTAGATGAAAGACCTCTCTAAAAAATAATTTGGCTACTCGTGCAACCTGAAAATTTGAAGAGATGGTGAAGAAGTGTGCATACTTCGTCAATCTACCAGCTACCACGAAGATACAATCCTTTTCGTTCAGCTTGGGAAGTCCAGTATTGAAGTCCATCTAGATACTTTAAGGTTGCAGTAACTCGGCAGGAAGAGTATGTTTAGATTTTTTTTGTTGGTAGATTGTACACTCTCTTACATGCTGCAATATGTCTTCTTTAAGGCCTTTCCATGAAAAACTCTCCTTGAGTTGTCTGTAAGTTTTGAGGAAACCTGAGTGTCGAGCCAAGGGTGAGGCATGTATCTCCTTCAAGATTTTCTGCTTCAGTTTGGATTCAGGCATTAAGTATATCCGATTTTTATAGTAAATGATGTCATCCACCACTTTGTACTGATCATCTTGAGTGTCGCCGTCCGTTAGCTCACAGGCAAATGTGTTTTTGGAATATTCCACTAATAAATGTGCTTTCCAATCAGCTGAAATCTGAGTCAGTAAGCAGATGGCGGGTTTCTTGGACAAGGCATCTGCAACCACATTGTTCTTTCCCTTCACATATTCAATGTCAAAATCAAAATCCTGAACTTTGCTTACCCATTTTTGTTGCGTCTCATTCAAGTCTCGTTGCTCTAGAAAATATTTTGAGCTATTATGATCAGTACGGAGGACAAACTTGGCACCCACTAAATATTGTCAGAACTTGGTCAATACATATACGATGGCTAACATCTCTTTGTCATAAATGGAACATAGACGCTTTGTTTGTGTAAGCTTCTGACTCTCACAGGCTATGGGATGTCTATGCTGCATCAATACCATACCCATGCCTTTTCCTAATGCATCACACTCCAGAATGAATAATTGATTGAAGTCAGGTAAGGCGAGTATTTGGCAAGTGCTCATTACTTCTTTCAACTTATCAAAAGTGATTTTGTGCCTTTTCATTCCATTGGAAAGACACCTTTTTTGTTAAAGCTGTTAATGGTGCACTGAGCTGAGAGAATCCTTTTACAAACCCCCAATAATAACTGCACAGTCCAAAAAACCCCTCACAACTCAAAGAGCGATTTGGGGGGGGAGGGGGCAATCAAGGATAGCCTACGTCTTCTCCTGATTAACCTATACTCGATATTCACTGACAATGTACACCAGAGACTTTTTTTGTCATCCCAAATTCACATTTGGATTGCTTAGCAAACAAGGGCTGAGCTTTCATGATCCTTAGGACTTCACCCAAATGCTTTAGGTGTTCTTGCCATGTCTTGCTATAAATAAGGATAGCAAAGAATACCAATAAATACTTAGGCAACTGTTTGTTGAAGATGTGATACATGCATGACTGCAACATAGCAGGTGCATTTGTTAATCCGAATGGCATGACCAAGAAATCATAATGCTCGTAGTGATAATGAAAAGTCGTCTTCTCTACATCTTCCCTCATGCGGATCTAATGGTATCCAGAACAGATATCTATTTTTGAAAAATAAACTGCACCATGTAATTCATCCAATAGTGCATCAATCTTGCGAATAGGATATCTATTTTTTATTGTCTTTTTGTTCAACACACAGTAGTCCACACACATGCGCATTGTTCTATCCTTTTTAACCAATACTACTGAGGGCTAGAATTGGGACAGATCAATCCTTTCTCAAGTAGTTCTTGAATCGTCATTTCAATCTCATCTTTGAATTTTTTGGGATGGCGATAGGGTGTGGTTATGACTAGTTTGGCGCTTGCTTCAAATTCGATGGTATGCTCAAACCCACTATGGGGAGGTATGCAAGGAGGAATGTCTATAAAAACTTTATCATGAGCACTCAAGATATTTTGAAGATCGTCATCCTGGTGAGGTGTCTGTTGTCCTTTTATAGGTTTTGTCAAAAGGGCTAGAATTAGGATGGATTCATCCTTTCTCAAGCAGTTCCTGAATTGTCTTTTCGATCTTATCTTTGCATTTCTTGGGATGGTGGTAGGGAGTGGTTATGACTGGTTTGGCCCCTGCTTCCAATTCGATGGTATGCTCAAACCCACGATGGGGAGGTATGCTAGGAGGAATGTCTATAAAAACTTTAACATGAGCACTCAAGATATTATGAAGATTCTCATCCTCATGAGATGTTCGTTGTCCTTTTACGGGTTTTGCCAAAACAAAATAGTGTTTAGCCCATGCAATGTCATCATGTTGAAAGATTGCGTCAATCTATTGTACGAAAACTTCCTTTGGTGCCTCATAGGCCATCCCACGGTGTAGTGGGCACCCTGGATGTCCAAAAAAACTAAACCAAATTGCTGAAAGGAATTATGTCAAACAGTTTGCATTCAACTTCTTATTTCTTCGTTTAATGTTTTAAACCCCTTATAACTCCGAAAATCAAATGTTTATTTGTTTGTTGTGTTTCGTGCATAGAATTGGTATCATACAACATAAACAAGAAAGAAACTACAATAATATGCAAAGTGGAATTAAACTGCTGCTAATCAAATGTTATTTTCAGAATTCATAAAACCAAATACATGGCAGATTTATCAACTCACTAATTACTTCAGCAGTATTGACATAATACTCCAGCCCATGCTTTCGAACTTGCTGCTACAATACTTTGTCCTTCAATCAGTCCACTACCTTCATAATACCATTCCCTCAAAGTGGCATAAGCGTCAAACAAGTAGTGAAGAAGATATGAGCAAAATACCAAATCTGCCTGTAGCCGGAAATGCAACTAAACTGCCTGATAATGAAGCCAATAACAAAGAATTCCAAAGGCCAAACCCCAAGGGAATGACGTCTAGAATGTTACAAGAGAGGATAGACGTCCTCAAATGCCAAGAATGGCGCTGCAACTCACACACCAATTTCTTCTCATATTCAACCTGCCTACTGAAGCCACAAATGCTTCCTTTTATTCTATTTCCAAGGGTCCGCTCAACTCATATGGGCAATGTGGGATAAAAGATGTGTAATATATAAAACATATATTAAAGTACCCCTTATTTCTCCCTTGGGTACACATCACCATAAAATAAATATTAAAGTAACACTTTAATATTTTACAATTAAATTAGACGTTACTTTAACAAAACTTCAGGCATTAAAATGTATTAGCAATCGGACTCCGAATAATGCGAGTGATAGCTCATTGGAAAGCTCTCACCAAGGAGTATCGAATCCAATCACCAGAATTGACCTGCACTGTGTCCTGCCGACTTACTAAAAATAGTAAGTATGCCTGAAACTGAGTAAATCAACTTCATTTTGGGTCAAACTGGAAATGACTAGGCCAAAACACTCCAGGATTCCATTAAACCCTTCGTTAGCCCTCGGGACCATGTAGAACAAGGCTAACGCACACACACTTGGTCAACTACTAAAAGAACGTGAAGGCCAAAAGATGGGATCATTACACACGGAGAACAACCTTTTTCCCATTGTCAACAAAATTGAAGTCCATCCATTTGAAGCTTTGAGTGTATTCATCAAGTGTCTTCATCCACAGTATGCCCAGAATAACCTTCATATCATCTAGATCCACTATAAAGAAGTCTTCCGTCATAGTGTGGTTAGCCATGGTAATACTCAATTGGGGAACAAGGTGCAAACAAGGCAGAAGTGTCCCTCTAGCGACCTTGACATGAAATCCTATGTGTGTCTCAGTAGGTAGACCTCTTATTTTTACCAAAGACAAGTTTATGAAGTTTAGAGTGGCTATGCTATCAAGCATCACAGTGACCCTTTGTCCTTGAAGAGTTCCTCGTACGTGAAACATCATATACCTCAGGCTCTCGGCTAAGGCGATGGTTCCTCCGCACTGTACCAAAGCTGCAATTTTCTCTGTACGGTTCAAGCAACTATTTTGGTGTCCTCATGGGAGTGGTTGTCTGTGGTAGGTAGATCCTCCGGATCGTCGTCATCATCAGATACAGCTTCAATGTAGCGTATTTTTCCTTTACCGAGGCATTTGTGCCTAGGTTCCCATGGTCCCTTGCAATTGAACCATAATTTCTTTCTTTGGAGCTCTTGTCTGCTAGCTTCGTCCAATGACGGCTTCTTCGGCAGATGTTTATTATCTTTGTCTTTTCGAAATACCGGTGGTTTGGAATGTGACTAACCTCGAGAGGATGATGTCGCTGATGATGCCATGCTCCATGCCTTCTTTATAACCTCCGAAAGGGTGACAGGATTGAACACTTTTACCCAACCCTTCAGTGGTTCTGTTAGTCCGTCCATGAAGAGTACTATCAGTCTGCTTTTGGAAATGTCCGTAACCACAATAGGGAGTTTCTGAAATTCTGTGATGTACTGGTCGACCGCTCCAGTTTGCTTCAGTTTTGCCAATTCTTTGAAATTAGGTTCCAGATCTTTATCATCAAAGTGATCTATCAATTTCTCAGTGAATTCTGCATAAGTATTTATTTGCTCATGTCCTACTCTGATGGTGTCATGATGCCACCATTCATGCACCACTCCCTCCAAATGTAGTGCTACAAATTTGATTGCTTCTTCTGGCATTGGATTAAGCTAGAAGTAAATATTGACCTTCATTACCCATACTTGAGAAGATATGGATCCGGATTCGTCAAATGGTGATAGATTTGCCTTATTCAACTTTGAGATCATCGTTAAAATATCCTCGATTTCTGCCTCCTGAATATCTCATTCTCAATTCTGCGTAATCTTTGTAGGATATATCCTCCTCCAAATTTGCATTCTTCTAATCTTCTCTCAACTGTCCTTGAACTTCCTCAAGGGTTGTTTGCTGTGGTACCTTCGTTCATGGAGGGAAAGACGACATGGAAGGTCGAGAGTGTGTTGGATTAGAGTTTTCCTTACTCGATGCCAAGTCCGCGCTGTGGCCATTTTGTTTACTGGATATTTTATTGTCTGCCAATTTTCTAAGGGTTTCGTCAATAAGTCGCTAAGTGTCATTGATTTTTGTTTGATTCATCGAAATATCTCTTAGTAGTGCCAAGAGTTTGATAGTAGTGGGTTCTTGTTTTGTCATTCTATCAACCGAATGGGATCTTCTTCTCTTCCGGCTATAAACTCTCATTCACTGTGCACAAGCTGGCAGGATAATTAGCTCTGATACCACTATAATGTTGTGCTTTTGTCAGAGACTTTGTTGTCGTATAGTAGCAGCAGATGTCTCTATGGTAGCGGTAGAGGTCTATACGGTAGCAACAGAGGTATGTACCATAGGGGATGCGGGGTTGTGAGATGGAGAGTGTCGATTAGAGTCAAGCCATATGGTGTTGAGGCCTTAGAATAGGCCGTATGGTATAACCTGCATATGGTGATTCCAGGGAGTCGTAAGGTGGAGTTAAGAAGGTCGTATGGGAAGAGAAGTAGTCATGGATCTGGTTGTATGGTAGGGCTAGAGGGCCTTATGGTATAGTTGAGAGATATCGGGGCCATACAAAAATGTTAGGATGTAGTACGGTCAGTTATAATTCATGTTGCGCCAAGCCAAAGGTCCATGCGGTAGTGGAAGGTGTACGGATGGGAGATGGGTTCCGTCAATGCAACCATAACATTAGTCCTAAATTCATCAGATAAAAGCCAAACAAGAATGGAGATTGAACATGGATAACCTTCAATTAATATTTGCAAAAACGATGGTGCTCCGACTTGCTAGATTTGAGCAAAGTATTACAAGCAACGGAATAGGGTGAGGGTTGAATCCTGCTAAAATCGGAAATAGCCAAGTAGGGAAGATCTTTCACTTCCAAAATGGTGAATAGTCTAGAACTCGAATAGGAATTCGCAAGAAAAAGAAATAATCTAAAATCACTTACCAACTACTACCTACATGTCGTGCTTAAATACCCGTTGGGGAAACCTTTTGGAGGGTGTACAAACATAGTTGACGACCATACCTACGGAAACAAATAAATAAAATGGGTCTAAGATATACTAAAGAAATTGGCCCATTAACAAAGGTTTGATTAATTATTTATTTTATGATGAGAAAATTACAAGGTGAAGGATTGCTTGAAGAGTTGTGAAGTAGCTTTGAGATGATGAGAATGATGGAGTCCAATCAATAAACCAGAATTAAGCTGAACAGAGAATTGAATTTTTCAAAGTGAGTTGTATGTTATTAGATCAAAAATTTGTTGTTACTTTCTAACCATTGTGGTAGTAGTAAGAATTCTTTTGATAAAGTTGACCTAACAGTCATTTATAAATCCTTTAATCAAGCTGACATTTTAATGGAATGTTCTAAAGTCCTCTAGCAAGGCCACTCCTGACACGGTAATTAAATCCTTCAATAGGGTCACACCTAACAATATGCTTTGTAACTTTTAATAGGGTTGGCTTCTAACAGAGCTTACTTTAAAAGAGTGAAAAGTGGTCACATGTTACTAGTGGTTTTTCCCAAATTTGGTTTCCATGTTAAACATTGGTGTTGAACATTGTATGGATGTTTGTTGTGTGTTTGTGCTACTTGTTGTTTTTAAGTTGTAAGTTTATTGTTGACTATGATAAGTTTCGGCAAGTTGGCACATATAGGATAGAGAGCTAAAATGGAATGAGTAAGTTGGATTATGGTGAACAATTTTAACTAGTGAATTATTGGGTTAAGTTTGTTGAAGTTTCAAGTGTTTGATTCATAGATGCAGACCTAGGGATAGCTAATTCACCCCACCTCTCAATTATTCCAAATATTCTAACAATTGGAATCAGAGCTCTTGGTGCTTATGTGATAGTTTGAAGGACTTAAAGCTAAAGATTAGGATGTATAAGAGAGAGATACCCAAGCTAGCCAAGGAGAACTTCTCAACATGGAAAATGTTGATGAAATTACATCTATCGGGTATTAGAGATTTTGTACTTCACTATCTTGAAAATGAGTACATTGAATTTCCTAGACCTATGACTGTTGAGAAGATGAAAGAGAAGCAAGAGCATAACCAAATGATGATTGAGCTTGCATCTTCCCTAAGCTATTTTGAATTTGATGAAGTAAACGATTGTGTAAATGCAAAGCAGGTATGGGACAAATTGGCATTACTCCATGGAGGAGACACAAATGTGATGAGAGCTAAGGATGAAAGCATGAGAGGAAAGTTTGACGACATGAGAATGAATGAAGGTGAGTATATAACACAACATGGTGCAAGAATTGAAGAAGTGGTCAATGCTATCACAAGTGTTGTAGGTGAAATATTTGAGGAGATAGTGATCAGCAAGATACTGAGAACTTAGATGCACACATGGTAATGATCTGACATACACAAAATTGAGATGCAATACAAGTACCTAGATGCACACTTGGTAATGATCTAACATTGGATGGTCTAGTTTGTACACTCGCAGCGTTTGAGTTGGCTAATTTTGATAATTACTCCCTTACTAATGTTGAAAGTGCTTTCAAAGAAAAATTGGCTCTTGATAGTGCTAGAAAGGAGAAAAAAGGCAAACTTGTGATGGCAGTGAATCAGATGAAGAGCTTGATGAACTTGAGACATTATTGGCTAAGAGGCTACCCAGAGGAAGAGGTAAACACAAAGGTAAAACTTCCTACTATCTACTTTACATGTAATAAAGTTGGTCATATTGCTGCAAAATGTCCTCATAGAGGATAAGGATGAGAGAAAGGACAGTAGGCACCGAGACAGGAAAGATAAAAGAGACTACAAAGGAAAAGGTAATAAATCTTGTTACATTGCTGCAAAATGTTTTGGTAGTGGTACTAATGAAAATGATGATGAAGTTGTGTATGTTGCTATGAAAGACGATTCTAAAGAAGATGAAAAATGTGAAAAGACAGCTCTAATTTCATATGTAAGCAAAAATGATTGATGGATAATTGATAGTGGGTGTTCACATCATATGACTAGTGATACAAGTAGGTTTGAAAAGTTGATTCAGTACAATGGTAATAATATTAAGTTTGAAAATGATGCACCATGTTATGTGAAAGGTAAAGGATCAATTATTTTGAATGATAAAATCATATGTGATAATGCATATTGGGTTGATGGTCTGAAATATAATTTGTTGAGTGTGGCATAGTTGATCAGTTTTGGCTGTAGGGTTGAATTTTATAAATAAAAAGACAAAGATCTACAATGTTACTGATGAACTCATTAAAAGTGGAGAGCAAACAAGAGGTAATTTGTTCTATGTAGACCTATTTGAAGATACATGCTTATTTGCACAATATGAACATGTTTGGCTATGGCATAAGAGGTTGTGTCATGTGAATTTTGACAATTTTGTTGAGATTATCCAGAAAAGGAGTAAGAGGATTGCCAAGATTGAGTAAACCAGACAAGGTGATGTGCAAACAATACCGATTGGGAAAAATGACTAAGTCTAGTTTCAAGAGCAAAACTTTTTTCTTTTTATGATATTTTCGAATCAGTTCATACTAATTTATGTGGTTCTATTGGAGTGCAAAGCTACTATGGAGACAAGTACTTTATGTTATTTGTTGATGACTTCCCTAGAATGATGACTATAATTTTTCTTAAAGAAAAATCTGATGTCTTTCAAATGTTTCAAGTGGTATTTGCCTAGAGTAGAGAAAGAAATAGATAAGAGCCTAAAGTGTTTGAGATTTGATGGAGGTGGAGAGTTCAATGTATTCTGCAATGATAGAGGAATCAAAAGGCATATGTCTGCACCTAGAACTCCACCACATAATGGTATAGCTGAAAAAAGGAATAGATCAATAATGGATTGTGCAAGAACATTGATGTTGGAGAAAAATGTTTCATCAGAGTATTGGAGAGAAGTTGTCAGTACTGCAATCTATACACTAAACCGAGTGCAAATCAAGAAAGGTACAAGCAAAACACCTTCTAAGCTATGGTGTGGACATGCACCTAATGTAAATTATTTCAAAGTTTTTTGAAGCAAATGTTATGTTTTGAAAGATTCAAGGAATGGAGAGCTTGATGCCAAAAGTGATGAAGGTATATTCCTAGGTTATTCCACAAAGAGTAAGGCATATAAATGTTTGAATTTGAACACTAACAAGGTTGTGGTAAGTACAAATGTTAGAGTTGATGAATTTGTAGAGAAAAATAAGGTGGAATGCAAGAAAGAACTTGAGGACTACATTAATTTTGTATATGTCTATGAAAGAGAACCTAACACCATTTTTAAACTTGAGAAACGAGCGGAAGGAACACCAAATGTAAACACTACCGAGTCACAACAGAAAATACAGCAAGAGGAAGTTGAAGTGATTGAACATGTTGAACAAGGAGAATCTAGTGAACATCAACAAGAACCAAGAAGAAAAGAACCTGCCCTAGCAAAGTATGTGAGAAGAAATCATATACTAGATTAAATCATTGGGGACAAAGATTTAGAAGTTGTAACAAGAAACAAACTAAAGAAAGATACGCGCTTATTCTGTGAGTATGAGCCTAGATTAGTCAAGGATGCAGTTGAGAATGAAGATTGGATCGCAGCTATGAATGAAGAGATTGAGCAAATTGAAAAGAATAACACACAAACAATAGTACCCAGACCAAAGGTCAAGAATATGATTGGAACAGAGTGGGTATTAAGGAACACACTGAATGAAAAGGGTGAAGTCACAAGGAACAAGGAAAGACTAATTTGCAAGGGATATGCACAAGAAGAAGGAATTGACTATGGAGAAATATTTGCTCCAGTTGCAAGGTTGGAAGGAGTAAGGACTTTGGTTGCATATGTTGCTTACAAAGGTTTAAAAGTTTATGAAATGGATGTAAAGTTTGCATTTTTGAATGGTGTACTTGACGAGGAAGTCTACATTGAGCAATCAGAAGGTTTTGTTGAGCCTAGCAAGAAAAATATAGATTGCAACTTGCATAAAGCTTTGTATGGTTTGAAAGAAGCTCCTAGAGCATGGTATGAGAGAGTGCATGCATACTTGGTGGAAATTGGTTTTGAAAGAACAAATGACAACAACAATCTGTACTTGAAAACTGAATCTGAGAGCAAGATATTGTTAGCTGAAATTTTTGTGGATAATATCATATTTGGAGGAAAATATTAATTGTGTAAATCATTTGCTGGTGAAATGAAGAAAGAGTTTGAAATGTCTATGTTTGGAGAGTTCAAATTCTTTATTGGCCTGCAAGTATATCAGATGAAGAATGACATCTACATTACACTATCAAAATATATCAAGGAGATACTGAAAACTTTTGGTATAGAAGACTCAAGATTAGTTGGAACTCCTATGGCTACTGGACATAAACTTACAAATAATGATGATTCCAAAGAGGTAAATTAGACATTGTATAGGTCAATGATTGGAAAAGTGATGTGTTAAATTTTGGATTGCATGGTAACTTGAAGATATTGCATATCTTATGAAAGGTTAAAGGTGTTGCCATCAATGCAAAAGAGGTAGATTGTTGGAGCTACAATTGTTGAGAGCTTGATTTGAACAATTGTTATATTGTCATTGATGTCAAACCTTATTGTAAGACAATATGTCAAACCTATTGGTAAGACAATTCAATACTAGTATAGAGTGTCATCTATTGATTGATGAAAATGATTTGAAAAATAGTGATCATGAGATGACCGAGTGAAAAATTGAAATTGAAATGTGTAAGTGAGATGGAATTTCAATGGGCACTTGATAAGTTAGTACGTGACAAGATAATGTGTTGTTCAATCAATACATTAAGTGAAGGAGATAGTTGGATGAATCACGAGGTTGAATAAAGCTATAATAATAAGCTTGACTAAGTATCACTGTTACATGGTGAATAATGTTCAACCCATAGGTGATCAGGAAAAAAACATATAACTTAAAGTAAAATATTATTCATCCATCACATGTTTTCCGTACATAACAATAATGTTCAATATAATGATGTCAAATACATAAGTGTATGCCACATTTATAATATCCGACATGATGCCAATGAAATGACACAACCATGCACATACCGATAACCATCTAACTACCCAGTTTGTTAGACAATATCGTCCCCCCCAAAAAGAGAAGTCATCTCCTGGCGACTCAAACTTGAAAGAGTTAGGAGACAACATACAAACATAGAAAGAAATATAGACTAGGGAAGAGGTTGCATCGTTGAAGTGTTCAACAACTGGCGCAACTCATAGACCTGATAAGTGCGTATACGGAAGTCCTTCATTCGTGTGTTCACTTCCACCACCTCCTTCAAGAGAAGTGTTGCCTCCATGGCCTGAGTCTAGGTTGCCTGTAATCCTTTTTCGGCCTTTTCCTTATATTGCAAGAGCGTTGCTTGCTTGGCCACCCATGTTGCCTGTTGACTAGCCAATTCAGCTGCTAGCTTCTCTCGAGCTTCTACCTTGATTGCCCTAGACCTCTCTGTTGTAACCCTCCCTCCTTCCCTATCTACCTCTGCATGTTGATGAGCATAGTAGACGTCTTTATACGCCCCAACTATCTCATGTGCAAGCTTCTCCATGGTAGTATTTCACGGTCCCAATTTAGGCTTTGTAGTCCAATCAACCAACATCTTTGGTGTTTCTATGGCTGGCCATCCTCTGGCCTCAAAACAAGAGCGAAAACGCTTCGGGCAACCCCTCTGGATATAGGCTCAGACCAAATGCAACTCCCTTCTACGGGTCAAAGCATGCTGACCAATAATTCAGCCTCTCTCCAACACAACTTCCATGGCTCTAATGCATGCCATGGATCTCTTCTCATCCGATCCATAATTCAGTCTGTCCTCAGAACATCTTGCTTCAAATCTATATCCATCTCTGCCCCTTTTGTGGCAGCCATATCCACCTCTGGTGCGGCCTCCTCAACTCTGACACATCCTCGGAATATGGTACTGCCAACTCCTGTGGCGATAGAATGGCAGCTACTCCTATAAATACCTCTCACCGCCTTGGGGACTAAATGGAGGAATCGACATTTGTAGGAATGAGACAAAACTGCTGTATCAAGAATGCTGAAGTAGGCAACTTAGGAGTGAAAAGTGTGGACCCTTAAGCTACCTCATCATTCCCAGCCTCTACCGAGGCACTTTCCCTCTGAATCGGTCCCACTACCCTCTGTGGTATCCTCACATCCACTGTCAGTGTCACCGTATGCATCTAACCTACAGTACCCTTTTCTGATTGGCCATTGTGCCACCCGTGTCCAAATGCCTCTAGTAGAATATTGGGGGTTCTCCTGGTGCCATTCTCCCTCTCGATGGGATTTCAAACTTGTCTGATAGAATTTGATGGAGTGCTACTTGAAGAAACAAATTAATGGCATGATGTGGCATATAGAATGTGCGATGTTGCAATGTCATGAATTCCTCCATTCTATCCGCGAGGATGGTGGTGCAATCATACACCGTACCATTCATGAAAGTAATCTGAGGCAGGGCGGTATTCGAAGCCCTACTCGCCTCGATTAACCTGCTCTTTATCACATCCATAATACATCTCCAATGGCCTTCCTTGACAAAGTCTCACCGCAGTCTTCAATTTTTAGTACCCCTTACGACGGACTTAAATTCCTCCTATGAGGTCACGTCCTACCAACTTCACCCAGTACTCCTTACATTTTTTTGGCAGTTTGTGGTTCGTGGTCAACATTTTGCAGCCTCCTTGGCTAGGAATGCCAAGAGCCTTGTTGAAATCTCAAGCTTTGTAGGAGACAGTCATACAATGCTTCTTGTATACAAATGTACTTGTTTTGCTATGTCTATTGTATGTTTCAATCATAGTTCTTAAGATTCTCAAACAACCGAATGGAAAACACTGGAAGTTGTATCACCTAATGTATTTGCGCACAGATCAGAATTTGTTTGATGAGGTTAATGTCAGCCGTTTCTTGCCACCATTTGCAGCACTCACTGCCATCCAACACTTATAACTGAACAGCGAGATGAGAAAGGTTAGTCTCCACCTTCTCCTTCTTACTGCCCAATGCTCCCGACCTTGCAACCTGGACTCTTGAGGCCAACACTTTCACGTACTTGTCCATCTCGGCACTATTCCCCATCAACTGATCCTTCCGCTGTCTTCTTTTGCCTAAAAACTACATACTAATTGATTAATCGTCTTTTGTTTTGTCTTTATTGTAATGACAATAGTTAGGGTTGTTGCGCTTTCACTTCTCCACAGCATGTCTTCCTTCAGCCTCTCGTGTTATTTCTAGCTCCCTCGGAATGCTTCCTTCTATTACTTCTCCACTTGTCCGAATGACAATGGTTCTCTCTTTTTTTTTTGTAACTTCCTAAGTCTAATTTTCTGCTAGTATCACCCCTTGCCTCGCCTTCTTGCCATTCATGATAGATCTTCATCTTCGACCCATTAATGGTGTTATGAATTTCTTGCCCATCCAAGGTCCATAATTTTATTTAACCATTATCACCAACTTGTCTGATTTTATATGGTCCAAGCCATTTGACCTTGAATTTTCCTAGTTTTATCTCATTGTGGCCATTGTACCGAAGCACCAATTGGCTTGGCTGGAACCTCGTCCTTTTCAAATGTTTATTGTGTCATGTCTTTTGATGGGTTTGCGCCACCTCTGTCGCGCATTGCATCATTAATCTTAGTTCATCCAATTTGTTTTTCTGATATGGGCACTCTCGTAGACTTTCGATAGTGCCAAAGGCAACTTTTCCTCCCAATCTGCATATTCTACTCCGCATGATTTATATATGATGGCCACGAGAATTTTGTTTGTTGCTTCCGCATGACAAACTAGGTAGTTAGATGGTTACTGGTACGAGCACAGTTGTGTTGTTTCATTGGCATCATGTCTGATATTATAAATGTGGCATACACTTATGTATTTGGCATCATTGTATTGAACATCATTGTTACGTACGAAAAATGTTTGATGGATGGATAATATTTTACTTCGTTAAGTTCCACTATAGATAGATAGATAGAGAATATTCCCGCATCTATATATATATAGATAGATAGATCGATAGATAGATAATATTCCCGCATCCCACATCTAATTCCAAATCGGTAACTTAGATCCTCCCTAGTTATATATATTAATTATTGATCAACCTGTGACTTTGCATAGGACAGGTGTAGGACAAATCAAACAAAGTCAATGATTTCAATGAGATTGATTCTAATAGAGATTGGATAGGGCTAGATTAGGGGACCCTATTTTTTACTACAAATGAGATTCTTGATTTGAGAGGTAGACCATGGAGGATGTGGCTTTGTTTGAAGGAGCCAGGAGCCACTAGATTTTCACTGTATGATTTGTTGAAATGGAGGATTCATTGCCATCTACCAGCTCAAGTAAGGTTGAGCTGGAGCCACAAAAACCACCTTTTATACAGAGTGAACAGTTGCAACAGAGTGTGAGGTTTAGAAACTCTGCAAGTTTTCATTAGATTAGAAAAGAGGAAGCTTAAAAATGTTGTAATATACAAATTATTAATTTTGACGATTGTTCCAAAGGCAATCGTTATGAATTCATAATAGTTGTCAGAAAACTATTGTATTGAGATTTCACATGATGGTGTGATTTTCTATTTAATTTGTATTCAAATGAATCAAATTTAGTAGAAAAAAAATTTATACTCCTTGAATACATTTTTTCGTTTGAATTTCCAAAAAAAAAATTGTTTTAAATAAATTTAAGCAATTTTTAATGTTGGAGAGTTTTTTTGTTTTTCCCACATTTTGCTTGACTTGAATTTTGGGTCTGCCAACTATTTGCCATGTTAGAATTCTGCAAACTATTCCAACATCAAAGACATATCAGTGCAATAATGGCACCAGATTATTGTTTTACCTAGCTTAGTTTGAAGTATGATATCATAGCATCTGTTATTTTTCTTACATGGCATGATGCAAGTAGTTGGTGATCCAATTGTGGCCACTGTAGCTCTGGTTAGTATTCAACAAGATGGGCATAAGACATAATAGGAAACTTTGAAAGCCTTTAAAGAAATGCCCGTTCTTGTTATTTAACAATGAAATTAATATTGATTTGCAAGAACATCTGCATTACTTAGGATCTAAGTTTTAACATCCAGCAATTCATGAGATTTATAAGGCAATGGTCAGACGAGTGTAAGAATATTTTCATTTGTTATAGCTTTTTTTAATCTGGCAAAGAGGAGAAAGTGCCATGGATGGTAGTCATAAGTACTGGTATTGCTAAGCTGGCAACTTATTTTAAGAAATTAATACTGATTTGCAAGAACATCTGCATTGCTTAGGATCTAAGTTTTAACACCCAGTAATTCATAAGATTTATAAATCAATGGTCAGACAAGTGTAAGAATATTTTTATTTGTTTTAAATTTTTTTTTATCTGGCAAAGAGGAGAAAGTGCCATGGATGGTAGTCATAGGTATTGGTATTGCTAAACTAGGAAATAACTTATTTTAAGTGTATGATGCGGACAAATTCCTATTTGGGTTTGAATTATTCTTATGCATGTATTAAGAGTCATTTGCTCTCCTTACATAGATGCTTCATCAAATTCTCTTATAGATCTATCTTGGTGATATCATTATTTGAGAACACAGCGGTAATACAATTCTATGTGCTGATATCATTTGTTTTATGTTGGCTTGTGACACAGGCAGAATATATCTGGAAAAATGTGACGAGACACGGTTTCAAGATGCTGGAGATTGTTTTGTGGAGGCAAAATGCTGGCATGATGCAGCAAGTGCATATGCCAGAGCTAATTGTATTTCAAAATGCCTAAATTCATGCATAAAGGGAAAAATATTTGAGACCGGTTTGGAATTTATCCAAGTCATGAAAAAAGAAAATTGCAAATCGAATTGTGGGAAATGTGAGATTTGTGAAGGTGTAAAACTTGAAACTGAATATCTTAAAATGTGTGCAACTCATTTTCATCAGAAAAAGGATTCCATCTCTATGATGAAATTTGTCAAAGCCTTTCCGACGATGCACTTGATCAGATCTTTTCTTTCAAGTAAAGATTACTTTGATGAACTTCTGGAAATTGAAGAGGCAACTGGGAACTTCTTTCAGGCTGCAGAGGTGGCAGGGATGAAAGGGGATTTGTTACTCGAGGCAGTAATGCTAGAAAAAGCAGGAAAATATGACCAAGCAATTAAATCAATTCAACTATATGTGTGGTTAAATTCTTTGTGGGGAATGGGAAATAAAGGATGGCCCCTACAGCACTTTCCTGCAAAGAATGGACTCTTAGAGAAAATAAAACAAATAGGTATTCAATACGTTCACCATACACCTCCAGTCCTTGTTTCCCATGATTGTGAAGCATCAGTGTTTTCAAGCCAGTCACAGAGTCTTTCTGAGTTAGCAGAACAAATAATCCTCTCACGGCAGATAAGAAATGTCAACTTTGAAGTTGTTACTCTCCGTAAAGTTCTTGATGTGCACCTTCGATCTAATGTAAAATCATTTCAGCTTGACGAAGGGGAAAGTTTTTTCAAGAGGGTTGATAATTCGAAAATGCTGCTGGAGAATAGGGTCTCTTCAACAACAATGATGTTTATTTGGAATTCATGGAAGGACATACTGTTATCCTCTGTGTATTCACTTGCAAACCTAGAAAAGCACCAGGAGAGCAAAGAAGATAAAATCTACATTGAATTTGCCTGCGAATATTTTGGCACCAGAGTGAACAGAAATAATAGATTCTGCACTGTGTTTAATAGTGAAGCGTTCTGGCTTAAGGGTAAGAGGCTTGAACTGTTGCAGAGACGAGGCAACTGTGCACAGATTAGTATTCAGAACTTTGCTATGCATGCAAAAGAGTTTCATTTGATGGAACTGTTCTCTGTTGGACTCCAGGTTCTCAAAAAGATGCAAGAGATCTATCTTTCAAGTACAAATCAGCGTTGCAGCCTTACATTTGAAGGCACCCTGATAACTCAAATTTATCAAGTTTCAAAAGCTTTGGAAGATAAGCTGTTGGCTGGGTGTGGACAGGCAACAAGTTTGAGAGGGATTGAAAACCTGAAAGAACGTTTCTTTGAGATTTTTTTCCCGTTTAAGGCGCACTATGAAAATGTGAAGAAATTTATCTCTTTGCGTGAGAATCCAACAAGCAGCTTGATTCTCAAAGATATGACTCTCAATATAATGAGCAAAGTGCATAATGGCTTAACTCTTGGTCAGATTGGAAGATTACAAATATTGCTCCCCTTTCTTCCCAAGGATGTGGTGACAGGGTATGGGAAGGAAATTATTAAGAGACTCCAACAGGATGATTGCTGGAATCATGTACTCCTCTGGCTGCATATGGAAACACTAACAGGAAGCAATTTGCAGGACAAAAGGTTGAATCTGATAGAAAACTTTGGAACAGCTTTATATTCTACTTTTAAAAATTGGCAGAACCAAAGCGATTACATTTCTCCACATATTTTTCTCTCTCTAATGGAAAAGCTGTTCTTTTTTTCAACTTCATGCGAATATTTATCAGGAGGCTTGTTTTTGCCGAGGTTTTACTTCATAGAGTTTATGACTGGAGAACAAGGAAACTCCTCCTGTGCCTGGTTTCTTCAATCACTGTCTTTACCTAGATGCCAGGGAAGGCTTGAAAAGTTTTATCATCCCATGTATGATATAATTGGTCAGCTATTAGTAACTTCGAAAAATGACACATTTACATGGATGAAAACTTTCAAGATTGATAGCAGAACTTATTTTCCAGAGATGGCAACACGTATGATCATTATGCTTTGCTTGATGGGTGTCAACAGCATAGATTTTTATCAGAATTCTATGCATATGCTTTCAACTATCTTCCTAGATAGACAAATTAGAAAGAATCTGCCTCCTCAATTTGAAGCGAAGTTGCATCAATGTTTACAAAAAAACAAACCGAGCAGAGATGCATTTATCATTCACTTCTCTCGATTAATGATAGATATTGGTAACCCATTGGTGATGATTAATGCAGTCACAAGTCCAGAGGTTCAGAACAGTAGTGTTGATTACATTGTTCTTGGACCTGAGAGAATTAAATGCAAGGAAATTTTACTTCAGTCCATCTTTCAGGATAAAGGTGATATGATTGCTTTAAATGAAAGGGGTGGAGATATGAAAAGTAAAGAGCTTGTGGTACAGGGTAACGTGAACGCCCCGCCGTCAGAGAGTAATAGTTTTGAAACCAATACAAAGCATCTTTCAGAAACTTTGAAAGATGAGAGATTTCCTGACAGTGCTGAGTCTCACAGAGATAAACAAGAGAAAGGGAATGCACTCCGCAAATCCATATCGGGTCCCAGTAGCGGTGATCAACAGAAAAGGGGCGATTCTTTAGAAATTGGTTCTACTTCTAGAAATAAGGATACCCAGTTTCCATTACTCGAAGACATCAAAACATCTAGCAAGTTTGAAGGAGGTGAACAGTCTCCAGCGTATTCTGCTCAGAATCATCTTGAAGAGACACTGTCTAGTAAAGAAAAATATATCCAGGAAGCCCACATGGTTTTTGAAGGGTTCAAAGATGCTTCTTATATAGATACTTTTATCTTAAAAGCTTGTCCTCTCAAGGTATAGGAATCATAGCGCAGTGCTTGACATTTATGATAATCAATTTGATAAGCTCTACTAATTTTCCTTTTTTCTTTTAGCTAGTTAATCCCAGATAGGGCAAAAGCTCAATTATTCTGTATAACAATCTGATAATTTGTACAATAAACGCAGGCGGAGGTTGACGAATTCTTGGACCTGATAGAGACAGCAATACTAAAGGTGAAACAACGCAAAGATTGTCCTGACGAAGAAAGTGACCTCTCAGAGGAAATGCATTCCATCCGTGGAGAATTTTTGCATTTATCTGAACGCCTCGATCCAAGGTCGGTCAGAGATCTTCCACGTGCTCCATCTGCTCTAGATTATCACAATATTTTTAATTAGAGAAGCAGTAAATTTGTTTGTAGAAGTGTATTTTGGTTTTTCAGTTGTCCTAGTCTGAAAAATGCCTGTGTTTTTTATTTGCAGGCATGAGAAGCACAAAGAATGTGACGTCGAATGGCTAGAGAATGATTTAATAAGTCATACTTCTACCAGATTGCAGGAAAGTAGGGAGAGATTGAACGGTCTTAAGTCTGTATCTGAAGACAAAACTCAGACCGACGCACAGTGCACTCAAACAGTACAACCTAAAAATAAGCAGAAGATAAAGAACAAGCCGAAGGGACACAAGAAGGGTGGCAAAAGGAGGAAGTAAACTTTTAAAGATCTGTTATTGTATAGGATGATGAATGTATGTGTTATTCCATCACTCTTTGGAGTCGTAACTGAATTCATGAGTCTGTTGGTTTATCATTCTACTTCTTGGTGAGTTCCACTGTTTTGACAACTTGTCCTCTGCATGTATGTTCTCTTTTTCTTCGTTTATTTATTTTTCTTATTTTTAAATTTGTATAATGTTTCATTTTTCTTTTAGTTCTAGATTCAATTTTGATTTAAATTTAAATAAAATGAGAATTAATTTTATTTTTTTATCTAAATATAAAATTTAGATGAATTTGATTCAAAATATTTTGTTAAATTTTTTTAAGAACTATTTCTATTTAATATAAAATTATTACATTATTTGTTCTTATTTTAAGTACATAACTACCTTAAAAATTACTTTGTTAAAATTTAAACAAAATAATATTGAAAATACATATGAATTATAAATTATTCTTACAAATTTAGACTTTTATGCAATAAGATATATTATCAATTATATAAATATAAAGATTTTTGTAGATGTCTAGTTTGAAAAATGTACTTGGTAAGTTTTAAATTTAAGTGTTTGTTAAATTTATATGCATTTGCTTTGTGAAGCCAAGTTTATGGTAAGTGGTTCAACCTTTTGACCTTTTGTAAGAATATTTGTAAATTATCTTATAAGTTAAATAATAGTTGTTGGTTCGAGTAATTTAAAGGATGTTTGTAAATAACCTTATAAGTTAGATAATAGTTGTTGGTTCTACACTGGAATTTTTTTGATGTTGCCCCAATTAAAATGCATGTTTACAATTTTTTTTAATACTTTTCTAAGGTATATTATTTATACACAATAGTGGTGCAACAACATGACGTATTGATTTATAATAATGACATTAGGTTAAAAATTAACTTTTCTTCTCTCACTCGATTCAATTTTTTTTGAGTTTATATTCTTACTGTTAACTTAGTCTTTTATGAAAGAAAGTGATAAAAGATTGAAGGAGGCAGATATAATAGAATTGAAAAGCTATATACAAGAGAAGAATCCATTTGGAGAAATGCAATTAACGATAAACTCTTTAATATGATTAAACATTCAAAATGGCTTATAAGGTTGATTCATAAGCTCCTAGACTTTTAGCAAGTATTCGAACAAATTTGATAACTCTTACAAACATCAATTGCAATTGTCCTAATTCAACTCCAAGATCTCATTGTGTTCACCACAAACATGTCAATAAAAATACAAGATAATATCTCGCAAGAATATACGCAAAAAAAGAAGAAAGTAAGCAATATATAAAATTTAATCTCTAACATGCTTATAAATAGACTACATTGCCAAATAGAAGTTGAAATGCCATTAAATAATAAACAAGAACATTTGTATTGATGATTTGAGACTTAATATTCAAGATGAATTATGTCGAGGTTGAATATAATTAAGGATTCTTATTAGTATCTATTAAGGCAAAAGAAAAGGTAAAGAGGAGATAATGGAGTAACCCAAGAAGGGAGAAACTAGTAAATACAAGTAAGGAGAAACAAATAGTTAAAGATAAAGGGCTAAGCCATAATAGTGTGTTTCACTTGTTGGCTAGCTTTGACATTGAGATCAACTTTTTGAAAAATACATCACTTCCAAAGACTTCTATTAGTAAATGTCAGCTAGCAAATTTCCCTTTGCATGGCAATGCTCCTATGAAGATAAACTTTCCTTTTTTCCCACGTTATGTATATGATTGAGTGCTGTTGGAAATATTCTTTGACAGTTCCTACACATAGAGTGGATTAGATGTTGGGATCTTGTTTGTCACACCTCATGGGTACACTTCCTAAGTCTTACAAGCTGCTCTTTCCATGTAGCAATAACATTTCTAAATATGAGGCCTTAACAAATGGGACAAAGTTAGCTATTGAATGGAGAATAAAAAAATTACACATATTTGGGGATTCTCAACTTATCATCAATAAGGTAAATGATGATTATCAAACTAAGGATGACAAATTGATACCTTACAAGAAATTGGTTGATGGCCTAATCAATTATTTCACTTTTGTTACCTTTCAATAGATTCTTAGAATAGAAAATAAAGTGGTTGATTTTATGGGAACTTTGGCTTCTATTTGACAACTTCAAGAGCATGAGTCAAGATTTAAGTTCCCGGTGGACGAACTATGTTATCCTACATATGAATCCCCTTAAAATCATGTCATTTGCACTATCATTAGTTGAGATTCTTCCCACTATGCTAACATTTACTCCTTCCTTCAAGATCAAATTGATCACAGCAGATTGATTTGTGATGAGAAACACCACCTCCTTCGTAATGCCTCTCATTATAGACTCATCTCTAGTGACTTATTTAGGAAGGGATTAGACATAGTGATCCTTAGGTTTTTAGAGAAAGACTAATTTGAACATACATTAGTTGAAGTCCATGAGGATGTTTGTGGGTCTCACTCTAATGGTCTCGTGTTAGCTCGAAAGTTGTTAAGGGATAGTTACTATTGGCTTACTATACAAGTAGATGTCATTATATATGCCAACTCTTGTAAGAAGTATTAGATAGATGGAAACCTAATACATTCTCTAAGAAAGGAGCTCATACCTTTAATTACTTATTGGCCTTTTTAGTAGTGGGTGTTTGACTTGGCTAGATTCATCCTAATTTATCAAGTGGTTACAAGCTCATCACTACTACTGAGTATTTTCAAAAATGGGTTAAGGTTGTGCCTTTGTCTATTACTACTGGGAAGCAAGCTTCTTTGCTCACTTTGAATCACATCATCTATTGATATAATGTGCCTTCTTATATAGTTGTTTATAATGAGGAGAGTTCAAGAATAAGGACCTTAAATAGATTTGTAACAAATTCAAGATAAAAAAAAATACTAGTCCTTAATCTAGTGCCTTCAAGGTAATGGCTAGGCAAAAGCTTCCCATAAGAGTCTTTTGAAAATCTTACATAGAATTGTCAACAAATTGGGAAGAGATTCCCACTTACAAAGTAATCTTGTACTTTCGGCTTATAGGACCAGAATACACACCTACAAGAGCCACACATTTTTCACTTGTCTATGGTTCTAAGGTTGTTTTACCCCTAGAGGTTGAGATTCCCTCACTTAGGGTGACTCTAAGAGGTCTTGTAACAATTGAAGATTACAAAATCATGTGTCTATAAGAGCTAGAACTTTTGGATGAATGTAGAAAAAATACATTTGACTACATGAGGGTTTATCATAAATGAATGTCTCAAACATAAAACAAGAAGGTTCGCCCTATAGAAATCCAGGTTAGAGACTTGGTCCTAAGAGAGAATCCCAAGAATCAATGAAATAGTGATCAAAAGAAAAAGTTTGAATCCAACAAGTTGGGCCCATATATCATTACTACTACTTTTGGTCTGGTGCATATCAACTTTAAACATTAGAGGGATGGCAACTCCCTAAACCTATCAACACCATTCAATTGAAGAAGTTCTATCCATAACGCTCTTGCTATTCAAAGCTTTGTACAAAAAACTCCTTAAAAGTGTAAAATGTCTTGAAAATTGATCATTTTAGTGAAAACCTAGCAATAGGTGCTTTGATGTATCACTAAAAAAAATCTAAAAATACAAATTAAAAAAAAAACATTAAAAATCTTGGAAAAAAACTAATCCAAGTGGTGAAAATCTGGAAATAGGCACTACTTGAGGCCTATGATTAGCTCATAATTTTGACGCTTAGCTATTTCACTCAATCACACTTGTCTTCTAGTTTGTAATTGATCTTTGTCTAGGTCTAGGGGCATGAACACTGTCAAGTTTGGTCTCTCAGATGTGCTAGTCTTTGGGGATGCCATGCAAATAGTGTTTCTCAACACTTAGTGTCTCGAAATTACACCTTGTTGTCAATCTTAAGTAACAATATTTCTCCCTTGCAGATATGAGTCCTAGAGTCTACACTCTCTCTTTCTTTCTCTCTTTCACATCGTGCTTAAACTAAAAATGACTAAGATATGCTTGAACTTTTTCTTTGTATGTTGTTTGTGCAGATTTTTGATGAGTGTTCCCTCCTTAGCCTCTCAAGGACATCACTAGGCTAGAGGAATGGGGCTATGGAGCATGGTTTTTTTTAATCTTCTGCTTGTGGGGTCTAGCTTTGATGATCCCATGTGTCTCTTACTTTGACCCCTTGGGCACTTAAGAGATTTGGGGCATTATCCTTCTATGTTATATCATGTTTGCTCATGCAAGATCACACTCATGGTTATCATGGAACTTATGCCTTGGTATAGGTATAATCTTACAACATTAAACTTAGGGAATCTATGAGTAAGTCATCTTGAAATTTATGTCTTTGATGCTTTGGTAGGTTCCCACATTTTGGATCAATGAGAAAAACAAGTGCCATGTCCCCATTTTAAGTAGAATTTAATAATAAATAACAAATATATTAATATTATATAAATAAGTAATATTAATAATAAAATTAGATATTAAATCATAGTACAAATACATAATTATGATTATAATCAAATATAGGCAATTAATATGAACTATACTATATAAGTTCAATAATAAATATGATAATAAATATAATAATATAATTAAAGGATGATATGCACATATAGAAACAACTTATATATAAACTTATATGTGTGTGTGTGTGTGTGTGGGGTTAACAATATAGTGCTAAATACTATAATAATTAATTAGATGTATAACTAACATTATCAATATAATGATATGATTTAATCAAATATAATAGTGTTTATTATAGTTGGTAAATATATTTATCTTACCATATTTCATATGAATTTGAAGAGGTGGATAGGAATAGAAATGTCTTTTAGGACATAATCTATTGGGTAATCTAAATAAGAAGTCACTCTCATCACCAGAGTTGGAAGAAAAGATGAGGTATTTTAGTTCTTTAGGAAGATTTTTACTCTTTATTAGAAGAACTGGCATAAGTTCATCATGGTGACATGAGAGCATGATCTTTCCATCCTGCAAAGTGGGCCTTAATTGGATTTATCCCAATGGTAAACTATAGCTCAAGAAAATATATTTGAAAACAAGGGTGTGTACATAGTTTTTCTCAGGTTTCATTTGGAGGCAATACAATGAATGTTATTGGAAGTATATTGGGAAAGTAAAATATTGAGAGAGGGTTCTGATAACCCACAGGTCCCTAGATCGAAACTAGGCTCTGATACTAGATGTAACACCCTGCCAAGGGATCCAAAAGAATCAACCTAAAGTTTACTAAGTTTTCCAAGCTTTTTTTTTTTTTTCAAAAGCAAGAAAGATAAATCATTCACATCAATCACATAGTAGTGGAAGCAATAACATACAATCAACTGTAAACATACATAACATGTTACATTCCTTAAGGATCCCAAGATGTTGAGTCACATTTAAATTTAATTAATTCTAAATCTAACAACTACCACATCGACATGAAAGAATAATGAAAAGTCGAATGTCCATAATATACATTTGTTCCGAATGCCTCTTGGCAAATCAATTCAGAATGCTCAATCATCCACTGTACATGTCACAGGGTATGAAAGGCTAAAAGAATATACATATGTAGAAATAGAAATACATCGTCCTACTCTAATGCATGGTACAAGTGCAATAAAATTAATGAATCTAATAGAATACATGATACATTCATCCATCATAAAAGATATAACATCATAAAACACAACTAATCGGATGTAGTGCTTGCCCCTAGTTTACATTTTTGTTATCATTGCTAAACTTTATTAGGCTAGTTTTATGCTTATGATTAGTGGCATTGTTTCAAGATTGTCAGACATTGTTTTAGATTCAGTTGGCTTTATGATGAGATTACTTGGTACTCTATATTTCATGCATGCATGATGATTATTTAGTGATTTCAGTTATTGATGATAATTATCACATGTGTTTTCTTATGGATACTTGCCCCATACTTGCATGTGTATGGTGTGCATGTTTGTTTTCTTTATGTATTGCATTTTTTATATGGTTAAGGAAGGGGGTCATAGTCACCTACTAGTTGGGATCTACACGATGCACCACTTCTTGCCATTGCCTGTTTAACTTAGAATATTGTGTTTGTACATGCATGGATTTTATATAGGTTGTAGGTACCGAGTATAGGCTTTCCTAAATTGTCAGGATGAGTGTACCCTATCACATTATCTCAATGGTAAGATAGGGGAGATAAATTCTTAAGTCCAAATCCTAAACCCTTAAGCCATTTGTCCTAATTGAAAATTAGGACAAGTATCTGAGTCGTGTACCCTTCGAATGCGTTGAATGACGTTAATTCATGATTATAACCCTTTTTGTTTGATTTAGTATGTGTTTTGCTATGATGGGTTTATGTATGTTTACTTTATGAGTCTTTGGTGTATTTTCTATTAATTAAGTCTAGTAAAAAAGATTAAATTAATGATTTAATTTAATGAAAAATTATTATGAGATTTTAATGTTTAATTATATTTAATTAATTGAGAAATTGATTAAATAAGAAAAAATTAAATTTGGAGATAAAAGTTATAAGTATAAATTCAGAATATGATAATATTAATTTAATTTAATAATAATATATTTAGAGTTCATTTTAAAATAAATGCTAAATATTATTGTTATTTAAGTTAATAAATATTTATCAAATTTAACATTTGAAAATAAAATTTAAAAGTGTAAAAAGATATTAATTGTTAAAAAGTTTAAGCTCGCATGATGCGTGCACGGGATTAAAATATAAGAAATTAATCAAAAAGATAAAACTTGTGAACTTAATTAATATATTTTAATAAAGTGCACTTGAGATTTAAAAGTTAATAAATTAATTAAAATAGGAGTCAAGTGGAAAATTAAATAAAGTTATTTGTTAATGCATTTCACATGCATGAAAATATTAAAGAAAAGATAAAATAAAAGTTAATTACGAGTTAATGGTTGTGAGCAAGGAGTTCTCCCAGGGTGAACACACAATTAGTGCCCCGATTTAAGGAGAGAACTCTTTATCACAATTAGAGGGTTTATTTTTGGAGAATGAATTTTGAACACAAATTTTAGAGGCGAATTTTGTAGACGAATTATAGAGGAGAATTTGGACATGAATTTTTTTTTAATTTCAGACCCTTCTCGAATAAAAATATAAATTCTATTAACCATTCGAATTCTTCAATCTAAAATCTTCATTTTTAAAAATCAATCCCTTTCCAAATTTAAATTTCTTAATTCCATTTAATTCAACCCAAATCCCAATTTAACTTCTAATTTCTTTCAATTGTTGAATGAGGTTTTCCAGATAATTTTTCAATCTGGATTTACAGATGAAATTGAAAAGCAAAAGATCCAGAACGAAGAATTGACACATTCGAGAAGACAAGTTCTTATAATCACGAAGTAAACAGGAATATCAAATTGCATAGTTCAATCAGTGATCAAAACACAAGACTCTACCTGAACCTGATGCTAACACGCAACCACTCGAGAATTGTGAGAAGATTCGCTTCCAAAATTCATGTCCAAATTCTCCTCTATAATTCATCTCCAAAATTCGTATTCAAAATTCATTCTTAAAAATGAACCCTCTAATTGTGATAAAGAGTTCTCTCCTTAAATCGGGGCACTAATTGTGCGTTCACCCCAGGAGAACTCCTTCCTCACAACCATTAACTCATGATTAACTTTTATTTTATCTTTTCTTTAATCTTTTCATGCACGTGAAATGCATTAATAAATAACTTTATTTAATTTTCCACTTGACTGCTATTTTAATTAATTTATTAACTTTTAAATCTCAAGTGCACTTTATTAAAATATCTTAATTAAGTTCACAAGTTTTATCTTTTTGATTAATTTCTTATATTTTAATCTTGCGCATGCATCATGCGAACTTAAACTTTTTAATAATTAATATCTTTTTACACTTTTAAATTTTATTTTTGAACGTTAAATTTGATAAATATTTATTAATTTAAATAACAATAATATTTAACATTTATTTAAAAATAAACTCTAAATATATTATTATTTAATTAAATAAATATTATCAAGTTCTAAATTTATACTTATAACTTTTGTCTCCAAATTTAATTCTTTCTTATTTAATTAATTTCTCAATTAGTTAAATATAATTAAACATTAAAATCTCATAATAATTTTTTATTAAATTAAATCATTAATTTAATCTTTTTAATTAGACTTAATTAATAGAAAATACACCAAAGACTCATAAAGTAAACATACGAAAATTCATAATAGAAAAATGCATACTAAATCAAATAAAAAGGGTTATAATCATGAATTAACATCATTCGACACATTCAGAGGGTACACGACTCAGATACTTGTCCCAATTGTCAATTAGGTCAAATGGCTTAAGGGTTTAGGATTTGGACTTAAGAAATTATCTCCCCTCTCTTACCATTGAGATAATGCAATAGGGTACGTTCATCCTAGCAATTCAGGGAAGCCGATACCCGATACCTGCAACCTACATAAAATTCACGCATGTACAAACACAATATTCTAAGCTAAACAAGCAATGGTAGGAAGTGGTGCATCTTGTAGATCCAGACTAACAGGTGACTACAAGCCCCTTCCTTAACCACATCAGAAATGCCATACATAAAGAAAACAAGCACGCACACCATACACATGCAAGTATGGGGTAAGTATCCGTAAGAAAACACATGTGATAATTATCATCAATAACTGAAATCACTAAATAATCATCATGCATACATGAAATAAAGAGTACCAAGTAATCTCATCATTAAGTCAACTGAATCTAAAACAATGTCTAACAATCTTGAAACAATGCCACTAATCATAAGCATAAAACTAGCCTAATAAAGTTTAGCAACGATAACAGAAATGTGAAGTAGGTGCAGGCACTACATCCGATTAGTTGTGTTTTATGATGTTATATCTTTTATGATGGACAAATGTATCATGTATGCTATTAGATTCATTTATTTTATTGCACCTGTACCATGGATTAGAGTAGGACGATGTATTTCTATTTCCACATATGTATATTCTTTTAGCTTTTCATACCCTGTGACATGTACAGTGGATGATTGAGCATTCTGAATTAATTTGCCAAGAGGCATTCAAAACAAATGTATATTATGGACATTGGACTTTTCATTATTCTTTCATGTGGATGTGGTAGTTGTTAGATTTAGAATTAATTAAATTTAAATGTGACTCAACGTCTTGGGATCCTTAAGGAATGTAACATTTTATGTATGTTTAGAGTTGATTGTATGTTATTGCTTCCGCTACTATGTGATTGATGTGAATGATTTATCTTTCTTGCTTTAAAAAAAAAAATCTTGGCAAACTTAGTAAACTTTAGGTTGATTCTTTTGGATCCCTTGGCGGGGCATTACATCTGGTATCAGAGCCTAATTTTGATCTAGGGACCTGTGGGTTATTAGAACCCTCTCTCAATATTTTACATATTTGGTTACCTAGAAACCCTCCAAGGTGAAGGTAGAACTAGGGTGGGGATGACACCCACAAATCTTCACTACTGCAACAATAAAGTGTGCTTGTTAAGGCAACAATGTTTGATCACTTTCAATGATCTACCCTGTGAGGATTCTACCTTGCTAAGAGATTACAAGACTTATTTAGTCTACCTTTATTAAAGGATCTAAACTCACAACTAAGTAAGCACTCTATTAGGAGATTTGAACAGGCCTATTTGGACCACTCAGTTAAGAGATTTATCCTGATTTTCTTGCTAGAATGTATCAATACCTAATCCTTTGGTTAAAACTCTAATGATATATTATGGATCTCCTCTTTCTAATTTTTATTTGATCTACTTATCTAATAAACTATGTTATATCCTTCACTGCTAGATTTCTTCTTTTGATCTTTCCATCTAACTATCAAACATAGCCTTCCTTCGCTCATACACTTGACTCTTCAATATTTCCTTCATCTCTAGTTATGCACATATATTGATTTAGGGCTTGGACCCTTCTTAAATAAACATCTTGAGAAGGTTCTATATCATAATCAACAATCTAGATTTCTCCCTTTTGCTACTTAGTCCCTTTAATTTTTTGATTGGTTACACTACCTTCATAGGGATCAACAATCTCTGACAGAATGCGTAAACATCTCCTTAGTTGTCTCTACAATGATTAAATCATGTATAGAAGTCAACCAAAATGGTTTACATAAGTGTTTGTTGCATGACAAATGCATATGCCAAAACTGGTTTACTCGACACTTGAATAACTTGACACTCGATCACAATTAATATTCATGTTGTCTCTTAGTTTATTTATGCTCAACAATAACATTACTCAGCATGAACTAACTTTGTTTAGCTTGGCATCTATTGAATTTAGATCTTTACTCGGCATAAATTGGCACTCAGTCCATATTGGGGTGCTCAATAACCTAAGAATTTCTTGGCTCAAACTAAAATGTGATCAAGTCTATAATCATTTGACCTTCATTGGCTGGCTTGGTTGCAGTGATGACCAACCAACTCTACATAGGAAATGACTAAGTGTTTGACACTAATAGGCAACATGACTTGGAGATCAACAATCCCCCCCTTTGACATTAGTAGAAAAAACACATTGTCATGACTTATCATTACATTCAAAATTACAAAATAGCACTCCCCCTAAGACTATGACATGATTTTAATAAAGACTTCACTATATACATCATATGCACATGTCTCCAAAAAAGAGTATATTACATTGTCACACCTTAAATTATTTAGCTCCATTTGTCCTTTTTTCCTTCCTTCTTCTTGTTTCCCCCTTGAATATATGGCATGATTAATATTTCCCCAATTTTTTTGGCACTCTTGGCTTGGGGTTTGTTGGGGTCAAATTATACTTGTCCAAAAGTGGTTTATGAATCTATAAAATCATAGCCAATGTGTGATCCCAACTAGATCTAAAAAATTCTAAAACTTGTATCTTGATCTCTAGCTAAGCAACTAGATCCACTAAACTATCTGCTATTGAGAGATGCATATATCTCTAGACTAAATCCTTTGCAATTGTAAGTTCTTTTTCCATCACCTCCAAATGAGGTATGAACATATATTGAATAGAGATCAATTTTTCTATAATGTCGTATCTTTACCCATTAACTTGGCTAATCTCCCTTGTGCAAACTTCAATCAGTTGAAATGAATGAACCTTGAACTTGTGTCCATGCTCAAAGAATGTCGGGTTGGTTTCAAATCTGGTTGAAGCTTATCAATAGACTTTCGATTCTCTATGGTGAAGAACTAAATAGTACAAAGATTCTTATACAAAGAATTAATATTTTGTATAGCTTCCTCTAAATTATGCACAAGGGTGGAGAGTTCAACCTATTTAATAGAAATTTCTGTTGAAACTTTCACCAAAAATTTGGTCTCAAATTTCTATTCAGACCACCTCATGATCTTTTCATTTGCTTCAATATTATCATTGTTGGCCTTCTCAACAATATAATATCATAGCTCTATGATAGGTGTCTTCTAATTAACATTATAAATCTTGAATGTATCAACAAAAATGTCTTTTATTTCATGCAACACCTGCCTTTGGTGATGTTCTCTTCTTAGTTCCTCTTGCTTTGTCTTTCTCTTCAATAGTTCTTGCAATATTTTCATTTGGTAAAATGTTATTGTCTCATGGTCATACTTAGGAATTACAATTACCTCATCCAATGTCATTGGATTCCCAGGTGACTTGACCTTCTTCTTCATTTTCTTTGACCTTGGTGTGTTGGTGCTTGACACTGTGATTTGTAATGATGTCACTTCAACACTCAGTGTTGACATCTCTTGGCCTATTTTTGCAATCTCCTTATGAATAGATATAACATTTTGTTTAGGTTTAGTAGTTGATGCGAACACAACACACTTAGAAATTGTACTAATGCTTGGATTGCCTCTTGTTCTTTTGGCTGCTAAACTCCTCAGCTGCTAAACTCCTCAGTCTTTTGTGGCTCAACTTCCTTTGCTATGTCAATGTGAGGTCCTAAGGAATCAATTGTAAAGTTATCTACTTCTTTTTCTCTTTTCCTTCTTCTTTGCAATGAAAATAGTGTCCATGGGCGTTGGATGTAGAAGTGTAATAATTGCCTTTCCTTGCTTCTCGACACTTACATCTTGCTGACCCTTCTCTTCAACTGTGATTGTTGGATGAATAGGGGTTTAATCCATAGTTGGTGCATTATCAATCCTTGGATATTCATGAATTTGTATCAACACTAGATTGGTGCATGGTAGAGGAGTGTTTGAGGTTGCATTTATGAATGCTTCATTCTTGAGTTCTTCCTCACTCTAAGACATTAATATTTGTCTTTGTTTCCATAGGGACGTCTTCTATAGTGATAATATTTTGTTGTTTGCTCTCCTCTACCTTTCTTCTTATTTGTTCGTCAAGATTATTTGGCTCATCATAATCGTCTTTATTGACCAGTTCAACTTCAACTTCTTCTTCCTCCTTTTCTTCTTTTGTTGTTGGAACTAACCAACCAACTACCTTCTTCCAAACTAATATACTTTCTTTCACTACATCTTCTATTTTATTTTTCAAAATTTATATGACCTTTTCTTGGACAAAAAATTCTTCTCAAAATCCCTTAGGGCTATAGACACACATGCCTTTCCTGAATTTGGCATAGTTGGAGCTAATGTGGCTTCTCTAATTTTCCTTTTAGTGGATAATGCCCATTTCCACTTTGTGTCCATTTTATTGTACAATTCTTTAGGTATTGTTTTTCCTAACTCTATAGGCATGTATTTAAATTTTATCATCATATCTAGCACCGCTTTCTCAAAATTTTATTTATCAATCCTCCCTAAAGAACCATATTTAACTTGTTTAAAACTTGAAATTCCTTCTAAATGTCTAATATTGTCACATACCTAATTAATATCTTGACGAGGTTTCTTGGGAACAACTACTTGCTCATATTATTTGATTCAGTTCTCTCTCCTTCGTCCTCTTCATCATCATGTATAACTATGAGTTTCCTACTTGGCTTCTTCTTCTGACCTTGTTATGTCCCTTTGGTTACTTATTTCCTCTTTGGTGGGGACTTTTCCTTAACTATCTTAGTTATCTTTATTGTCCCTTTCTTTGGCTTGACAGCTACAAAAGATGTTTCCTTGGATCTTAGTCTTATCAATCTTTTATGAGGTGTAGAGGCAGGACTTGTAACACCTTTCTTTAGATTCCTCTTTACCTTAGGATCTAGCTACAATCACTATTTTCTTGTGTTTTGTTTCCTTAGACTCGATAATCACCAACTCTTTACCTTTTGCTTTATCTTCTTCATCTTTATCAATTTCCTCATCTTCCCCTTTGCCTTCTATAATCTATAGGGGTCCTTCTCCAAGTTTTCCTTCAAGATTTGTAATCATTTTCTTTCTCTTCATGTCCATCTTGGGCACTTTAGTTTGCATAAGCATTTTGATCTTTGTTATTTCATAGATATTTGTACATGATATAATCACATATTCATGAAACTTTAATGTAGAATGCATATAGATTGACAAAAAACTAGACTAAACCCAAGAAATTGTTATCAAAATGTAAATTCTACGAACATATCATGTTTCCTTAACTAAAACTACTAAAAATCTCTTAGACTAGCATCTCAGTGACAGTTCTAGAATGAGAGTATGCTTAGAATGCAGATCTACAAGAATGCATGCAAGATCTATGGCTACATTGCAGATTATATGAGGATAACAACTCTTAGAATGCTATGACAATGGAGATACAATGAGCTAACATGTAATAAATGATGCTAAATGACATAAAAACAAAGTTAAAATGCTATACATTTGCTAGAATGATAATGCTAAAATGATAACTCAGAGTGTTCCTATAGTGCATATGCCTAAAACTTGGGTCCTTTGGCTCTTGGATTTCCCTCCTATTTATAGGATTTCAGAAGGGGTTGGGGTAAGAATCAGGCTTTTCACCTTTGACTGGTGGATGAAAGTGAAACTAAAAATATCTCATAAGAGACTAAAAGAAAGAATCCAACAGACTTGGTTTTGAGGATAAATGGGGATATTTCTAATTCTTTTAAATGAAAAAGGGCGATTTTCTCTTTTGTGATGATAAATGACTTTATTGAATAAATAAATGTCTTATTTATTTTCAACATTTTGTCTTTTTCTTTCTCCCTTTTTGAATTTCATTTTATGAATTTGAATTATTTTTCTCCTCTTTTAAAGTTGATTTAGGTCTTGTCGATTTGATAGATAATGATGACCTGATGTGATTTTGATTTGAAAGTTTGTTGTGTTCTTCTAATTTCCTCCTTAATTTACATTGATTGATCAAAATTGCTTAATTCAGGTCTTTGCCAATTTTTGGGTGTCTACAAATGCTCGTCTTTGATCCAATATGCAAAGCACATTAGTTCTTCGCATATTAGTTCAAAGATTGTCTTGATTTTCTAATCTTAGGTCGAATTCTGATGATTGAACGATGTCTGATTGATGATGTTTTGATGTTTCGAGGTTGATATGATGTTTGATTATTGATGACTTGATGTCTAATCATCGATGGTTTGATGTCTTGATTGTCGTTGATTTTGTTGATTGATGTTGCAATGTTTTTACTTGGATACCCTAGTTTTGGTTGATTTGATGTTAAAATTTTTGGCTATGGTAGAACATTTTTAATTTTTTAAGAAAATTTTGATGCCCTAGTTTGATATGGATATAATGCTCCCTCATAAATGAAATTGGAAAAAAATGAAAGTGTGAAAATTAAGGGGGTTCTAATTTTATTTTTGAAATGTTGGATAATTGATAGATGAAGACGGTCAAGTTGATTTAGTGCATTACCCAATTTGTGAAAGTGAGTGAAAAATTCCAATGTTGGGTATATAGGGTGAAAACTGATATAAATGCCCCTAAGGAGGGTTAAATAGCCAAAAGGCCTTTTACCTTTGTCATTTTCGCTCTCTCATTTAACATTTGGGATTTTTGGAGCTCTGAGCTATCGAGGATGGTGGTCCCTTTATGAGAGTAGAGATTTGAGAGGTGTCGCAAGTACGAGTGTCTAGTGGACTATGGTGCCCCAGTAAGTCATTAAGATCTTCCATTTTAAGACTTTTTTGTATTTGTACCTAGATTTTGGTGATTTTTTATGGGGAATTGGAATTTTAGGTGTTTTAGTGCATTTGGCTTTTCTTTTAGTGCTTTTGATTTCTTTTAGCGCATATGAGTAATCTTTTAGCACATAGGTAGGACAAAACAATGCATACAAAAACCTAAGTTTTTGGCAGTTTAGCACATATAGGGAAAATGTAGTGCATATAGTTAATTTTGTAGCGCATTTGAACACTTTAGCGCATCTGGTTGGTTTTATAGTGCATAGGTATAGTGTTTTAATGCATCTATTTTTAATAGCGCTTTTGCAATGCTAAATAGCACATATGATCATTGTAATAGCCCTTAGTTATGTTATTATGCACTTGAGGTATTTAATAGCGCTTCTAAATGTTATAATAGTGCATAAGTCTATTTTAGCACATTTGAATGATCTTATAGCATGTGTTTCCTAGGAAATAACACAAATGAACTTTTGAAGGGCGAAAATAGATTAGAAAGCCTGAATTGAGTAGAAGGAAATGCAAGAGGCTAGATTCTAGGCCTGTTGGTTAGGGATCCATCATAATGAGTAAACAATAGGAGTTAGGCATTCATGAAGTGATGGTCTAGGACTAGTTTGATGATAGGTAGGTAATGATTGATGCCCCAGCTTAGGATATAGAGTAGGAAAACAAATAGGTCTGACTTAGGATAGAGAAGGACGAGTAACAAGTTCAAGATAGAACTAGTAGCTGAGTAGCTTAGATATAGATAGTAGACTGATGTATGATGATCACTTGTGATGAAGGCTAACGTTATTGTTTGTGTGTTTGATGAAAAATAGGTACATGGGAAAAAGCTCAAGGTATGATGGTTATACCCATGGCCTCTAGAGTCAGTAGGCAAATTATCAATGGAGGAGCAATAGATGATTGATAGATGTGAGTTTACTTATTTGCTACAAATACCCTAGTTCTGAGTGAATAGGGGGCTATTGATAGTTGTGGCCGAGTGATGGCACTTGGACTACAACACCTTTCATTTTCCAATGGGGGAGATGATAGTGACTCTTGAGGATGTATATCAAATATTGCAGCTCTTGATAGTAGGGGATTTGGTGTACTATGATTAGATTACTGATGGCAGTACTTTTTGAGATTTATTTGGTGAGGATAACATTGGAGATGATAGTGCATCATGGTTTCAGATGTTGTAGTATGAGGCATTGTTGACAGTTTTGGTTGGATTGATAGGAGGGTTTTTATTGCCAGACCACCAAGGGCGAGGGTGTCTAGTTGGATGGGGCCGATTGATAAAGGATATGATTGATCAGCCATGGAGATTTTCATGGGGCAAGTGCATTTTGGCCCACTTATATCATGACTTACAAAAGGTTGTATATTCTAAAGTCTTGTCGCTATTAGCAGGGGTGATTTTGTTATAGTTATGGACATGGGAGTATTTTCCCATTACTCTTCTGGTGTGTGTGCAACAACAGTCATAGGGTATGCCTTACATGTATACTTACTCTAGTGTAATTATGCAACCCCATTTGGGCAAGACAAAGTATTAGCAACATATATTTGATGACATTGATGAGGTTGTGTGGAAACCTTACAGGTTTATAGAGCCATGGGTCGAGGATGATGACCAGATGGTATATTTCTTTAGTCTGAGCTATTTTCTTGGTCAGGTACCTACAATGATAGAGAGGTTTTGTTTTAGGTGGGTGGTGAGACAGTTTGGTCGGTGGTAGGGCATGCCACAAGGATCAACACATTATGCTCAGGTGCAGTCAAAGAGAGCAGTGTGCGGGCCAACTTTGGAGTATGAGGCTTGCCTGGAGGCTTTTCTATAGATGATAGACACACTATAGCCATGGGCATTGAAGGATGGAGTGAAAAATGCAGGGATGGAGGGGGATTTTGCACGATGGCTTCGAGAGCATCCCTTTTGAGATTTACAGATTTGAAAGAGCCTATTCTTGGGATTGATGAGCCATTGAGTGGGGGAGAGGATGAGGATGATGAGGGCGGACCAGAGAGAGGTAGAGGGAGGTGGTGAGCTAGAGTTAGGGTGAGAGGTGTGGCATGAAGTCTAGTGCAAGGATGATTAGGTGCAGGGAGGGTTGGAGGGATCTAAGGCCGTGGTGATGCAAGGGTGAGGGGAGGGATGGTTGGTGGTGTGGGAGTTTCACAGCGGGACAGAGGTGTTGAGTAGGGTAGGGAAAAGTAGGTGAGGGCCAGGTTGCCTGAGGATGTTTAGTTTATCCGACAATAGAGGTTGCAAGTATAGGGTCCTATCAGAGATCTAAAGGATGTACAACCATAGGGGCCACAACAGGTGCTACCAGAGGCACAACCACAGGTACAATAGTAGGTGCCACCAAAGGCACAACCACCACCAGAGAGGCTAGGGGGATCTACTAATTTGGAGGCTTGAATGAGTACTATAGAGGCTTGGGTGGGTGAGTTGATGAGTACCCTACAAATATTTATAGTTGTGATGACATAGGGGCCACCACTGCCACCACCACTATCGAGTACAGATGGGGTGTCAACTAGTCAGACAGCCATAACCAGACAAGTTGCACCAATGAAAAATGTTATGGAGCAGGCACCACGGAAGGATACCAGTTCCCACAACAAGAAGGGACCTCTGGGTTAGCCACCTATGCAGGGATGAGTGTACATCATGTGTTATGGTATACTCCTCATTATGTATGATTATTCATTTGATGTTTATTTGATATTCATGCTGATGTATTTGGTTGATCTTTGGATGTTCCTGTGGATAGACATGATTTATTGATGTGCATGTTATTTGATCATGTGGATATTATTTTTGATGCAGTCTATCTTATATTCATTTGGATTTTGTCCTATGGATGTATTGTCCAATCTTTTGCTTTATGAGACATCTGAGCTGGTTGATTTTAAGATGTGTGTATTTGATATATCATGGACTCATGGACGCATGTCATGATTTGATTTGATGGATATGATAGGAGTAGATGTTGATATATATGTGAGTGATTAGTGTAACATGACATATGGATAATTAATGAAAATATATGAAATGACAATAATGATATAATGGATGAAAATGTGATGTGATAGTGTGAATGTAATGAAATGTGGTAAAAAAATTGGAATTTGATATAATGCAATGTGATAAATGAAATATAATGAAATGACAATGGGTGCAATGTAATGATAGGAGATGTGATGTGGTGTAGTAAAATGTAATTTGATATAAGGAAATAAATTGTGAAAAAAACTGGATTATGATATATGAAACATAATGGAATGAATTATGTGATAATGCAATGTAATGGAATGAAAATAGATAAAATGACATGGACAGAATGAAATGGAATGAAATGATATGTGAGGTAATAATATAAAATGTAATGAAATGAAATTTTGCAATGTTATAAGATGTAATGCAATGGAATGAAATGCAGTGAAATGAGATTTGTTGTGATGTGACATGATGTGAAATGAAAAGAATGTATGAATGAAAAGAAAAATGTAAATGAACAGATGTGTGATAAAGTGTCATGGAAGGAAATATGATAAAATGAGAATAAAAGAAAAGAAAATGTGAAGATGGAATGTAATGACATGAAATGATAAATGAAAATGTGAGAAAATGTAATGTGATGACATGTAAGGGGAACGTAATGAAATAAAATGTGATAAAATGTAATGTGACAAATGGAATGTGAAAGAAAGTGAAAAATGGAAGGAAATGAAATGGTTTGAGATTAGAAAGCTATGGGATGGGATGTCAACTTTTGAGATTCAAAAGCTATAAAATGAAATAGATGAAATGCATGAATCAAAGGTAGTGTGATGAAGAACACAAAAAGCAAGTCACAAATGTTGAAAAATAAGGAAAGTGAAATATAATAAAATGAAACAAACTATGATATGAAAGAAAATGAAATGGGAGTGAATGATATGTGATGTAGAAAATTATGATAAATGAAAAGGAAATGAAAATGGGATGTGACGAAATGAAATTGTTTGTGATTCAAAAGCCACATAATGCAGTAGATGATGTGGTGAAATGTGATAGTGACTAGAATTGCTTGAGATTCGAAAGCTACATAATGTAGTAGATGATGTGGTGAAATGTGATAGCATGGTGGTGATATTGTGAGGAGACAAAGTCCATGATAGTTTAGTGCTAAAATTTCACCTTGATGTTGTTTTTGTTGTCTATTATTGGATAACCAGCCATGAATTTGTTTAATGATGTCATGAAGGCTTCCTTGTGTAATCTTGATTTATGTGCCAACCATTTGTTTTTAAAGAATCCAAGATGAAAATGCAAACTAAATGAATGCAACTAACTGTCACTTTGTAAAGAGATGCAAAATTAATTGTCATCATAGAACGTTTAATAAAAAGTGACTAAGTACAATCACCACTAGCTCAGCTATGGTGATATGAATACTATGTCACGTCAAGGAGTACCAAAAAAAAAAAACAATGTACATGAAAAATATGACAATTATTAGAAAACAAAGTTATATTTGTAGAAGAATAAAAATAGGCACACAAATTGTCACATGTTAGATGAAAAACTAATAAAATATTATGACTTCATCTCGACACCTCTACTAAAGCACATCATTGAGGCACTAGAAGTATATAATAAAAAAAAAATCATTATTTGCAGACCAGGCGTGCTGCCAGTTGTGTGTAATAGTGTTGAGTTTGTTCAATTCTGCCTAGAAGCAACTATTGTACTACTCAGATAAGAATGTGTGGGATGTGTTAGCAGTAATTTAGCAGCAAATTCTATTTGACAATGTGCTTCAATGGGAATTAGGGTGTCTAAGTGTTAGAGCCAATGGTCAAGTGTACCTAGTACCAGTGCGGTGGGCTATAAAGAGTGGACACATGGTAAGACTAGTAAAGAACAAGTCTCAGGTGAGTGATAGCTATAAGTAAGAGAATATCATGAGAATGGAACAAGGTGAGGTGGAGAGTAGAATGTGGCTAGTGGATATATTAAGAAGTTGCAGGAATTGTGCAAGTGGAAGTATGTTGGGCTCACCAGATCAGTTGTAGCAAGAGGGTGATGCTAGCTAGGGAAGGTGGATGAGGCAAGGGTGAAGAGCAAAGCACATTCAACAAACCTCTGAGGAACTGGTGTATCAATCAAAACTCCAAGTGTTAATTCTAGAGCCAAGTGAAGCAAGTCATGTGGGACAAGGGTTAGTGCAACCCAAAGAGGTGGTGAGTAGGGCAAAAGAAACACCCTTATCAGTGTTAATGATGTTTTTGGGGACTGTAGCACAACCAACATTGTAGGTGGTATTAGATGACGAGCCAATGACATAGGTGGAAAATAGTTGGCCTGGGATGATAAAGAGTATGTCAAGAGTAGAGGAGGAGATAGGGGAGATAAAATCTCTTAAAAAGTCCATGGGAGAAGCTTTGAAGGATGCGGGAGGCATTAGTGGGGTGAGGGGTGGATCACATTAGTTTCTTAGCCTCAAGATTTTGGGACAAGAGTCAATGGAAGGGGAATTGAGTAGTGTAAATGTGGAGGAGCCCTGGCTAGAAGTGGGGGGTGGAGATGAAGCATCAAGTGTTGTGGAAGAATTATGGAGAATGTTGGCCACAGAAAGAGTTTGAGCAGAGAATGTAAAACAAGAAGTCACATTTTTGTTGGGATTGATGGAGAAGGCATGGGAAGATGGAGTGCAAATGGAGGCAAGACATATGCATGTAGTGATGGATGTAGAGAGGGTGTGGGTGCAATCACTAGAAGTGGAACTACATATGGAGCAATTGCAAGCAAAGGAAAATGATGCAGAAATGCAAGCAGAGCAATCACGGGCTCAGAGATTGCAAGAATCTCTAAAGATGGCGTAGTTGGGTTTAGAAAGTGCTCAAAATGAGTTAGTGTTGTTGTAGTCACAGTCTGAGTCATTTAGGGAGGCGATTGCAAAAGAAAACTCCCTATCATTGAAGCTACATGAGCTATTAGCATAAAGTGAGGGAAGGTTAGATAGTTGTAGCAACATTTGGGTGAGGAAAAAGTAGATGTGGATGCTGGCAAATGGCGATTGATCAAATGTAGCAGGAGCAGGATGTGGCCCAACAAGCGATCACTACATTGGGAGTAAACAAGTTGGTGGAGAATGTGTTGATGGAAATGCACTAGATGACAAAGGTACACTAGGAAGCCTGCTTATTATATGGGACATTATCATTAGGCGTTCCCAAATGAGGACCGATGAGAGACATAGTTTCTAGATAGCAAATTCACACAACTGTTAGATACACAATTACATGGTGGGAGGTTTCCAATTCCCATGGATGCGATGTGGGTATGTAGAGGATTGATGCCAGGAGCATCCTCTTCTGGAGCTAGGTTGGAAGAAACACTATTGGATGGACACACTGTCTTGCCACCTCCTCTAGGTAGGCCAGAATAAATAATCTACTCGATGCTTATTGAATGTAAAGTTTTCGTTGTCGTCATAGCAAAATAAAAGTTTGTGTTTGTTGTTGTGGCAAGTAAAGGGACAATTGATGTTAATATATTGTCATGTTTACTTTTGGCATTTTTGGAATATATTTGGATATTTTTGGGTTTTTTGATAGATATTTGAATGTTTTTGGGATTTTTGACAGATATTTGGATGCTTTTGTGAGTTTTGAAAGAAATGTTGGAAAGGTTTCAATCTCTGTAAAAGTGGGAACAATATGATTCGTAGAGGAAGGAGAACCTCTACTTATATGCAAGGAACTCAATGTCCATGTGGGCTCATAATGCAAGGTAAGTAGAGATTTGAATAAAATTCGGAGAGTCTTGATATGTAAGGCATAATTCTATATATATTAATAGCCTTTATAGATAATTACAAGGCCAACATTGGGATGTTTCTCTAGGTGTGTGCCGAGATAGATATTATCAAGGCCTATGAAAAGGTGTTTGGGGTCCTGAAAAAGGTGCTTGAGGGGCCTAAAAAAGGATGCTTGGGCCTAAAACAACACTTGAGGGGCCCTAAAAAAGGTGTTTGAGGGGCCTAAAAAGGCACTTGAGGGGCCTGAAAAAGGAGTTTGGGCCTAAAAAGGCACTTGGGGGGCCTAAAAAAGGTGCTTGGGCTGAAGAAGGCACTTGAGGGGCTTGAAAAAGGCACTTGAGGGGCTTCAAAAAGGAATTTGGGCCTAAAAAGGAACTTGAGGGGGCTTGAAAAAGGTGCTTGAGGGGCCTGAAAAAGGAATTTGGGCCTAAAAAGGTGCAGAGTGGGGTGGCTAGTTCTCACGCTTATGCTTACTTATTCTATGCCCCCAATTAGGTGAGGATAAAAGAGTCCGATGGATATCTGGGCTTTCGGGATAACATTGATATATTTGTTGAAGGGGCCTAGACCAATTGTGGCCACTACAAGATAAATAAGACTAATGATTTGTTGGGAGTTGTGGTTCTCAATAAGAGGAAGGAAGAGGGGACTTTGTCGATGCCTCTTGCACTATTCACGTTATGCCAAATTTTCCAAAGCCCAGCAAGATGCCTTAGGACATAACTATGTTGCTTCTTAATACCATTGAAGCACTTCATAATTAAATATTTTATGACATGTCATAAGGCCTATTTGAGCTAAAGTGAGCCATGTGTGACATGAATATTTGGGTGCTAATTTTTTGAGATTTTGCAGCTATGTTTGGCAATTATTGCCCCGTTTTGAATGTGATTGGCCATTTTTGAAAACTTTGGAATGGTTTTGATAATTTTTTAACAATTTTTTAATTTTTTGATAATTTTTGACAAATTTTGAATTTTTCTGATAATTTTTGACAATTTTTTAATTTTTCTGATAATTTTTGACAAATTTTGAATTTTTTTGATAATTTTGGACAATTTTTGAATTTTTTAGGGGAGTGGAATGAGGATGTTAGTGATATTTATTGGAATATGAGGGTAACCAAGATCATGTGAGACACTTAAAGAGGCCAGGAGACCAAGAGCAGGAAAAAAGGCAAAAAGTGGGCATGGATAGCTATACTTGGGACGTGGGAGGCAATGAAAGAAGTTTAGGACATCAAATGGGTCGACTAAGGGCTAAAATAAACATTGGGGATTGTTGATCAAGGTGGATAGCTGAGATGTGTATTGATTTTCCTACAATTCATGTCTATGGTATCTCAATACATAGTCTGATTCCATGTTTCTCTTGATCTATTGTGCTTCTCTTTGGTGTTTTTATATTGGCTGTCTCTATTGTGGTGAACTACATCTGAGGCCAAAGAACCACTGAACTATAGCTCACAAGTGTTTCTCAATTGGGTAGGTGTGAAATTTACTTGACTATGCTAGATAGGCCTTAAACAAGCAAAATTTGTCATAGAGATAGTTGGTCAAGTATTGTTTTGATTTTTTCAGTATTGAAGGACTTGCGTTGTTTAGGGAAGTCCAAAGGAACTATCTCTCACTCCTATTCAAACCAATGGGTGACATTCTCACTTCTATTGTACCAATTTTTTTATTTTTTATTTTGAATTTTCTGGTGTTTTTTATTTTTTTGGTATTTTTGATGTTTTTCTCAAGGCTCTAGATATAAAATCTCTTGAGATGGATGCTATTGATGGGTTCTGCTAGCTCTATGCCATCATAATTTGAAAGTCTATAAATACCAGTCCCAAAGGACTTGGTGGTAATGTAAGGACCAATCCAATTAGCTTCCCACTTTCCTTTCTTTTCTCTAGCTACATGGTTCTTAGGGTTTTCTTGAAGCACTAGGTCACCAATATGAAAAACATAGGGTTTGACCTTTTTGTTGTAATGTCTTGATAACCTATTCTGAAACACTTTGAGGTGTTCATGTGCTACATGTTAACATTCTTTTAACAACTCTAGTTGCTATAGACGGGCGACTTTGCAATCCTCATCTGACAGGACATCTTGAAGAGTAACTCTCAAGGATGGGATCTCAACTTCTAAAGGAAGAATAGCTTCATAGCCATAAACCAAGGAGAAGGGTGTCATGCTTGTAGGTGTCCTAACACTCATCTTGTAGGCCCAAAGGGTGAGGTTCAATTGTAAATGCGAATCTCTACCAATATCATTGATGGTTCTTTTGAGGATGTTGGTAATGGTTTTGTTGGTGGCCTCTACTTGGCCATTGCCTTGGGGATCATAAATTGATAAGGAGTGGTGTATAATGTGAAAATTTTCACATAGTTCATCAATTATTTGATCTTTAAAGTACAAGGCATTGTCCATGAGAATGAAATTGGTTATGTCAAACTGACAAATAATATGGTTTAGAATGAAGGAAGATATTTGTTTTCTCGTAGAGTTAGCAAGTGGCACCACTTTGACCCACTTGATAAAGTATTATGTGGCTATGATAATCCATTTATGCCCACTGGAGGAAGGTGGATGGATGGCTCCAATCAAATCAAACCCCCATTGATAAAAAGACCATGGTGTGGCCAAAAGGTTGAGCTCTTGTGTTGGTGCATGATCAAGGTTACCATGGATTTGAGATTTTTTGCAAGTCTTGACATAGTTGATAGAATCCTTTTCCATGGTTGGCCAAAAAAAGCCCATCCTAAGAATCTTCTTGGCTATTGTGAACCCACTAGAGTGTGACCCACAAATCCTTGCATGGAATTCCTGTAGAGTGACTCTAGACTCGTCCTTTTCAAGACATCTAAACAAAGTACCATCAAGACCCTTCCTATATAGCGTATCAGCCACCAAAGTGTAATGTGAGGTTTGTCGAATGAAATTTCATTTTTGGTTATGTGAGAGGTCAGACAAAATGGTATTATCACGAAGGTAAGTGATGATGGGGTTATACCAAAGGGAATTAGGAGCATCTAAGTGGAAAATGATAAGGGAATTAGGTTGAATAAATGTGGGTTGAACTAACAACTCATATCGCTCGTGCTACGCTGGGAGTTGGAGTAAGGAGGCCAAGGTGGCCATAGCATTTGTTGCTCTATTTTTATCTCTGTGAATTTGTTCAAAAGTAATATGATTAAAACATTCCTTGAGGGTGTCAACCATTTTTTTTTAAGTGAATAAATTTTCATCTTTGGTCTAATAAGTACTAGTTACTTGATTGATGATCAATTGGGAGTCTCCATACACCTCTAGTGCTGTCAGTTTCCACTCTAAAGCTAGTTTGAGACCCAAGACCAAAGCTTCATATTCTACCATGTTGTTGGTGCAAAGGAAAAGTAATTTGTAAGACTAAGCGATGGTAACACCTAGTGGCATGATGATCAAAATACTGATACTTGATCCATGATGTGTGTAGGAACCATCAAAATAGAATTTCCACATTACTGGCTCTATCTGAAGAATATTCATGTCTAGGAAATCAGCTAGGATAGGATTTGAACTCTCTATAGGCGCATCTACCAATTGATTGACAATGACTTGTCCTTTTATTGCTTTCCTATCAATGTACTCAATGTCAAATTTACTTAGGATCATCACCCATTTGGCCAATCTGCCTATTAACGCTGTTATGCTGAGAAGATATTTGAGGGGGTCAATTTTTGAGATGAGCTTGACTTTGTGTGTTAGAAGATAATGACATAGCTTTTGGGAAGCAAAAACTACATCTAGACATGCCTTTTCAATAAAAGAGTAATTGAACTCATAATTGACCAAGGTATGACTAATGTAATAAATGACCCATTCCTTTCCTTGGTCATTTTCTTGTGCTAGGAGGGCTCCAATTGATTTATCCATTAGAAAAATGTATATTAATAAAGGTTTGTGTGATACTAGAGGTACCAACATGGGTAGATTCATCAAGTAGGTTTTGACTAATTTAAAAGCTTTTTGACACTGATCATCCCACTAAAAAATTATATCTTTGTGTAGTAAGTGGGTGAAAGGTACACACTTTTCTACCAACTAAGAAATGAACTAACAAACTAATTGAAACCTACCTTGAAGAGAGCATAACTGACTCAGGTTTTTCAGAGGTTGCATGCTGATTATGGCTTGGACCTTTTTAGGGTCAACTTCTATCCCTTTGGTTGAGACAATGTATCCCAGAAGCTTGTTTGATTTGATGCCAAAGATGCATTTCTTGGGATTGAGCCTAACTTTGAATTCTTCTAGGTGGGTGAATATCTTGGCCAATATGAGGAGATGTTCTTCTCAACTATATGGGATTTGGCAAGGATTTCATCCACATAATCTTCCATAAAGATATGCATCATATTACGAAAGATAGTAGTCATGGCCCGTTGATAGGTGGCCTTAGTGTTCTTTAGCCTAAAGGGCATCATATTCCAATAGAATGTGCCCCACACACAAGTAAAGGTTGTTTTCTCTTGATCTTTTGGTGCTATCCTAATCTGATTATACCCTGAAAACCTATCCATGAGTGAAAACATGGAATGACCTATTATTAGGTCTACAATGGTGTCAATGTTGGGAAGAGGGAAGTCATCTTTGGGACATGCTTTGTTTAAATCCTAAAAATCAATGCAAATGTGTATGCTACCATTATTCTTTGATATGGGAACAATGTTGGATATCCATGACACATACGCCAAGGGTTAGATGAAATTGGTGCTGATTAACTTCTCTAATCCACTTTGACTAGTAAAGCTATATGGGGATGCATCTTTCTAAGCTTTTGTTTTACTGGCTTGACCTCTAGAGAAATGTTGAGATGATGGAGTATTAACATTGGGTCTAATCCAAGCATGTTTGCATAAGACCATGCAAAGTTTATCTATATTTCTTCAAAGAAGAGAATGAATGCATCTCTTTCCTTTTTGCTTAAGGAGTGTGCTAGATAAATGACCCTCGGTTCTTGTTCAGTGCCAATGTTGACTAGTTTTGTTGGTTCAATCAAGATGGACAATCTTTCCTCAGAGCGTTTAGGTAAGGTATCAATCACCCCATTTTTGGGTGCCACAGTTGGGTTTTCAACTTGGGATGCGTTGCTTCTATTTGTTTCTATTTTTTTCTCAAGATCAACTACAAATTGGTAGTGATTATTAAGGCTATGAAATGCTTGACCTATTCTAGTGTGATTGAGGTGACTAATATTAGACCCAACTATATGCATCTTTTCTATTCTTCGTTGATGAGATGGTTCAATTGCATTAAGGTAGATGAAAACACGATGGTCAATGCCAAAATGAGGAATGTGGTGAGGCTCAGTTGTATCCTAGTTAATGAGTTCAAGATGGATTAGGGAGAGAAATTCATAATATGGAAAGGGTTTAGTGGGGTTTAAAGACATGATTTAATTGGATGTCTCATACACTATATTCGTTAGATATATGACATGAGCTTCTTCTAGAGTATCAGGAAAAGTAGAGCTTGTGAGAGGCTCACAATAGTCATCTTCAACTTCTATTAGAAAGAAGTTAGGAAATAGGGTTTGAAATTGAAACCCTTCAACATGTTCATCATCTTCTAAGTTGCTTTGTTGTGTCCTAACTCTTGGTGAAGTGGGCCTTGGACAAGAGGTTTTTCCTTGTGTAGCCAAATTATCAGATGCAAGTATGCAAATAACATCACATTCTTTATCATGAAGAGACTCCTTGGATAATGATTCAAATTCCCATTTAGTGAAATTGTCATCATCTTCATTATTAGAGGTATTTATGGGTGATTCTTCCATGTATGTGAACTTGAGAGGGATAGATTTACATTTATGATGTTAGTTGTTGTCTAGCTATTACCATCCCTTTGTTTAGGTACCAACACCAAGTTGGAAGAGAAGGAATCACTATGCTTAGGATGAGCCTCACAAGAGGTTTGTTTCTTGTCTTGCTCACCATACCCTACCCCTATCTTGGACTTGTTGGACCTGAATTCTGTTATCAGAGGTTCGATAATGCCTGTCCCTTTCCCTAAGGGACCATCTCCTATATGTCCCATTTTTTTCATGAGATCAAAACCTTTTTGTGTAGATGGGATGAGATGTCAACGTTTCTTTGACTGATTTCTTCTACTGAACTTGGAGTTTCTCCACTTGCTTTGATAAAATGTGCATGATAAGACTTAGTGGTGGATGATGGTTTCCCATGAGATTTTAGAGAAAGTGGGGGATCAAATAAGGAGACTAAGTACTTGCCCACCCCTTTGCATTGTAATTTACACATTCTATCAAATTCTGTCATCAATCTATCCATTTCTTCATAGTGTGACTATTTAGGGTTTTTAGATGATGATGGTGAAGGAAGGGAAGGACCTAGACAACCAACTTTCTCTTTTCCCTTAATTGATGTTGATGATTGGTTGTCCTTTTGGCTGGTAGAGCATGAAGTTTCTATAGATGTGGATTGGCTAATGTCCTTTGTCAACGTGCTAGTTTCTTCCTTGTTATGAGGGACAAGGGAACTACAATATTGGGAAAAATGTTGATCTCTGAGTATGGTCACCTCTTGACCCATGTAAGAAAATTTTAGACATTGATGGTAAGTGGAGGGAATGACCTACAAGTCATGAATCTTCAGTCTTCCCAATAGGATGTTATAAGTTAATTATAGGTCTAAGACTTGACAAATAGTTTCTTTCACAACTAGTCCCACTTTGATTGGCAGAATAATCATGCCTTTGGAGGTCTTATCATTATAGTTGTTTATATTGTCTAGACATATTGTTGCTCATATTATCAATATGACTTTTGATTTTTGATTTTTCTATATCTACTAATCCTTGTTCGATCAAGTTCAAGGTTAGTTATGTCTCAATGCTTTTTTTGATCAGGTTTTGAGTTAGATCTTTATCAATTTCATTATTCATTAATTTAAGTTGTTTCTAGATCACTCACACATTGGTCAAAGAGGGAAAAATATAATCACTCAAAATTGGTCATCTAAACCTTAAGCCCCCTTTTCTTATAAATCTATCTTATGTTTGATCAATTATATGTATCTCTTTTCTTTGATCAAATCATCAATTTATTATTTATTCTATTATAACCCATGGTTTAGCCACCTTATCCAAAATTTTATTAATTAAAATAACCTAGCCCCTTTTAATTAAATAAAATCTCCTTTATCTTATGTGTGGACATAAAAATAAATTTCTTATTTGAAAATAAAAATAAAAAGCCATGTTTCTCTACACTTTGAATGCATACTTTCCAAGGCAATGGAATCCGTTTTCACCTCTTATTCTCCTCCACACATATTTTCTCTCTTAAACACATCTATTGATTTTTCCTCTTAATCTCTCACCATCCATTGTTCTTTAAAAGAAGGTTGTCTCCTCACTCTCTCAATCTTAGACACTCGTGTTATTGTTATGCTTCTACACTTCCACTTGAACACCTGATCACTGATCTCACACTTAAATACTAGATTAGTTCTATCTTTACTTGCATTTAGATTAGCTTCTTTTACTTGCATTTGTATGATATCTCAGCCTTGCATTCTCATATTAGTTTAGCCTTGCATTGCATTTTCATTTGAATCTTCCATTCTATGGTGCACCTTGTGTTAGTGTGAATAATTATTGTTTACACTTTACTTAAGTTTACTTAGGATAAATGCATTATTTCATTATTTATTAGGTTAGACACCTAGAATTTTGTGTACTCATATGAGTTATCATGTTGAAAATACATGAGTAAGAAACTCTATTTTGGCACATGGTGTCTACAACATTGGAGTTTGCATAATTAACTGGGTTGTCATGCTGAAAACATAGTTATTCACACTCTTAATTAGGCATATGGTGTCTACAACATAATTTTATGTGACACAAATTTTTAGGCTTATCCTCTCATCATCACACTAACTCCTGTGCTTAATGGAGGATAACCCACTCTTGGTGGACATGTGCTTACTTGTGAGGTTTATCATATTACTAACTCCTCATCATTCTAGAAGCATTCTAGAGGCCTTTATATTTAGGAACTCCTAGTGTACTTGTACATCAATTTTATTTCATATTGTTATTCTAATCATACTCTATTGGTCTATTTTGTGCTAGTTGTTAAGCTTCTTGGTCTTGGGTGATTTTTCCCTAAGAAAAATTCTTACATGCTATCAGAGCCATAGGAGTATCATTTCATAGCCATTGGAGACCATTCTTACTTCACCTCTCTGAGGACACCTCAATTTAGATCTAGAGTATCTGCAACTATTGAGAGTGTCTAGAGCCAAAGTGTACCTCACCATTGTGTCTAGAGCGTAGATTTGGTGATTTTTGACTATAAATTTGCCTATATTAGGCAATAGTCAAAATTGAGGCAAACACTTTTTGCAAATTGACACCCCAAGGCCCAATTTGCAAATTTGGTATGATCATTTCAGATCTTTGAATTTAATTTTTGGATATGTTTATTTTATCTCAGTCTTTGAATTTTTTTTTTTGAGTTTACAGATTTGCATATTTGGATCTACAATTTTCTTATTGTTTTTTGAAATTGTTTTTTAGGCCATCAGGCCTATAGAGGCAAATTTTTTGCAGGCACCTAGTGATCAAATCCAAAAACCTATAGAATTTCATAGTGGAATATTCTCTAATTTTAACATATTTTAACATAACATGGCGGATCAACATATTTGGTGGCATTCAACATATATCCGACCATTTATATTCTCTGGCACAACTTCCTACTTCAAAACCATTGGCAGCCCTTAAGTTGTTTTACCTTCCTTTGAAAACAAGTTTTAAAACACATATAAGTTTACAACCTTGTGCATGTGGGATTAATTGCACACATGCCAATGACCTTAGTATTCATGGCCACCATTGTTTTGACAACGACAAACTTCTAGTGATGAATTCCTGTGCCACCGCTGACAATTGTCAATTTTTTTTGCACTACTGGCATTCTGCTTTCTAATATCGATGAACATCAACCCCAACCAGTCATGACTCATCGCTGGTCAAAGCATACTTACTGACGAAACCTTTGAACCCATCATCTTTAGTTTCTCTAGCAACCCTCTTTGTCACTATGTCCACTATTACGCTTCCTCTAGTGGTGATGTTAAATCTCTATTGCCAAGAATTAGACCTCCAGCCACTATAAAATAGTCAGTGCCACTCGTGAAAATAGTCAACATCACATGTCCTCCATGGCTGCAGCTAGCTCTGCACTCACATGTATATTGCCACCTCAGCAAAGTAATAAAAATCAGCAAACAATTAGCCATACAGATTGACACATCACCATCTGTACCTACCATGTGGCCCCATCCATACATCCAATCATCTACCATGTTAGCAAGGTGGACTTTTTTTTGCTAACATTAGCCGATCACTATCTTAAAATTAATAGCCATTTGACCATCATTTGCAAGAAAAATTGCACTGCCGTGATAGTTGTTTGGACATCAAATTTAACCTTGCAATTTGCTAATTAGACCCCTCTCTAGATTTAGTTTTGATTTGACAGTCTGACTTTGGGAGGCCATATCTTAGTCATTTGGACTCCAAATCAAGTGTGATTTTTCTTTTTTTGGCTAGAATTTCTTGAATGTTTCAGTGTGCTATTATTTTCTAGTTTTGTTGCACAGATTTATCAAAAATTATAGCTTTTGGTGACTGTACCTATCCAATCCTATATTTTGCAACTTCAATTGCTCTGTATGGGCTCATTTGGACTCCAAATCAAGTTCTATTTTTTTGAAAGTGAATAATTTTTGTCTACTTTTCAGATTTTTAATTAGATTATAGGCTTGTGTGGACCAAAACATCTCTTTTAGAAATAGGTCCTTTTACACATTGTAATGCTTTGACAAAACTTCAGAATTGTTGTATATCTAAGTTATAGTGATTTGTATTAGATTTTAACTCCAAGAGAAGGTTGTAAATAGTAAATTAGAAGTCCACTAAGGGAAAAATTGGCAAGTGGCTATTGGAAATGCACTCAGTATAAAGTGCCAAAATCTTTCATTTGGGTGGGGGGGATTCTTAATTGAGTTAATAGGGGGGGTGTCTCTTGGTGTTGTGTTCTTCTTTTCCTACTATTATCTTTCATTTCTTGCATCATGAGAAATCTTAAGATTTCAAAATTAACACCACATAACTATGCCACATGGTCTATTAAAAAATGGTGTGAATTGATGCATGATAAAGTTTCTCAATGTGTAGATGGTTCCTCTCCTAAACCAATAGGTGATAAAGTATCTCAAAGTGATATAGAAGCTTGGGAAAAGGTAGATAGGAAAACCCTAAGTGCTCTTAGGTTAGGGGTTGAAGATGAGATCCTCTTTCAAATCATGAAGTATGATACATCCAAGGAAACTTGGGATTCCATTAAAAACCTATATGGAAAAGTGACTAAAGAGGATGTTTACAAAATTGAAGATGAGCTTATCTCCCTAGATCCTAAGAACTTTGATTCTATATAGGATTTTATCATTAAGGTGAATGAATTAAGAACAAAATTAGATGATTGTGGTAGTCCTATTAAAGATGGCAGGTTGATCTATCTCATTCAGAATAAGTTGTCATCTAAGCACTCCACATTTGTCTCTTCTTTCAACACCACAAAGACTACCTTAGGAGCTTCCTATAAGAAAATTACTTTTGATGATTATGCTCAGTTGTTAGAGGATGAACAAACTAAGTTGAAAACAATGGGAATTATCAAGTCTTCAAAGTCTAAGGCATTGATGTCTAATAATGAGGGTTCTCAAAATTCAACTGGTCAAAGTTCAAACAAAGGAAAGTGCAAAAAGAAGAAGTGGAAGAATAAAAAACAAGAGGACATAGAAAAATCAACACCACAATCAAATCAACAACAAGGCAAGTCTTCCTCAAATGCCAACAAAAAGGGGGACACTAATGAGGAGAAGAAAAAGTGTTCCTATTGTAAGAAGATGGGTCACGATGAAAATCAATGTTATCACAAGAAGATTGATGAGTTGAAGAACATCATGAAGAAACACAATGTTCCATTGCCTAATGCTTATAAGGAGAAAGGATCTTCATCTTCTGATTCTAAGGGCAACGAGCATGCTTTACTCACAAACATTGTTAGTTAGGGAGAATGGATTATTGACTTAGGTGCCACACATCATATGGGTGCATCAAAGAGGGATTTTTCTTCCATGACACATTCAGAGGTACCACACATCTTTGTAGGTGAGGATACTAAAGTGGAAGTTGAAGGTAAAAGTGAAGTTGAGATGGATAATGGAGCGTTCAAGGATGTTCTATATGTTCCTAATCTTACCTCCAACCTTCTTTTAGTCTACCAAATGACTCACTATGGAGGTGGAAATAAGGTTGAATTTCTTCCATACTTAGTGGCAGTGAAAAGCATCAAGGATGACTCAATGATTGCAATAGGAGAAGCCAATCATGATTCAAGGCTTTACACTTTCTCTTCCTTTGTGCCTAAATCAAATGTACAAGCCTTTTTACTACATTCAAATGCAAAAAGAAAACTGTCTCATGAGAGATTTGGACATCTTAACTATAGATATCTTTAGTAGCTTAGCAACAAGAAAATGGTTAATGGTCTACCTTAAGTCCAATTTTCGATGAAAAACTTGGGTCTACTTCACTATTTACTTGGTATTGTGATACATCAGTCTTCATCAGGGATCACATTATCACGACCCAAGTATGCTCTTGATCCTCTTCCTCAGTTTCACATGAGTGATTGCAAGGTTGTACCTACTCCATTCCTCTTAGGTGTTAAGTTAGAAATAAAGTGTCCCACTCCACTTGTTGCTGTGACTTTGTATGGACAATTGGTTGGAAGACTCATCTACTTGAAACATACACACACTAACATCTCATTTGTAGTTGGCATGGTTTCTTGCTTCATGCAAGAGCCACATGAACTTTATTGGAAGGAAACTAAACAAATCTTGCATTACATCCAAGGTACACATACACATGGGATACACTATGTAGCTAGTACTAAACTTTAATTAGTGGGTTATACAAACTCAAATTATGTAGGGGAATTTGATTCTTGCAAGTCTAATTTAGGATACATGTTTCATCTTGGTTTTGACCCCATTTTATGGTAGAGTAAAAAGTATAACACCATTGCTCTTTCATTGACTGAGGCTAAGTATCGAGGAGTTGTGACTATGGTGATAGAATCCATTTGGTTGTAGCAGATCCTGTGGAGTTTGATTTTGATCTACCCAGACCCACATTCATCCATTATGATGACCCAAGTGCCATTGAAATCTCAAAAAATCTAGTGCAAAATCAGCACACTAAACATATTGAGGTTCATATGCACTACATCAGAGAACTAATTCATGAGCAAGTTATTGCATTGCAATATTGTCCTATAGAGCAATAGGTAGTCGACACCTTCAGAAAACCCTTCACAGAGGTCAAGTATATTCATTTGCAAGATCTCTTGGGGGTGAGGGATTTTTCACTAGTGTGGGTCACATGATCCTTCTCTTCTATATTGTACTTATCTCTTTTTTGGGGGGAGGGTTTTTACCATGAGGTTTTCCTTCTTTCTCTATTTTCAAAGAGATTGCATTGCATTGTGTGTACAACATTGATATGTACTTGGGTACTAACATGGCTTAGTAGCCAGGACCCATTATGCATTTCATTGTAGCTTTTGTAAGATTAAGTGTGTTCCCCTAAGTTGCACTTAAGGGGGGTGTTAGTGTAAATAATAATTATTTGCACTTAAATGCATTATTTTATTATTTATTAGATTAGACACCTCAGAGTTTGCATACTCATATGAGATGTCATGTTGACAACACAGGAGTAAGCAAATCGATTTTAGCACATGATGTCTACAATGCTAGAGTTTGCATAATTAACTGAGTTATCATGTTGACAACATAGTTATTTGCACTCTTAATTAAGCACATGATGTCTACAACATAATTTTACATGACACACCTTTGTAGGGTTATCCTCTCATCATCGCACTAACTCTTGTGCTTAGTGGAGGATAATCCACTCTTGCTGGACATGTGCTTAGTTGTGAAGCATATCATATTGCTAACTCCTAGTCATTCTAAAAGAATTCTAGAGGCCTTTATATTTAGGCACTCCTACTGTACTTGTACATCAATTGAATTTTATATTGTTATTCTGATCATACTCTATTGGTCTATTTTGTGTTGGTTGTTTTGGGTTCATTTGAGAGCCACTATTTACACCATTTCATTCTTGCCTATCATAAATAGGAAGCTCCAAGTTACCATTCAAGGTTCCTAATTCATGGGTTCTGTTGGATAGAATGTCTTTGAGAAGTGTGTGTTACATTTGACACACACATGTTTCATGTAATAATCATCTTTGAGTGAGAAGCTAGATCAAGATGAGAACAATCCTCATACCTTTATTTCCTTCATCCTCCTATCTTTTCTCTTACTCTATATCTATATGATGATTACTGTAATTCCTCGAATGTACTATTCCATGAGACAAGGATAACTTAAATAACACAAGAAATATTTGACATATGTGCAAATGTGACAATATTATCTTTATACAAATGATTGACGCATATATATATATATATATATATATATATATATATATATATATATATATATATATATATAATACCCTTAATCTTTCCACATATAAATATTTGTATTTAGCTCCAACTGGTTGTAAATATGCCTCATTTTCTAGCTTATAACTATCACCATAGGAAAAAAATGTTCAGTCCATGGCTAGAGTCCTCACTCCATCTTAGACTTTGGACTCTTATCAAGAAAAAATTGTTACTTTTCAGCCAATGTGGAACCTTTAAAATAATTTATAATCAATTTACTAAATTCTCAAATCTGATTGTATGAGCACAAATAATGAAACTTGTCTTCACCTCAACATGAATTAATCCTCCTTCTATAGACCCTAAATTGTATTGACGCACAACTTAATATTTAAACAATCATCCTAGTGTGGAGTGTATTGTTGACTGTAATGGACAAACACTAAAGGTGAAATGAAAATTTAAGGTATCCACATATGAGTAGATCTAATGATGTCAAGGTTTCATTCTACAAAAATGCAATAGGGCACTTTAAAACCTTTATCATAGAAGTCATGCCATGGTGAGAAACAATTGGGGAGAAGGAAGCCCAAGAGACTTGCCAAAAGAAGGGCTAGGATGACTCACGAATTTGTTAGGAACTGGGAAAATAATGAGGAAATAGAGTCTAAAATTATTGAGAAGGAAGAGAAAAATTTGAAGAATAAAATGGGGAAAGATGAAGAGTTAGAACATAGGAGCAATGAAGAAACTAGCCCAGCCTCAAAGGAGCTTAGGGCTAGAAAAAAAGAAAAAAGATATCAAGAAACAATCCATGTCTTGGCTAGGTTTATCATGAACATGGTGGACTATACCTCTAGAGGAACCTCCTCCCTAGGAAAATAGAAAGATGAATCTCCAATGAAAATGACCTCCCCTCTTTGTATGGACAAGAAAATTTAGAAAATGGTTTCTCTTAAAACCCCATGTTTGTGCAGATTAAAGCTTTGTAGGAGGAGAAATGAAACTGTGTTGGTTGCTAAGAGCTGATTGGCAATGTGAAATAAATAAAAGCAAGAGATATTGACCCTTAAGGATCAATTTGATTCCCTTGATGAGAGTTTCACTACCCTCTCCAAGTTCTCACTCAAGGTCACTCATGCTGATGTTGTCACCTTGTAGCTACTACAAGAGGAGAATAAAGAGAACAACCTAGGAGCGAAGGACTTTTCCAAGCTTGATGGCTTCTTGGAAGATGATTGGGCCGAGGTATTTCTGGCTAAGATAGGAAAAGAGAAGGCCAATTTTTAGGCCTATATTTTTTATATTTTATGCTATTGAAACTGTTCTATTGGTCTCGTCTACCTTATACATTGACTTTTAATTTTAGGCTAGTGGGCCTTAGTGATAACTTAATTTTAAGTTTTAAGTAGTGTACTAGGAATTTTTGCAGTCATGTTGCTATCTTTTTGATCTTGTTTACAACATACATTTAGATAATTTATATATAATTTATGGGTAGTTTATGTGTTTCATTGGTGATCTTAGCTATGTCACCAAATATTTTTGTGGTCATTTTATAGTTGGGGTTACTATTTAGGTTATCTCATTTTTGATGTGAATGGAAGACTAGGTTATAGGTAAGTTTGGGTTGTTAAGGTGTTGTTAATGGTAATTCGATGATGATGTAATGATGGCCAACCCCCCTTGTTTTGGCTTCCATTTAAATCAATTACAATTGGGAATTAGTGAATATCTATTCAAGAAGAGCGGAAAAATCAACTAGGTCAAATTATTTGTGGCCCAAGATTAAAAAATTCATCATTGCATGTAGAGAGCGAGAAGCAATTAGGAAAAATTGAAAGAATGTAAGACAAGATTGAAAGGTTCCATACGTAGCAAGGGAAATAGAGTGAAAGTGTAGAAGAGGAGATTGTGTTTCTTTCAAAAATCAAAGGAGAAGTATTGGCTAATCTAGATGTCACACTTTGTGCTTCTAATGGTTCAATATTTTAGGTGCATTCTCTCATTCTTGTGAGTGATCTTTTCATTTTTCCCTACTTTGAACTTTTCCCTATCTTCTTTTAGAAGCCTTTATTTTTTTGCTTAACCTAATATGGGATATTTCATCATCTTGATTTTAGAAGCCCCTTTTTTTGGATTAATCTAATATGGGACATTTTGTTGTCTTTTGTTTTATTTAATGTATTGATAGGTGAATAGGTCAAAGATTTTTTGAGCCATGTTTGAAAGGGATCTAAAAGAATAAAAGAAAGGAGTGATTGTGCTAAAGGAGATGGGAGATTAGATTATCATGTTCTAAGTGGTAGCTAACGATATGGGAGAATAAAAAACAATGATGAAGGAGGTGGGAGGAAATAGTATTGTGAACTTCATCTTGTAGGTTTCATGGAAAATATAAGAGTAAAAATGATAATTAAAGACATAGGCAAGAATAGTTTGAAACTATTTCTAAATTTTCTCTAGACTAGAAAATTGGGGGAATAATGAAATTTTGGTCAATTATAAACAACTTTTCAAGCTCACAACCTTTTTTCAAATAAAGTTATTGTTTACTAGGTTGAATCTGTATCTTGAAGCATTCCTATAGGGTAGGCTAGTACTAGAATTATAAATGAAGAATGAAGATAAATAAATAGATCGATGTACCTTGTACCTTGTTGCATGATGAGGCATGAGGATTTATTTGACAATTTATTTTGTTTATGCATGTGAAAATTTATTTGTATTGTCAATTTAGATTGTAATCAAAGCAAATATACAACTCAAATCCAATGAATAATATATCCAAACCTTTCAGGTGAATAACCATATCTATTATCAGAAGTAGACCTCCTCAAAGTTTGAGGTTCATGTTCCTTCTCTTTTTTAGAAATTTCAAAGCTACTTAAACTCTCCTCATTACCAGGTCCATTAGGAGCTCGTAGTTCTTCCTCCTTAGGGGAAAAGGGAATAGCAACTACTTTCTTTTTATGTTTCTCTTCCTTCTCTTCCTGCAAATCAACTGTGGAAGGTTTCAACTCACAAAATATCACACTTCTACTATAGAGAACCTTCTTTGTAATTGGATTCCAATTCCCATAACCTTTCAAACCAACACAATAGCCAATGAGGATATAATTAACTGCGTTGTTTTCCAATTTTGATCTTTTTGTGCTAGGCACATTGCATATGCCTCACAACCAAAGAATACAAGATATCTCAATGAAGCCTTTTCCTAGACCATGCCGCCATCGGTGTCTTCTCAACAAGTGTTGAAGTGGGAGATTTGTTAATTAAATAACATGCAATGGCTATAGCTTTAGCCTAGAACCTTTCTTTAAGCTCAATATCACTCAACATACTCCTAACCCTCTCCATCAATGTTCTATTCATCCTCTCTATAACTTCATTTTTTTGTGCATTATATTTAGAAGCTATCTTATGTCTTTCAATTTCATGATCCTTATAGAACCTATCAAATTCTACTGAACAAAAATCACCACCATTGTCAAACACTTAGTGTTTTTACAAGCCTTATTTTCAACCAAGGACTTCAATTCCTTAAACTGAATAAAAAATTTAGATTTATGTATGAGGAGATACATAAATGTCCTACTTTAATCATTTATGAATGAGACAAAGTACACATATCTAGATATCAAAAGAATATTAATTGGGCCAAACACATCTTAAAGAATATAATCCAAAATTTCAGAAGACTTATGAGAACTAGAATAAAAAGAACACGATGTTGTTTACCGTAAAATCAATGACCACAAAACTCAAAATTTAGATTATAATCTTCAAGGCCTTCAAAAAGGGTCTAATCTTTCAGAGCTACAAGACCCTTTTCGCCAATGTGACCAAGCCTTTGGTGCCATAACATTATCTTCTCAAATGGGAGCTTCATCTCCATAGCATTTTCCCCCTTAGGTATCCAAAAAGAAATTCATTAGATGTAGAAACAACAATCTTTAAGTCTTTGCTTGATTTGATGGTTAGGATGAAGAATCTAAAGCCCTTTTCTTAGACATAACAGAAGCACTATTGCACTAAATCATGCATGCATCCATCTTATATAGGGTACCAATCCTAAGACCCTTAGCAAGCACCATAAAGCCTCTTGTCATCTTACATTCACCACTTGAGAAAAAAACTTGTACACCCACAACACTTTGATTACTGAATGAAAGTAGGTTTCACGTCAAACCAAGATATGCATTACACCATCAATCATATTTACTCTACCATCAGAGAATGTGATTTTAAGTCCACCAAAACTTATTATATTTAGGTGAGAGTTATTACCCAAATACACCTTCCCACAATCCAACTTTTCACACTTTGAAAACCAATCTCTGTGAGATCACTAATACATTTGGCATCGATTTGCAATGGCTATGTGTCGCAATTATGACAATAATGTGTCGCCACTACAACAGTAATAGACGTCATCATTTTTTAGTCACAAATTATGACGTCTATCCCATGCCATCACAATTACGATGCCTATCCATCGCTATACAACCACTTTATTGTGACATCAACCCCATCACAATGCTTGTGGCCAATGTCGCAATTGCAACATACTACCTAGCAATTGTGATGGAAGTTAGCGTCGCTGCCATAGCAACCTTGTCGTAATGCTTGTCACGAATGTTGCAATTGTGATGTGTGCCACTAGTATTGCGGTGGCAGTTGGTGTCACTGGCATAGCAATTCTACTGCTAAGCTAGTGATGGTCGTTGCAATTGCGACAGCTATGTAGTAAAACAAAAAAAATTGCAACAGAAGTTGGCGTCGCCACCAATTCAACCTCGTCGCAATGCTTGTGGTAGATGTCACAATTGCAATGTCTACCACTAGCATTGTGATGGCAGTTGGTATTGCTGCCACAACAATTTCGTTGCTAATCTAGTGGCGGACATCGCAATTGTGACTGCTACACCGCAAAACAAAAAAAAAAATTGCATCTATTTTTAGCATCCATGCTTTCTTAATTCTCTGCAACTATACCTAAGATGTTCTAGCCTCATGGAAATTTTTAGGATGTACCTTACTTTTTTTATTTGAGGGATGGCTTGATATCCTTCTATTTACATGCAACATTTAAAGTATCCAATTGTTTCCAGATTGACAAAGAAAAACAATAATTCTCAAGCATAGAAATACTAGTGAAGGAATTAGTTCGTATTAAAGCCAAATTTGGTGAAGAAATTGAATCATTAATTGAGCTTGATGGCTTCACACATAGGAAATTAGACATAGGTCTATAATGAAGCATTTGCAAGCATCTATAGCCTCTATTCACAGATAATCTCTCAAAATCGTCGCAAAACTTTACAGTTTGACAAATAATCTACAATCTATTATTCTTTAAAAACATTAGCAAAAGGATTTTATTCAGATTGAGCCCAAATTTTGAGACGATATCAAAGAATTTCAAACTTGCATACCTCTACAAAAAATTTGATAGCCTTGAGCCGAATGGAATCCTGAGCACCGCTAAAAATCACCACAAATTGGCGTTTTGAAATTAGAAAAAAAAAAAGACTTTCTGAACAATTGTCATGCTGCAAGCTTGAAAAGTTGCTGAGCTGACCAAAAGGGGACTTAAAGCAGCTTCTGTTCAGCTTTCAAAGATCTTAATGATTGCTCACAGAAAAGAAGGGAGCAAAATTCAAGCTATAGGTTGTCAGCTCACCAAGTGAAGTTGGAGTGAAATCTTTTTTCATTTATCAATGCCCCCAAACTTGGCATGCCTACAAAAAAAATTAGCTCAGAACTGCCATTCGCAGGATGACTCTCTCTTATACTCCTAAATGATTCCAACATGTAATAACCTCCAATTATAGCCAGTCAAGTCCAGTAAGTCATTCAATGTCGATAGACTTTTTAAACACTGCATTAAATTTTAACACTTACCACTACACAATGTAGCAAAAAATCTCCTGTCAAGGCCAATAAACACAAAATAACTTGAATTCTAATAAAAATCTTGCATCTAAACCATTACTCTTCTTTAAAATAGAGGAGGAAAAAGCACTCTATGCTTTTAGAGGAGCATGACTTGAATTTCTAAAAGTAATGATAGGACTGCAGTTAATACTTATCCCTTGATCGAACACTCAACACTCAAGATGGTTGATGACTCATGCTAGCTTTATTCGTTGAAATGTTACTAATGTTTATAGAATTCACTCCTATAATAACAGATTATTGATAGTCCTTCAAAAATGATATATGTGATATTTAGCTTCAGTCAATTTTTTTATATTAAGTTAGAAATTATAGAGAATCAGATATTAAATTTCTACTATTTATTATAATAATAGTGATTGGTTTCTAGATTCAATTCAGTTAAGATTTTTATCATCACATAAAGCTAATCTCCTAAGATTTGAGAGATACAATTGACAATTCTAAAAGATGAGATAGGTAAACATTTTGCCTTATGAATACATTATTTCTAGAGCTATATAATTAGATTGGAAATTTTAAAAAATAGTATACTTTTCTACTAGGATAAGGAAAATTGAGCATGAAGATAATACTTACCTTACCCATAATACTACACTGTTAGCTTATTCCCACCCATTCATAAGTTTTCCCATCAAAATAGCGCACAATTTTCATACCTGCTCATATACCTTCACAAGAAAAAACAATAATGACATTAGGACTAGATTTGTATGCTGCTTAAACAATCCATGATACAAAAAAGTGAAAATCAAAGTAAGGTTTGCGATTTTTTCTGAACATTGAACTCTCCAATTTAGGCTCAGTTACAATGAGGTGAGATGCTGAGTATGTATAATTTCTCTGCCAATTTTCTTTAGCACCGTATGATAATTATGATAATCATATCATTGGTGATAAAATAGTCCCAAGACAGTGTTGAGATCCAAGGATGCAATAAAATATATTAGTGAATGGGCAAAGTTGACTAATGAATTCCTCCTCGTAACACACGTGCTCTATGATTGTATACACCATCCTCTGACACAAATTGTTGAGAGGGAAATTTTGCTGAATTGTCCACCAGATTCACTGAGAAATTCTCTAATCTCGTAATTTTGTTATTCCCATATGGGCTCCCTCCTCTTTCCAAAAGCAATATTGTGAAGTTTTGTGAAAGTGTTATTGCTAGTGAACATCCTACTATTCCTCCTCCCACAATTATGTAGTCACATGTCACTACTGTGGGAGATTTCGTTGCCTCCCTTATGAATCTACCATGGTGTGGCACTGTCACTGGTTATATTACACACACAAATAAGTGCTTAGGGCCAATGGGTGTGTATAAAAAGATATAATATCCATTAATTTTTTAACTAGGAAGAAAGAAATCATTGAATATATGTGATAGTTTTTAATCTAGAATTAAGATTGTGAGAAATGCTCCCATAAGCTATGGTGTAAGTTGGTTGTCAAGGACGCTATAGAAGCAACATGAAACACTAGGTGGAGTAATAGAAAACATTTCTCAGCAACAAAAGATGGAAGAAAGTAGGTTGATCATGCACTCAGAGCCAAGTTGATGAGTAGGTTTGAAGTAGTGGTTTTTAACATTAGGCAGTTAAAACTAATAACATGAATATAAAAACATCAAAACATCAAGAGCAGGTATTGAGCACACCGACATTGCCTCAAGAAAAAAGAAATAAGTTTTCAGACTGGTAGATCATGAAAAGACTGTTCCCTTACGTACCACTGAAACTAATTCTATTGATAAGTAATATCAGTTCAAATCCTTCCACATTAAGGATTCTTAGTATGCATGTAACTCTAGAAAAACTTGGATGTCCACATTGAGATCACACCCACAACAAGCATAACCAAGTTAGATAGAGATGTTCCTCTTTAGGAAACTTTAGAATATCATATAACACTAGTAAGAGGAAATCAGAAGAAAACTATGCACACACATTGAAAACAAGTTTTTTGATTAAACTTGTGGATCCTTTTTCTTTCGGTAATACATTATTGAGTGTGATTAGAAATGTCCATAAAATCAGTTTAACCTACAATAGGTCATTGAGATCCATTAAATCAGTTTAACCTACAAGATTGCTTTCAATTATAACGGACTGTAGAGAACTTATATCCTTAATAATATATGGTATTTGATTTTCAGACATGAGCTTCCTAAAATCTCTTATAATTTTTGAACATTGATTATCTCAAAAGAAATTCATTGTAAGCACTGTTCATATATAAAACACAATTATAACTTCCAATCATTAAGTCTATGTTGTGCAATTCATTATCCAAATTACTTTGGCACTCACTGATACTGATTAACAATTTAACCAAGAGTAATACAAGAAAATTGTGACCGATCAACAATTCAACCAAGAATAATACAAGAAAATGACGACGTCATTTTATGGAGCCACAAATGCAAAAGCTACATAGTATTGCAAACAAAATTAGAACCTTCTTCTTAATCTCCATATTCTTTTCCTTGCAACCAACACTCTCGTTTAGATGCAAATCAAAACATTAAGATCTGCTCTATATCATATGCATATCATCTAGACTAAACATAACAATAGACAAAATGTGTATTCTACATTGAAAAAATGACTAATATTAATAGTGATTTAATAGACATAGAAAGTTCATGAAATTTTCCATGCTTTCATTGTGAACCCAGTATCTGCAAGCCTACCACATCCTAGTCGATGAAAAAACAATAGTTAAACAAACAAATAACAAGAATGGTCCTTTTCATGTTGAGGTGCAAGAGAAAAGATCTGCCTAAAGAAGAGGGAAATGCAACCAACGTGAGCATAAATTTAGAAGATTTTGCCCAGCTACATTTACTAGATCACCTTTTGGATATGCTTAATTCACTTTGCACGGTTCTAATGTTTGGAGATCTTTAAGCTTTGCTTGAATGAATTTGTCTATATTTTTTCATGGCCTAATCAGAAGTTTATATTATTCAGCAATTCATTAGTCAACTTTTCCCATTCACTAATACATTTGGCATTGATAATACATTAGTCCCTAGTTAATTATGATAATCATATCATTGGTGATAACATAGTCCCAAGATAGTGATGAGATCCAAGGATGCAATAAAAAAGCTACAAGTTTAGAACTTCATGATAGTTCAAAGTATGAAGCCTTAGATGCATAGGACAACAGTCTAAACATAGGACAAAATAGAGAAATATTTAGTATCTAATTGAGCTTCACTTTGTTTCAAGAATAGTGTAATATTCTCTACTAAAAAGGGCCAACCACGTGAAGGTGGAAGCTCATTTGGCCCCACCCTCCTCCCCCTAACATCACTCTACATTCCCCATTAACATCTAACATTCATTCATTCTTTCAACCATTAATAAAATGTGACATTCAATCAATATCACATGATAACATTCATTAACACATTAGATTTGTAAACATGCAACATTCATCAATATTTTGCATTAACACATAATTCATAAACATTCATTAGCACATAATTAAATTCATTGAGACATAAAATTCAGTCATTATCAATTAAGGTATGTAGATGACAATCATTTCTTTTTTTTTCTTTCTATTTCTTTTTTCTATGTAAGCTCTAAGAGGAGCATCAGTGTCATCATCAATTCCCCCCTCATCAGTTGTTCTTTTCTTTGTTGTTGATGATCTCAAATTCCTATGCTATTGCAAAGGGGGGTCCTCTGCAATAACAAATAAAAGAGTTAAATTAAAAATAATTTATTATAATTGTTACAAGTATTTAATTATTTTAAATAACATAACTGTGGTGCTCTTTACCTGATTTGACCACATCATTTTGTCTGGACTCAATGTCAACATACTCATGAACATCAACCCCTCGATCCTCTATAGCTACTACACAAAATGTTATGTTAATCCAAACACCAATTACAATTACATATAAAAATTTTAATAGAAAATGTACACCTACACCACTGGGATGCACATCATGTGAACCTTAAGCATTCACAGATTGTGTAGAAGGATTATCAAGCTGCATTCCACCATCCTACACATTGTTATCATTGCTTGCTTAAAATAGATATACTCACTTTATATTGGAACTTAACATCAAATAGACTAATTGGTAAAGTATTCAATGTGAAATAAATTTCATTTAGCTTATTTACCTGTGGCTCAAATGCATCATTATTAGAACCTTCCACACTGATTTCAGCTCATAGCCATTCAGCCACAACTCTATAGCCTTGTTGGAAGCCAATTCTCTTAACCTCTTCTGTGAGGCATCTCTTGAACTTTGAACCCTGCATTTTTGCATGGTATGGTGAATTTTACTGCATTGTTTCATCAACCAATGGAGGGTAGTTAAAATATCAAAAGGAAATACAAAAGCTGCAAAAGTTGAGGATCAGGAGCATAGACAAGCTAGTCTATCCTAGCATTTCCCATCACAATATATAAAAAATTAGATGCAATTTTTCATTTACTAATACTTACAACTCGTGCTTAAAGTTTAGAAAAACTACTAGAGCCGAGCTTGTGTGTCCCGTGCTTTTCTAGTCTTGCCTTTGTTGCCTTTGATGTGTCAAGCAATCTATGAAAAGTTTGAAATATGTTAGATATTATAAATATAGAGTTTAATTAGTACATAATTACATTCTCAACAGTATCACATACCTTGCTGTACTCTCTACTAGTGTAATATTATTTCTCTTGTCAGCTTTATACTTTCCATCCAAAATCAGAGCCTGCCACTCAGCCTCAGGAACATAGGGCAGAGGCTCGTACCTGGAGTTATCCCGTAAATTTTTTTTGTACTAGTCCCTAATATACTTCAAACATAAACCATATTTTTAAAGGAGCTTGTTTCTCTAGAATGCACGAGGTCCAAAGAGTTGGGTCATGCTCTCTATAAGATCATCCTTCAACGATTTGTCTTGGTTATTCCACCTTTTAAGTAAAAAAAAATATGTTAGACTCACAAATGAAGTGAAGCTACCTTTAATATAGTTCAAAAAATGGATGAAAAGGAAAACTATTCTAGCAATGATATGAAATCAAAATAGTGGTTTGTGGTTTTAGTTAGGATATGATGTTCCACCAGGTACATAGGGTGGGCCCAAATATTCACAAACACTCATCACCAAGTTTTCTCCAAAAAATATCATTCCCTACAAAACAATCATGGGATCATTAGTCGATGAAGAGTGATAAAAAAATAAATTACTATTATATCACTATAGAATAATAACTTTAAAGTACCTGGAACTTTGGCTACCTTTAATGGAATGCCTTCATCATCACTAACGATCAATATGACATCATTCACCGTTCTTGTACTAGGAACATAGGAACATCCAGGAAATGATGTTGCAACTCCTATTGCAAAAAGTTTCATAAGTCTTTTTCATGAATTATAAAAGAACAAATGATAATTGATGTTAAAAAGTTTAAAAAAAAAAAACTCTTGAACTTTGATAGCGCATACAACTGCAAGAATTACCTTTAACCTCTAGTTGTTATGTTGTTCCAGTTGTGGTCTGCTCCAAGAATGTCGTAAAGTAGCCTTGCAAAAAATCATCTGTTAGTTTTGATGAGGATTCTCATAAATTTTACATACAGAATGTTGATTTTTAGTGGATTTGAATATCAGAAGTTGAATTGTAGCATCAACTCAGGCATGAGTTGTTTGGCATAATGCCAAAAGAAGCTGAAGTTGGGGAGAATGCATACAAATTGTTTGCTAAAATGTTAAAAGAGATTTTTTTTAAAAACATCAAGTGCATGCTGTCTGAGTGAGGTTTATCTAGGAAGAGAAAGCCTTCAGTTTCAAAGTCCAACAATCACATTCTTTTCTTGAACAAGAATAGCTACAACCTCATATACAAAAAATTGAGAGCCATCTTGTGGAATCTAATTGTCATGTTGAAGTATAATTTCAGCCTTCAACTAAGCTGTATGGCAAAAAATGTTTTTAATGTGAAGATGGTTTAAAGGCTAGTCATGATACATTTTTGATATCTGGGCAATAAGATACTACTCAAGGATGTATGCAATCTCGTGACTTGTCTATCAGGTCACCTACCATCAAGTAGAAGGGGTAAGTTGAAGTTGTCGTTATGGAAGCATATCAAGCTTTTGCTGCAAGATAATTGGCAAAGCTTCATCTGAGAAGGAAATTTCTTGGAAATCAAATTTCACTAGATATGGTTGAACATCTAATCAATGATCATGAATCTTAACATTTATTTCCTCTCCAACTAGTTGTAACTCTATGTAGTCCCATGTGCATTAGTGCAATGTTACCTACAAACAAAATAAGGAATAGAACCAACTCTAAAATGTCACTATGGATTCTTGAAAAGGAATTCTCTGACAATGTGGAAAAACTAGCTTAGGAAAGTGCTTTTTAATGCTAGTTGTAGAATTGTTATACCATATATGTTTTACACTTTGCAATGGCATACTTTTGATCATCATTTCTCCAAATCGAGGGCTTTCCATGTAGATATATATGGCAGATGGTCTTATGAAATATCACAAACAAAAACATGGCTTGGTCATCCAAGTGCTAAATAGAGTTCAACTAGAGATTGTAAAGGACAACTAATCATATTAAGATCATGGGGAATTTGAGGCCAAAATTTTTGAAAATTTTTTAAACATAAACATGGTAAGAACATGGACAGAGATATTTATAGCTATACAACTCAAATAATGGCTTCGACCTCCAAGCTAGTCGATTTGTTGCATCTATACAATGTTGCACCTTGAGAATATACTCCACTTTCAACATGACAGGCCTAGGCAATACTCTTTCAAATAGGAGCCATAATGCATGTATTTATCGATTAATTGTAGTGAAGATTTTGTAGCTCAGTATGCCAACCATTTTAATTATGAAAGAATTGACAACTCTATAGTCACAAAAGGTATGCTAGGTCATGACATGAGGGATATAGGCTTAAGTAGAAAGGAATTGGACCTCAAAACATAACAAAATACAAGAGATTAGCCAAAGATAGTCAAATGAATAGACATGAAGAAGAAAAGTATAACAATTCATCATGTGGCCTCCAATGGAGATAGTGATCAATGCCAAGACAGCTAAAGGAAGGAACAGATAGGAAAATTTATAGTTGCTACAATTTGATGAAACACATGAGCTTCCTGAGGCATCACAAGGATATGAGGCTATACATCTATGTGTTAGTGTTGAGAATACTATGCAAGAATGTGTACCCATACCCTTTTATGCAAGCTGATAGCTCCATTCCTCATCGATATGGCAGAACAAGCATAGGTTAAGTAGAAGCAGACATTTGTTGGAACTCGTGGATGGAAGAATTGGCATATAGGAAGCACATTCACATTCACTGTTATCTATAGGAAAGGCCATGCATGCCCACCAAATATGTATTAAGCCATAAAAAAAATTTTAAAAGCCATGACAACATTAGTGGTTAGTGTAAATCTGTTCAGGCTGTAGTGAACAAGTATAATTTGTGTAGGCTTGGTGTACTCATTGAAATAGCAAGTGAACAGGAGTTGGCAATTGTAACAGTCAAAAGAAGGTGATGATTCGTGCAACAAGATGTTAAAAATACATGAAAAAGTAATGTTTGAGTTCAAAGATAGTAGACATGTGAGTTTGGTTAATCATTCACATGAATTATAAAAACCAAAGGTGTATCAAATAAATAGTTGTAAAAAAATTGTGAAAAAGTTTAAATGTTGAGTGACTACCAAAGGGGGGTCATTACAATCTACATCATAAAACACATAACACTTAAACACATAACAAAAGAGAGAAAAAGAGGGATTTGTGTACTAGTAGATGGTGTAACAGTCGATGCCTGTAAGCTGCGTGTTGTCAACTCAGCAATCGGAAAGAGATTTTTGGTTGTCCTAGATGGAGGCATTGTCATCATAGGATCTGAAGCTGAAGAATAAAATTGTTAGAGCATGCATAAATATAGAACGCATGGACTAGCATGGACAAGATTGTTAGAGCATTAAAAAAAAGGATTGTTCGAGCATGTATTGTCAATGATTATGATAATTCCTATATATATTCAGTGGAAAACACAAGTGGGGAATGGAACATGTGATCTATTGAACCACCTGCAACACCCTCATCATGGGAATGGGGCTCAAAATCATGCAAAAAACTCTATAAAGAAAACGCATCCATATTTTAATTAATGCCATAAAAGAGCATAACATAAAAACCATTATTGAACTCTTGTTATAATTAAAAATTTCATTAATACTTACTTTTAAGGTTTCAGAGGTGTACAACAATTCAGATGCCCTATCTTTTATTTCATGAGTAGTAGGCTTAATGGTTGCCAAACATATAATTTCTTTACCAATTTTCTTTAACAAATTTTTAATTGAACCGATCGGGTCATTGGTTTCTGCTAAATCAATATAAAAAGGGTCCTCCTCAGGGGTGGGCTGCTGAAGGACTGCAGATTCCTTTCCCTCCCTCTGACCACTAGCCCTTTGTGACAACAATAGTATTAGTATTATCAAAATTACTCCAAAATAATGAAGAAAACAACATTTAAAAAACAACATTTTGCTTCTATCTAGTTTGCACAATTACAATGAGTTTTACCTACTCATGTGTAGATGAGCCGGGAACATCCCCTCTGAGTGGTTGCTCCATATTGTGCCCCTATGTCAAAGATCAAGTATAAAAATGTTAGTCAAAAATTTATTGACTGAATGGTATGTTGGAGTCATTGATTAGAAGTTGGTTTAATAGTGATATGAGATTTTTTATGTTCACAACAAATCCTATGGGAAATCAAAATTTTCATATGACTTCTTTTATGGCATCACTTTGTTGCTCCGTTAATAACCAAGGAAGGACACTTATATTAATCTGATCTCTATTGCTATTTGAGTGAATGAAATTCTTCAATGCATGATTGGATTCATGAATGTAATTACAAATTTTGACAATTTTTTCTTTGTCACACCTTCCATCCAATATTTTCCACAATGTCTCTGTTGTATTCTTTCCAATATGCATAGTATCAAACAAATGCACAATTTGTAAGTGCTCGTAGTAGGGCAACCTACTAAATTGTCTGGGATAGCTTTTTAGTCCCTTTGGAAGGTTGTTAGTACTGCCTTGATGACCTTCATGATCATCAGTTACACAATTAGTAAACAAAAACTACAATAGAAATATATAAATTACAAACATAAACCCTTAGGTGGAATGACATTACCTCGATAATTAATTCTATTATATTCAAACTTCCATAGGTGAGGTGTCATTCTTCATGGCTTTGATGTAGTCTCTTCTTTCCCATTGAAAAGATGTTTTTCCATACTTCGATACTTATGATTCCTATGGAGGAAGTGTCTACACTCATCAAACACCTGCTTTCCTAAACTTTTTGAATGACAGGATTTCATATAGGAAGCACATTCACATTCACTGCTATCTATAGGAAAGGCCATGCATGCCCACCAGATATGTATTAAGCCATAACAAAGTTTTTAAAAGCCATGACAACATTAGTGGTTAGTGTAAATTTGTTCAGGCTGCAGTGAACAAGTATAATTTGTGTAGGCTTGGTGTACTCATTGAAATAGAAACTGAACAGGAGTTAGCAATTGTAATAGTCAAAAGAAGGTGATGATTCTGCAACAAGATGTGAAAAATACATGAAAAAGTAATGTTTGAGTTCAAAGACAGTAGACATGTGAGTTTGGTTAATCATTCATGTGAATTATAAAAACTAAAGGAATATCAAATAAATAGTTGTAAAAAAATTGTGAAAAATTTTAAACGTTGAGTGACGACCAAAGGGGGGTCACTACAATCTTCATCGTAAAACACATAAAACTTAGACACATAACAAAATAGAGAAAAAGAGGGATTTGTGTACTAGTAGATGGTGTAACAGTCGATGCCTGTAAGCTACGTGTTGTCGACTCAGCAGTCAGAAAGAGATTTGTGGTTGTCCTAGATGGAGGTGTTGTCATCACAGGATCTGAAGCTGAAGAATAAAATTGTTAGAGCATGCATAAATATAGAACGCATGGACTAGCATGGACAAGATTGTTAGAGCATTAAAAAAAAGGATTGTTCGAGCATGTATTGTCAATGATTATGATAATTCTTATATATATTCGGTGGAAAACACAAGTGGGGAATGGAACATGCGATCTACCTGAACCACCTGCAGCACCCTCATCATGGGAATGGGTCTCAAAATCACGCAAAAAACTCTATAAAGACAACACATCCATATTTTAATTAATGCCATAAAAGAGCATAACATAAAAACCATTATTGAACTCTTGTTATAATTAAAAAATTTATTAATACTTACTTTTAAGGTTTCAGAGGTGTGCAACAATTTAGATGCCCTATCTTTTATTTCGTGAGTAGTAGGCTCAATGGTTGCCAAACATATAATTTCTTTACCAATTTTCTTTAACAACTTTTTAATCGAACTGATCGGGTCATCGGTCTTTGCTAAATCAATATAAAAAGGGTCCTCCTCAGGGGCAGGCTGCTGAGGGACTGCAGGTTCCTTTCTCTCCCTCTGACCACTGGCCCTCTATGACAACAATAGTGTTATTATTATCAAAATTACTCCAAAAAAATGAAGAAAACAACATTAAAGAAATAACATTTTTCTTCTATCTAGTTTGCACAATTACAATGAGTTTTACCTGCTCATGTGTAGATGAGCCAAGAACATCCCCTCCAGGTGGTTGCTCCATATTGTGCCCCTGTGTTAAAGATCAAGTATAAAAATGGTAGCCAAAAATTTATTGACTAGATGGTATGTTGAAGTCATTGATTAGAAGTTGGTTTAATAGTATGTACCACCCCCATGATAGTAACCTTGTTTGTATCTATGCAGTTCAAATTGTAATCAATAAGAAGTTCTTCCCCTACACGTATTGATTTTATTGCACAAATGAATACACGATTTCCCTCGCACACTTCAAATATGCAATTGAGTTGCTTTATAGTTGACCCAGGTCGCGTACTATTTATAAAACAAGCAATATTCCTTGTTGCTTTTGGCCTTCCATCAATGTATATAGCCACACTTTTACTTTGATTATTGTCTAGCTATTGTATATAATTTTCCAAGAGGGTATACCTATACATACTTTTTTTTTATTGAATAATATGCATCCAACTTTTGTAATCGTAACATGGTCCAACATACTCCATTAATTTAGAAACTTTTTTGTAAGACACCTTTATGCCATCCATAGAAAATAGGCCCAAACCATGTAATGATGATGGTGTTATGCGATATATCCTCTCATTAACACAAAAATCAGTGTTTATTGGAGGAAGTTCCTTGGGTACCCAATGTTTCTGAAGATGTTGGTACCTCAAGGGAACCTCGATGTCATCTTCTGTCTCATCATCATAAGAAAATGACCCCCCTTGAGCAAGGAAAAATTTCATGTGTTTATTGAATTTCCTTCTAGTCCTTTGACCTCTAGTTAATCTCCTTGTTCTAGATATACTACATGTCTCACTTTCCTCTTCTATTCCTATATTTCCCTCACTCGAGGAAGACACTTCTGACAAATACCTATTCATTGGTACTTGCAAATGGGAGAGATATTAGAAGACATCAATCTTACTATTGATTAGTGTATTAAATAGACTATCTATAAGGAGTATTGACTTATACCTGTGGATCCATGAGACTATGCGAGATGCTCCTGAAAGGGGTTCAGTTTCCTGCGAATGTAATTCAATTATTGTGAGCATAATCACATCATAATCATAATCACATCCATCATAAGAATCACATAAAAATTAAAAACATTAAAAGGTACACAATATAACACTTAAATCAGACTCACATTATAATCCTACTAGGGAAGTAGGCATAGTGAAGGTCTTAGCACTTATATTATGTTTTCCCTATGAATTTTATTCTAGGTACAACTCCCTTTTATAGATATTTAATTAATTCCCTTTTCTAAACTAAAAACTTACAAATGCTTTTGACCTGAAAGAAAATAAGGCTCAATACATTTACGCATCAATATGTGTTTTAAATAGTTTTATTTAATTAATTTAGATTAGTAGTATTCTATTCCTAGTTGAAACTTGTAGCTTTTAAATAGATAATGAATAAACTATGTAATCATATAAGACAAATATATATCTATCAAGAAATGAATATTAAATAGATTAAGGATTGATGGAATACCTCTAAATTTCATCATCATCATCCTCATCGTCATCATCATCATCATCATCATCCTCCTCGTCATCATCATCATCATCCTTGCCATCATCATCATCATCGTCGTCATCATTGTCATCGTCATCATCAACAGCATCATCATCAACATCAACATCATCTTCATCATCATCATCAGTAGTAGCATCTACATCATCTTCTACTTCTTCGATATCTTCTTCTTCCATCACATTATACTTTATTGGCCTTCCTCTCAATTCATGTCTAACAACAAATGACCAACCTAGTTTATGTGGAACCTTTGAGTAAAATACCTACTCACATTGGCTTGGAAAAACATAGGGCTCATCCCCAACTGGATCAAATGACCTTGTATTAACCATTGCAAATCCATTATCATGTTCAATAATAGTTTTATTAGGATCATTTGGATTAAGTTGTAGCCTATACCATTTGATAACGAAGAGTAATAATTTGAAGGAACTAAAGTCACATTCAAGTATATAATCCAAAATGCCATAGTATTGATTTTCAGACTCTCGAGGATGTAAGTCGTTTCTAAATAAAATATAAGTCACTTGAAAGACTGCAGTTATTGCTGAATCACAAGTTTTCTTCGTGTCATCCAACACTTTGACGCAAAATTTTTGATCATTACAAAACATAGCCTTGTGGTGTTTAACTTGCAATAATATGTGAAACATGTCAAAATTATTGTATCATGAGTTGATAAACATACAGGTGATTAATAAATTTATACGTACCTGGAAATCTCTTAAACTACATGCTAAATCTATTTCCCTTTGCATAACATTGGAATCTCCATTACGATGAGCTTCTTTAACCAATGAAGATACACCTTCCCATGTTAATGTCTGACCAAAATGTTGACATCGTTCAATCCATACCGTCATCCAATCAAGATTGTTTGCAATATACAAATGTAGTGCATCCCACTCTCGAGCACCTGTACAAAAAAAAAAAATAGACAACTTACAACCAATTTATTTTGAAGATTAAGAAATAATTTATTACAATAACATCTTATAATTTATTACCTCTCACTTTCCTCAATGTACCTTTCCCCGTCAAGTACTCCCCTTCTAATTTTTTAAAAGGCTAGAGATCCCAAATGTAATCTACATGGATATTTGATGCAAACTTAGGAAGATATTTAGTAATGTACACCATAGTCTGGTATAACATATATCCCTCTACCATAGAACCCTCAGGATGTGCTCTTTGTCAAACCAAAGCCTTCAAAGATTTCAAGTGCCTCTCAACCATCCACATTGACCTAGTGTGTACAGGTCCACACAATTCAATCTCCTCAACTACGTGTATGAGGTAGTGTTTCTGTGCATTGAAAAAAGTTGGAGGTAGACACTTTTGCATTTCACCCAGTAAATGATGAATTCTTTTCTTCCAATAGTTTATATCTTCTTTATGGATTTATTTAGATGACAACCACCTACATTAAGAGATTCAAGTCATAAAAAATATATAGATATGAGAGTTTACAAAATAATATACAATAGATTACATAGCAAGAAAAACAAATCACGAATATAATAAATATATACAAAAAATTGAATAGATAATACTACTTACCTCATGTATTTTCCAAGATCGTATATCACTTGTTTGATGTTATTGTTGAAGGGCTCTGGGAGAGATAGAGGAAGCACGTACTGTAGTAATTATAAACCAATCATTTCATTGTTTTCTAACATAACATAATGAACAATACACGTAGTTTATGAATATATTGTAAATACAGAAGAATATAACTTACCTTGATGAAAGTATGCCAATCATGTGTTTTGAGCCCTGGCCCAAATTCACTTTTTTTTGATATGAGATTGTTTATGTTTGCAGCAAATCCTATGGGAAATCAAATTTTTCATATGACTTCTTTTATGGCATCACTTTGCTTCTCTATTAATAACCAAGGAAGGGCACTTATATTAATCTGATCTCTATTGCTATTTGAGTGAATGAAATTCTTCAATGCATGATTGGATTCATGAATGTCATTACAAATTTGACAATTTTTTCTTTGTCATGCCTTCCATCCAATATTTTCCACAATGTCTCTGTTATATTCTTTCCAATATGCATAGTATCAAACAAATGCACAATTTGTAAGTGCTCATTGTAGGGCAACCTGCTAAATTGTCTGGGATAGCTTTTTAGTCCCTTTGGAAGGTTGTCAATACTGCCTTGATGACCTTCATGATCATTAGTTACACAATTAGTAAACAAAAATCACAATAGAAATATATAAATTACAAACATAAACCATTAGGTGGAACAACATTACCTCAATGATTAATTCTATTATATTCCAACTTCCATAGGCGAGGTGTCATTCTTCGTGGCTTTGATGTAGTCTCTTCTTTCCCATTGAAAATATGTTTTTCCATACTTCGATACTTATGATTCCTATGGAGGAAGTGTCTACACTCATCAAACACCTGCTTTCCTAAACTTTTTGAATGACAAGATTTCATCTTTGGACCACAAACTAGACATGCAAATTTTCCCTTTGTTTGAAGACCTACAAGATAATGATATAATTGGATTATTAAATATGTTGATTTTTATAATTAGAATTATCGTGCGTAACTTGAATTCACTATAACATACCACAAAAATGTGTTATCCCTAGGACATCATGTATTGTCCATGCAAGTATTGCATGGAATTGAAATTGTCTTTGTCCTATTGGTCTAGACACGTCATACATAGTGACACTGTTCCATAACTCCACCAACTCGTCGATAAGAGGCTAATATATACATTCATATCTTTAACTTGATATTTACCTACTTGAATGAACAGTAACATTACATAATTATTGTGATCGTTTTACTGCAAGATTTGTAAGTACATGTAAATTAATAACTATCAAATGATAAGATACCTGGAACAATCATTACCAACATAATGTGCTCCCTCTTTATTGACATCCACAGAGGAATGTTATTGTTGATAGCAAAAATAGGCCACACTGAGTAAACAGATCTCATCTCTCCAAATGGATTGACACCATCCCCTGCCAATTAAAGCCTGAGATTATGAGGTTCTTCTTTGAAGTGTTGCCACTTTTCCTCTATGTGCATAAATTCCGAACCATCCATAGGGATTTGAATAATGTCATCTTGACTTCTATTGTGTGCATGATAATCCATAAATTGAGCCAAACCACTACACCTGAATAATTGTCGCATCTGTGGAATGATGGGGATGTAACAAAGAACCTTTTGAGGAACCTTTTTTGTTAGTCAATTTGTTCAATATCTACTCATATGAAATACAGGGCATTGTGTTGCAAATTCATGTTCTTTATAATATATAATATGATCATTGAGACAAGCATGTATTGCTTGATACTCCATTCCAATATCTTTCATAACAGTAGATAATTCTCAATATGAGCAAGGTAGAATATTTGATGGTGGTAATAGAAACTCACCTATCAATCTACAACAAAAAATATAAGTTGTTAATATAAACAATATTAGTGGTACATTATTCACCCTTTGTTAACTATAAAGAATATATGACATACCTTAACATATGTGACATTGTTATGTTGGATAAACCATTCATAACCTTCAAGTTCAACAACAACAATACAACAGAGAGAAGAGTTATTTGGGAGTCTTTGTATAGGGGCTCGTATGCCTTGTCAAGTAGAGGTACATCGAGGCTATCATCATCATCATGATTAGATACACTTGGACTAAATGTGTCATGGATCAATGTATTTATACCATCATCTTCAATTGTGTTTTCTGGTGCATGATCATAATCTTCCATGGGATCATTATCTTCACCTTGGATATTTGCACCTCCATGTTCCTCCACTTCGAAAACCATATTCTTCAGATTGTTGTGGTTCATATCATGTACTTCCTTGGGGAGATCAACCTATATAAAATTGATTAACATAAATAAACCATGATCATCAACTAATCATCAAGTGATTTCATATGTATATAAATTGTTAAAATGATATAATGAAAAAATTACCAGTGGATGATAGTCATGCCCCCCTTCAATGTGACCATTCTCCCTATGTTTCTTAACTGTTTTGATTAGTAGTCTTCTATGGTTTAAGCCCTTACAAATTTTGTAAGGACAATAACATTTTCCATCACCTTTTCTTTTCAAGTTAGACCACAATCTATCGATTGTCTCCCTATTTTGTTCTTCACTTATATTATCTGACATGATCGTTCTTCATAGGAAGCAAAAATTGGGCTATGAAAACTTCGGTCTACAACTTTCACAAACTAAGAAAAACTGTCAAAAGTACACAAATCTTCTTAGACCTAGCTAAATACTTTAATATTTTAAAAATACTTTCTTTGACTTTATTCCTAAGACATTTAATCCAATCACCTTTTATAACATTTAGTCAATTGCTCTAGGAAAATTTGTGGATAAGATTATTTCTAAAACTTTGACCAACTGCCTGAAGGTCTTATTTCAAGAGACCTTACAACATTAAGCCACTAAAAGCAATTTCAAAACATATAAGCTAAAAGTCTAGTTAAAATATACATTAGATTAAAAAATATACAATTTTCATAACTGAGCACGCGGTTATAACTCGTGCAACGACCTTCTTGCTTAGCTGTAGAAGCTCTCTAGCAATCAAATTATACAAGCTACAAGGCCTAACAACAATTTCAAAACATATAAGCTACAAAGAAAGACATATTACATGACATGGCAAAAGGAACAAAATTTACAAGCTTTAGCAAGACATATTAAACGACATCATAGTGCTAAAGAGATCACAATTATATGAGTCAAACATAATCATGAAAAAGCACATAAATTAGTTATTATATGCAATTAAAAGATATATAGTTAGATAGGGACATCCATAGGGCATAGTGAAGAAATGAAATGGTCATATAGATTTCATATAGGATTTTGAAGATGATAGTGTTCTAAGGCATAGAATCATGAATCTACCTCCAATCAAACAAATTAGAGGTTTGGTAGTTTCTTTAAATCCTACACATGATATGGCCTTCAATATAGCACTTCTCTCTAGCTTGCCTGTCACAATAGAAGAAAAGATGAAAGCCAAAAATGTTATAAAAAGAATGAGCTTTTTTATATTGATTATTTTTCATGATATTATAGAAATTTGTATCTATAAATGCTAGTAGGGTATTGAAGTGGGTGGCCTTCAAACCGGCCTTGGCTAACACATGAAACACCATTACATAACAATAATTTTATAACAATCACATTAAGCTTATCTATGTATTTACTAAACTAGCTATTACAAATGAGACACCAGATACAGATTACAGTGTGACCAAATCGAGCACCATATCTATAAATAAAAGGTTAGAATGTTCTAATACAGAAGAGAGCATAATATATACCAACATCAGTGTAATCTGTACAAGAGATATTAATTACTATGCAACATATGACATTAGACACAAGAACATGCATATATATGATTTTTTCTTAAATCCAAGAAATTGTGAAGCTGTTCATCAGGTGGCTCAAAATCGGCATTGTCATCTGGCTTTAGAAACTGTGAAGCTATTCATCAGGTTTATTATTCGACACTCTTTTTAGGGTATTGGGTGTGACTGAGACATTATGTATTGGTCTCCGCAAAATATGATGCCAGAACTCAGATAATTATATTGAATTTTTGGTAGATAGATGTGAATTTATGGTGTTTTTGTTCTTGACATTGTATGCTATGGAGCAAAATAAGTGCCATGTACTTTGGTTATGTCATTACTTGGCTTCACATGAGAAAGAATACTCTCCTAAAAACATGATAGAGGAATCTATATCGACCCTGGGTGAGAGTCCGTCATCCTTTTTGTAATTGAGGTGGTGTTCCTATTCTCAATTTTTGCAACTGTTAGTTGCCTTTCTTCCACTACCCAACTCATCAAACTCACAATAGTCTCAGAGCCAATTTAGTACATACTAATACTTAAGAGGAGTTGCAGTAGAAGTAGAACACAGTGGAAAAACCTGTAAACCCATGTTTTGGCATACACACTTAGATAAAAATCATTCAAATAGAGTGAATTCAAATCGATAATTTCATTTTCTAGCACACAACTAAGGAATAAGTCCAAGGGCTTCTTGACCCACATTAGCAATGTTTGCGAATATTTCCTAGGCCGCGAAAAGCTTGCAGGATTGTGCAGTCACTCTAGAAAATATCAAAAGGAAAATGTTTAAGTATTTAGCTGTACAGCTTGCTTTTCTAAATTCATTTTTTTTTGGGTTAAGCATGTCGTACATATAAAATTTTGTTTTTGGATCCATTGTTTACGTTCTTTATCCCAAAAAAAAAACATATACAATTGAATCCAAAAACAAAACTTGATGTTAGAAATGGATTTTAGTAATCTCATAATCATGTCTTGTTCAAAACCTCGAGAACTCAACATCTTGCACATTCAAAGATTTTTTTGGGCACTTAATAGATTCCTAACTCATCTGGCTAGTGTAAATTGTATTATATAATCAGTGTAATCCAACATATATCTGGAACCAGTATGAATATTTCTTGGTGGTTTGTGGTTTGATCAGTTTAGCTTATTCACTTATTTTTATTCAGGGGCATTTGTGGCAATGTCTATTATGGGATATGTGGACAAGATGATTGCACCTAAAGGGCTGCAATTAACTATTGCACCCTTTGGTGTCATCTGTGCTATTTTTTTTAGTACTCCAGCAACACCAGCTACACGGGTAGGATTGAAAACTCTTGAAACCCATTTTTATTGTAGCATCTTAAGAAACTAAAAGAAAACATTGTAAGAGCATGTTAAATTAACAAGGTTTTGAATATTTGTAGAAGTACAACATCTTTGTATCTCATATCGGCTGTGCACTTCTTGGAGTGATTGCACTCACTATTTTTGGCTCAAGCTAGATTGCACGTAGTGTTGCATTGGTTGCATCTGTGGCATTCATGATATACACTAGTTCTTTGCATCTTCCTAGTTTTCCTTTCTTCCATAGCATTTTTTCCTTTGAATCATGTTGTATTGTGGTTTTCATTCTTGATAACTTAATCTGCTACAAGTAGCGAGTAGCTGCCTCTAAATCTTGGTTAGGAGTCCCAAGACTGGCTTATTTGACTCAAAATAATATATTTTGTAGCTATTGGTTTGCCATTACTTCTAATTGATGCACCAAAGTTTCACCATTTGTATTGGTGGTACTCCATATTCCCTGGAGCCGTAGGTTGCATTTTATTATGACTATTGGTAAGACTTGCTGTATCACTCTTGAAATGTTTTCTTTGTCTGTCTTCATAATTTTAAGTCTTGATAGAGGATAGTTTTGGTGTAAATAGATATTACTAATTTGTCTTTATTTTAGTTTATTTAGAATAATGCATTTTCATACTAGTTGTCTTGTAAACATCTAAGAGTTTGCACTTTATTTGAGCACTTGTTGTCTCACACCTCTCTTTGTGTGATCCATCTTTGTGTTCTTATCCTCTCATTGTTGCACATACTTTCACCCACAATGGAGGATAATCTACCTTTGGTGGACACATGCTTAGTTGTTATAACTTATGTTCATCACTTACATTACTCCTAGTTATATTCAGGCACATCTACATGTATTATATTGATTACTCATTATTGTTGATCATCAATGAATCAAGTCATTGGAGAATCATATCATTTTCTCCCTTTTGTGCTATCAATTGGACTTTTAGATATCGGATTTTTCATTCTTTTTTTTAGACAAATTTTTACACATATTTTGAACATTCTTATTCCTTGTTATGAGAATCTATATTTCATCAAGTGGGTAAAATTCTTCAGTAGTATACCTTTGAGAGGGTGATGGGTCCTATAGATTGATTGATCAGATGGGTCTTGACCAACCCAATCTTGTTGCGCTGCTTTGTTCCGCATACGGATCAAAACAGAGGCTTTTGAGTCTCAACATGTCTTCCTCATATGTTTTTTGCACAAAGTAAGGGAGCCCAATCTCTCTAGGCAATCCACTATTTATGCCAACTTTTTCTTTTGAATTCACTGGATTTTATAGTTTTTAATTTAATAAATTGGAATTAGGCCTCTCATGAAAGCCCTTAATTGAAATCCCCTCTCTCCAGGGTTTGGGCAGGGATTGGAGTAAAAGGTTTAAAAAAATAGGGTTGTTCATACTTAATAAATTTGTTAGATTAGAATTAGGTCTTTCATAAAAGCCTGTCATTGAAAATCTCTCTCCAAGGTTTGTGCGGGTATTGGAATTAAAGGTTTTAAAAACTAGGGTTGTTGATACTTCACATATAGTACCTTCATGTTAACTATTTCCAATTAGAAAAGTATGAATGCTTTGCTGATTAAATTATTCCTTTATCAATTTTAATATTTAAGAATAGAAAATGATGAAATGGCATGCAACTGATGATATATATGCTCGTTAAGCACATTTCTATTGTTCTTGTAGAAATTGAATTTGGTTTGAACAACTATATAGATACACATATTAACACTAAAGCCACACATTACACACATTTGGGGTTTGTCCAATTATCGAAGGACAATATATCTACACTGCATTATAGTGAATTAGAATGCTTGCATAATCAACATTTCAATCACAGTCCTCATTAATGATGGAACACCAAGTATATTCTGATAAATTGAAACAAAATCTATTGTACAAAAGCTCTTATACAATTGATAATTGGAACACAAGTATCTCCTACTTATCAATTGATACAAAAGCTTTGATACAATTTTATTCTAGAAGCATTATAGTCCAATTACATAAATATAACCTCGGCTTGGTAGTTCTTACACCATCTCAGATTAACTTAACTTGGAAACTAATTCTAAGACATTCATTTGATTTTGTGCTGCAATAAGAGGTGGTGACATTTTTGAAAGCCAATTACAAGTTCTGAGAACTGTGGATATATTAAAAATGACACCTACAGTATGAAATCCTAAACTTTTTCCTTTTCTATATTTTGGGACTATTTTACTACCAATATTCCCAAGGTAGTGCTTGTGGACAATGTTAGTCCCTATGCAAGGGAAAAGAAAGTGAAAAGTAATTTTTTTTTTTTAATATCTATCTTTGGCAGAGATTCCCTAGATATATCTTATTTTATTTTTAGTTGGTCAATCCCAGGGGTCAAACTTTTACTTATCAAGACTCCAATTCAAACCTCGGGGGTGGAGAAGATTTCCATGAAAGGATTTGATTCACAAGCAGTTGGAAGCTAGGGAATCTTGGTAGAAAGAACTACACACTGCTAATTCCAAATGCCTTATAGTTTCATCCTTGGGCACACAACAAGATGGTTTTCCATGCATGATTAATATGGTCTGGTCTACATGTACTACTCGATTCAAGTAAGCTAATAAAGGTTTTTCAGGGAATTGTTTATAGAGACTACTTTTAAAGATTAGATAGGTTTTACGAATCTCTATGCCAAACTACAAGTTGTCATAGCTTCCAACTGCAAAAATATATATTTTAGATTAGAAATATGAAAGATCAAAACCAAAGCCGAAAGGATCAGCGAACCGAGAATATCTAATTCCTTATGGGAAACTTGTAATTTGTAAATTCATATTCATATGAAAATGGTTCACTATAATTTGATCAAAGTATCATCTTTGACAACCAAGCTAAAAAATAACTTGAAGCATCTCATAAGTCTAGCTGCAAAAAAGCTAGCTGCTCTCAGATTTTTATTTTGTTAACAAATCTTTAATAACCTTAAAAAAATTAAGCATCCAGTATAGTTATAAATATCTATTTTAATATTAATAATATCTTTTATAAATATTTTCAAGATGTTCAATTAAGAATAAATGTTGTGTAGCATCATTGATGCCATCAATTAAAGAGTAAATTCTAAAAGATTAAAGTATAGCTCCAAAGTAAGAGAAAATATTTTCTTTAATCCTCTCAAATGAAATTTCTCACACATTGATCCTGTGATCCTGTAATCAATATTAAGATTCTAGAGTTTGGGCTCTAAATGAACATGCATCATTTATGAAGGAATACTGTTGTTTCTTAAAATCTCTTGTGAAACAACAGTCAGTATTAGAGTATTAGTAACAAATCCCTGAATACCCTTTACGTGGATGAATCAACAAGGAACATCAAGTCATAAATGAAGACATTTCAATGCAATGAACATGAATCTTACGTGCCAAACCAACTTCTTTAGAATCATTGATCTTTATGATTACCTTATATTTTTTATTCCCATTTCTATGTTTCTATTTGAAATTGTTAATAAGGCATGTTTCTCAAGTAGGAACTTCTTTTCATAGCTTGTATAAATTATATGATGTTTTATAAACTTAAAGTGTCCATAAAGCACTCATAATAATGTTTTTAGGGATTAAGTATTAGGACATTCCAAGAACATTCCAAGAGGTCATCATAATGTTTTTAGGGATGAAGTATTCAAACATTCCAAGAGGTCACATATATGAGTTGTATTTAATCATAGAGCTTCTACCAAGATCAAGACCACTTAGTTTGCTATTCATTTGCAAAATCATTTGCTTGATACTATTGTAACTAAATTGTTAGTAAAATGTTCAGCACTTCTCTCAAGATTTATTACAAGGGCTTAATTTCCTCTTGTGTACTATAAGTTGAGTGGTTCTATCAGGCATTGATAGATTGGTTTTTTTGGTGCAATGAAAACCCTCTAACAATTGGTATCAGAACTTAATTATAGCTTTGATTCCTTAGACCTTCGGGTAATGGCTTTAGCACAACATGCTTCAGCGGAATGTAGTTTCTTGGAATTCTATGATTATAGGTATAAAATTTGTCATATCATTCATTTCAATTTTTTAAGATATTTTTCCAACAATCAGTATCCTAGGAATCAAAAAGATGTTTATCTTTCTTAGTAAGAACACAAAATGCACGCCATGTGCTTGGCAGCATGCCTAGATGAAATATTGTTTATTGAAAATTCAATAATTGCAAGCATGGAAAACTTTACTAGAATTTTTGAGATAGTAAAAAGTAAAAACTAGATCCAAATCGATAAGTTTTCAAGAATCATTGAGGAATCTAAAGATTTGGATAGTTTTCTAGTGAGACTCAGGATACATAAAATATATTTGAAAAAAATTGCTCAATGTAATGAGTTTTTTCGTAGAACTAGATGCAGGCAATTTTTTATGGGTTAATTTTTAACATCTGAAAAAAATGACATATAAGTGGTTGGTGATTTATTGAAAAAATCATGCAAGCTCTTTTTCTAAAACCTTTCTTACCAAGAATAATAGCTCTACTGATGTTCAAGATCTGAGCAATATCTATCTGTACCACTTCCTTTGAGCAATGCCATATCTATTGATAACAAAGTGCAAATAAACAAATACCAAAATTAGATCTAAAAGCACAAACAAGATCAAAACACAAAACACGAGATTTATGGTGGTTCACTGAGATGACTACATCCAATTTTATCGAAGGGGAAATCTCTTATTAATATCTCTTCTTTAATTACAACAGCAAGCTTTAGCATTACAATGATCAATGAATCAAACATTATCCACATACACACACATATATTAAGCTTTCAAATGAAGAATGTGAAGTCTCTAGCAATTGGAGGAAATTGGTGACTCTTGGGTTTCATTATCCAACAATCTACCACTTCAAACATAATCATTGATGCAAACCTTTGGAGATATTTCCCCGCTGAAGGCCTATTGTTAGAGTTTGACATTGTCAAGATGAGTCCTACAAAATTTCAAATTCTCCCTTGGTAATATCTTTGTCAATGCATTAGCCAAATTCACCTTAGTATCAATTATTAACTTGCAACTTGCCCTCCCCAAGAACACTCTTTATCAAATGATATGGCAGCTCAATGGTGATTTGGAGGAAGAAGTATTCATGACCCAGCCTCAAGATTTTAAAGTTGTATGCAAAGAGCACCGGTTATGCAAAGAGCACCAGTTACACATACTAGTGAAGACTCTTTATGGCCTTAAGTAGGCTATCAAAGCATGGTACACCAAGACTGACAGTTACTTGGATGCACATGGCTTTCAGAGGAGTCTTTCAGATCCTGACTTGTATGTCGAGAGCGCTGATAGTTCTATCATTCTTGTTGTCATCATATGATATTTTCATTACTAATAGAGGGGCACATTTTCTTGAGCAGATCAAACTAAACTTGTGTCAGTCATTTTATATAATTGATTTTGGTTTTCTACATTATTATTATTTTGCTGTGGGGGTTTTGAAGACAACCAAAGATCTTACCCTTTACATCTAAAGCATAGGAGCCGAAAGCGGGTCCATACACACTTTTTCAATGGCTCAAGATATCCCTAGTCCATTTTTTCTTCATTTGTACCATTTTAATCCAACCCACCACCCATCCTTCACCCATGCATTCAATGAAAATGTATCGTATATAAACATCACTTCTGTACGGTAGTAGTTGTATATTCAGAATCCCTATCTTAAATAGGTAATGACATTATGAATATACACTAGAAAATAGACCAAATTCATACCCTCTTCTAACATTTCCTTTTCTATATTGAAATCAGGGTCTGTGTTTGTAGTGACAACACCTTATATAAGGGTATTTCCTATACTTGCAATGGGATACAATGAATGTTGCTTGTAGTGGACTGACATAATTATAAATGATTATTGTGTACTGTTGAACCACATGTTTTCTACCATGGCCTTTTTGTGGTAGCATGGTTACAGAGAACATATAGGAAATGAACAACCATTAATTGGGTTACAAATACCAAGCATGGAAAGAGCGGATAAAAGGAAAGTTGAAAAAAATGATGGACCCTCAAAAAGGTTCATTACAAATGGTATCAGAGCATGATCCTACCATCCTGTGGGTATATTGATTGGGATAGAAGAAATAACCTCTACGGATTATATCTTCTTCAATGAGAAAATCACACTTCTAATAAAAATCATGAAAGGACTTCACAAACCAAATAATATTGAAATGGTAATTGTGTACTTGATTCACTCAAGAACTGTGACAAGAATGGTATGACCTCCAATGAGACAATTAGCTATTGCAGATCTCACCAGGAGACTCAGCATTCTTAAATATTAATGATAATAGTACAAAACTATCACATATCACCAAGATATTAAAAATTATAATTGATCATCAGCCATACGAGCTTTGGTAGCAGCAATCTCTGAGTCTACTAATGTAATCAAACGATGTCCAACATGTTTTGCCATAGATATCATAGCAAGAACAAAACTTGGATCAAGTCCTACACCCCCTCATTTGGTCAGCCTACATACACGGCCTAGTTTGTAAATGGATACTGAAACTGTTGAGCTCATTTGAGATTCCTCTTCTAAAGTTGCATCCACTACAAAGGCCTATATTTTCGTCAACTTATACTATACCCACACAATTATTAATAAATCTTGCACTTTACAAACTTCAAGAGGGTTCACTTCTAAAGTGAAAAATAATTTAGAGGCTAGCTTAACAATATTTGATGAATTTGATATCTACTTTGAGTACTAGTTATCTAGACTACACATATAATGACAAATATATTGGTCAGTTGTCTAGTGCAAAAAGACATTGTAGAGACCCAAACAATCTTGACAATTAGTGTGCAACCTAAGAATTGAATTAGAGAGAAGATGAAAACATGGGCTCTTCTAAGAAAAGACAAAGATCTTTCTTAATAGTGGTGCCAATAAGCAATAAGAAAAATAAGAAATGACAAGAAATATAAGCCATCATATGACTTGCCTCAATGCTACTGTAGTGATTCCACTATTGATAATGGTTAAAACTCACACCATGCTAATGTGCATTGAAGCATTAGAAAACCATAAGAGGACATACATTTTATTCAGCAAGTGAAAACCTTCTAGAAAGATAACTTGGGAGGATACAAGTTTGTTACTATCATAGATATTGCAAAATATTATTGTCACACATTATAAATTGTAGCAAACATGGTAGAGAAAAAGGCAAAAAGATATGGAAAAGAATGGAGGAAGCATCACCAAAACTTCATTCTAATGCATCATCATATTTTATATTGTTTCACCTAATGTGAATATACACCAATAGGATACGAGTTGATCCCTTGTATATTGACATAACTTCTAGCACAAGTTGCCAATACTATGGGAGAGGAGACAACTACGTGAATAGAGTTATAAGGAAGGACCAACATTAATAAATAAGCCATATAAAATGAATAGCATTCTCTCCTAAAATGATAAACTGACCATCTTGGAGGTCAAAGCTTGCAAATTGATGGCAAAAGATTTCACGTTTCTAGCAAGACGTTAGGTGCAAGCACAAGCCAACATACAAGCAACAGATGATTAGATGAAGGTTGGAAATAGAGGGTAATACCAAGTGCAGCGAAAGTGGAAATCAGAGGTGATGATATGTGAAGTGGCCAGGGAAGTATAGCCATCACAACCTTAAGCAAATTATCAATTGAACAGTCAATCATGCCCTCCATACCCATGCAGTGAAAGAAGGGGGAGGATTAACACCAACCCTAAATAGTAAGTGATAAAGAAGATAATAAGGTATGGTAAGGAGGTAAGTTATTTCTATCACATTTTCTTGAGTAGATTAAACTTAAAAACAAAAATAAAAGCTACAATGGAAAGAGTCCTCCAAATGTTACCTTGGCCCTTTTGTCGCGCGTAGAGCTGTGTCGATTCTAAACATGACAAATTTCAAATGAGCAACGTTTTTTTCTTTTTTTTCTTATATCCCATTAGCATCGCAATTGTGACATTTTTGCCGAATTGCAACGCTGTCAGGTTATAATTTTAAAAAAAGGCCAAAAACACATAACATTTTCCCACCATCGCAATTTCACTCCAAATGTATTAGTGGATGTCATGTGGAAAGAAGCACATAAATCTATCAACCACACATCTTTTGATGCATGTATTTCCAAGACCATGAAAAAAGAATCTACATCATCATGAGAGGATTTTTTAGAGTCAAAATCAAAGAACTCATTATTACCTTTATTTTTATTTTCCTCCTTGCACTCTTTTTGGAGATGACCAAATTTGGCAATTCCAACATTTTTCCTTGGAATTTTTACCAAGAGATTTAGATCTTCTAGGAGGCTTGGATTTTCCCTTCTTTTCCTTCTCTTTGTCTTTCTCCATTGTTCTACCATGAAACTAGGGCATCCTTATCCATCTCAAAATATTTTCTTCGCATCCCTTTAGATAACAGTGAGCCAACCCGATCCTCTAATTTGAAAGTGATTTTTATAAGAATTTGGTATATCTCTCATACCATGTAAGAATTTTCCTAAAGAAAGAATGAAATGCCAAGATTTAGAAGCTCAAGGGATAGCACAAGAGAGAAAAGATATGATGAAATGAGAATGGATATCAGATGATTGGATAAATATATTGTAGAAGTGTCTTGTATATAAAGGCAATCAAGATGACTAGGAGTCATACAAGAGATAAGCATAACAACTAAGAACATGTTTACCAAGAATGGATTGTCCTCCACTGTGCATGAATGTATGTGAAACAATGCTTGTATTTCATAAAGAGATGTAGTAGAAAACATGTGCTCAATTGGAGTGCAAACTACTATGTTTTCAACATGACAACTCATATGAATATGAAAACTCCTACGTGTCGACATGACAACTAATATGAATATGTATTATCCTAAGTAAGCTTAAGTAAAGTATAAATAGTAAATACTTATTGACACCAACACCCCCCCCCTAAGTGCAACTTAGGGAAATGTACTTAAGCTCACAAAAGATAGATAATAATGCAAGATGGGTCCCAACTACTAGGCCATGTTAGGTACCCATGTAGAATATGCAAGTACAAAAGATAGATGCAATGCAATCTCTCATAGAGAGGAGAAAGAGGGAAAATCACATGGAAAAAACCCCCTCCAAAAAGAAAGATAAGAACAATAAAATAAAATGAGAGAGAAGAAGACCTCATGTGAGGAAAAGATCCCCCTGATAAGAGAGAAGAAGAGGTAGATAGACCAAGTAACCCCCCCCAAATGTAGAATGTATGCCTATGGTAGATGCACAAGGTTCAATGTAGAAACTTTTCCATGAGTGTAGAATAACATTCCTCCTGTTAGGAAGAAACAAAACCAAAGGTGTATCAAACAAGCCTCCCCCATATGTAGGAAGAAACCTCAAAATGAATGGAATATCTAAAACCTGCTCAAGTGTCTCCATGTCAATACAAAAAAGTGCCTCCTCCAAATCATGTGTACTATGTCATTGTGTTGAAAATGATAAATCAGGATGAACTAGGGATGAATGTAGAGCATGTACCAAAGACTCAAGTGTCTCCTCTAAAGAGAAAGTGACCTCCTCCAATTGTTGTATCAAAGGATCTACCGTCATGTCAACCTTGAAAGACTGATCAAGTAGAGAATGAAGATGAGGGTCAGAGTATTCCCTCACAACAAGTGAAGAAGGATCATCTTCACCAAAGAGAAGATGAATGTCATCAATAGTGTCTCCCAAATCTACAATGTGGAACTCCACAAACAAATTGGAAATGTCTATCAAGTAGTCATCCCATGGAACTAAGTCTAGAAGACAACATATATCCTACTGCACTAAATCACTTGAATCCATGGCTATGTGAATACAACTATCATCAGGAACAATAGTAGATGGAATATTAGTAGGAGGAGAAGAAATGAAGGCTCAAGAACTTGATCATATGTGAGAACACCCAAGTTCAAGTAGCAAAAGTTCTCCTCAAAGTTTGAACCAATGCTAGAAGTGTAATCAAAATCTGCTGAAGAATCACTATCATCATCATCATGACCAAAGTCTGAAAAGTAGTATAGCTGAGATGCATGATCAACCACCCCTATATCAATGATTTTTCTAGTCTTTAAGTCTCTAATAAAAACTAAATCAAGTGTGAATTCCACAGTCCTTCCTCTATCTCCATGAGTATGTTTGAAGTATCCCTCCCCTTTATCAATAGTTCCTTTCCTAACAAAATTCATGTAAGTATGTTTTCCCATTAAAATAGGTGGAGTATGACAATGATCAAATGATGAAAACATAGACTATGAAGATGCCATATGATGAGAAGCCCATGAATCTAGAAGCCATCTCCTCGAATCTTGACTTGAAGTAGCTGCTAAGCCTTGAACTTTTCCCATGTGATCCTTTCCTTTATCAAAATTTGAATGTGAAGAAGATAATGAAGTAGTCATTCTTGATAGTAGACCAATTTGATTCTTCTTGAGAAGATTCTTGAGTTCACTTATCTCCTTCTTATCACAATGATGTTATTTATGTCCATTCTTCTTGCAATATGCACAAGTAAGAAATTCCTTCTTGGATGATTTTCCCTTATTGTTGGAATTGTCTTGTGGTGAGGAGGTTGAGTGTTCTTTCTTTTGTTGTGAATTTTTTTACCATGATTTCTACTTCTTGTTAGACTCTTTTCCTTGATTCCCTTTACTAGCCACGAATGCTTTGGACTTTGAAGACTTGAGAATCCCCATGCTCATCAAATTTGATTGTTCTACCATCAACATCTCTATGAAGGAATGAAATGAAGGCATGGTGTAGGAAGAACCTAAGGTTAACTTATGAGTGTTAAAGCTTGAAACAAATGATACATACTCTAGAGGAATTTTTCTCATCAAATTATAAATCAATTTTTCATCCTCAGTTGGTAATTCTACAATCCTTAACCATTGACCTTAGCTTATGTGCCTTGGTGATATAGTCTTAAATTGTGTCAAACTCCTTTGGATCTAATGACATGAGATTTTCATCAAGGTCCCCTAGCTTTGTCTACTTTTGCATACAAGCTAGAAAACTTATCCCATGCTTCCTTTACTATTTTATAATTATCAATATGGAAGATAAGATCTTTGTGTACATACTTCCTCAAAGTACCAATAGCAACCTTATTGTTATGATTCCATTCATTTAGTTTTTCTAGATAGCATAATTATGTGGAGATAAAAGTGGAAACCTAGGAGAACCCATGATGAAAAATAAAATAACACAAGAGAAAGAGAAGTGAAAACACTCAAGTCATCCCCTCCAAATCACTCAATCAAAGAACCTCTGAAAATAGATGATTTTGGCATTTTATACTTAGTGCATAGACAACTGCCACTTGTCAAAATGAGCCAAAGTGGACTTCTAATTTTGATGGTTAAAACAAAAAATATGAATCTATATCAAACTCAACAAGATAAGACACAACACCTCTCAAGGATTTAATTACTTACAAGTGCCAAAATATGCCAAAAAAGACCAAATGCTAAAAGTACTATGTCTACTCAAAATTACTTCAAATGGATACCAAATTTGAAAAGTATACAAAAAAAATGCACTTTCAAAAAAAGAACACCTGAATATGTATCTAGATGAGCCCAAACTAAGCCTTTGAAGTTGCAAAAATTGGGATTTGCAATTTTTAGAAAAATTCAAGAATGGGGATTGCAAACAACCTACAGAAATGTGTAGGTCATGAATTCTACCCCAAAACAAAAAAAAAAATTGCTCAAAAAAGGAGTCCGTATGAGAGAGATATCATTATTTGAAAATCACCTCTATAATTATTTTTCCTAAATTGCTACCATCTCACCTCCAAAAATCAAATGAATATATATTTTACCTTAGATGTCCAATTTTGATGAAATAAGAGTTGATTTAAGGTTCTTTTGACTTTTGAATGTGATGCCAACATTTGATTTGCACTAGCAAGCTCCAATCTTTACTTGGAAAAAAAAATCTCTCTAATGGATATGTAATGAAACTCCTATGGTTTTGATATCATGTAAGAATTTGGTATAGCTCTTATACCATTTAAGAATTTTCCTTAAAAGAGAATGAAATGCCAAGATCTAGAAGCTCAAGAGATAGCACAAGAGAGACAAGATATGATCAAATGAGAATGGATATTAGATGATTGGATGAATACATCATAGAAGTGCCTTGTATATAAAGGCAATCAAGATGACTAGGAGTCATACAAGAGATAAGCATAACAACTAAGAACATGTCCATCAAGAGTGGATTATCCTCCATTGTGCATGAATGTACGTGCAACAATGAGAGGATAAGAATGTAAAGGTGTATCTTATAAAGAGATGTAATAGACAACATGTGCTCAATTGGAGTGCAAACTATTGTGTTGTCAATATGACAACTCATATGAATATGAAAACTCCTAATTATCTACATGACAACTAATATAAATATGCATTATCCTAAGTAAGCTTAAGTAAAGTGTAAATAGTAAATACTTATTTACACCAACAAATTTTGTGCTTCCAATGGCCATAACCAGATGATCCCATGAGGCCAAAAAAGAACATAACAGAAGCATGCATTTATCTTGATCATTAATTTTATCACCAATAGAACTCATTTGGAAAACTAGCATATTAAATACATTCAAGTAATCTGAAATTGAGCCTCCTTCCTCCATCCTCAGAGAGTACAACTTTTTCCTTAGGAACAACTTATTTATCGAGGATTTACCCTTATAAATATCACCAAGATTCTTCCAAAGATTAGCTATAGTCTTCTCTACATGGACATCTAGGAGCATTGAATCAGCCAAACAGAGTCTTATCAAACCCTTGGTTTTTAAATCCATCTTATCCTAATCATCATGCGATGTATTTTGTGGTTTTATTCAAGAAACTGCATCCAATAGATATCTATCTATGAGAATGTCCTCCATTTTGAGTTTCCACAACTCAATATTTTTGCCATTAAATTTATCCATCTCTACTTTGCCAGATATTATCTCTATATCTAACCTACAATAAGATTATTGAAAACTCCTCTACAAAAATCCCATTGAAACTAAATCAACTCAAAAAACATGTCTACCCAAAAATAATAATAAAGGTGGCCAGGCTCTGATATGAATTGAAAAGAAGCCAAAGTGTTGAGACACTTCCGAATGCTAAATCTATTAGGAGAGATGATAAACTATGGAAAACTAGATAAACACATGAAAAGTCATATTTAAGAAAATCAACTCAAAACACAAGATATATGTGGAAAAATCCTGGTGGAGAAAAACTCACCTTCCAAAAGCTAGACTCAATTGAATTATTAGCAACGATAATAGGTGCAATACAATCCTTGAGCCAATGCTCATCAAAAGATATTAAAAATAAAAATAATTCTGGAGAATATTTGAAACATAAATGCTCCTTAAAAGATATCCAAACAACCATGCAAAATGCACTAAAGGGATACATATTATAGAGCTGAAAATAGGTGGATAGAAACCATGGTTTCTAAAACCATTTCCAGTACCAGAGAGGTATGTGGTTTTAACTTGCTAAATCAATAAAAAGTTGCACATAGAAGCTTTTAGATTATCATGACCATAATGACCACCATTTCATATGAAAAAAACTACCTCACACAACTTGTCAATAGTGAACTCCACCATAATTATAAACTGCCAAATACTAATTCTTGATGACTCTTCCATTGAACTAGTAACTGTCATAATCATTACATAGATTTAACATGATAACTTATGACACTAGCTCTATGACTTTAGGAATTCTAAAATGACCTATAGGAAATAAAGAAATAAATAACATGTTTGGACTCAAAGGTTGAGACACCTTTATCCTAACAAATCTTTCACTGCTAAACTCTATTGGTGATGGTGTTCTAGACAAAATGAACTTTGGGCACATATTATCTCTCATAAGTATTTCAAAGGTGTTGATCCTAATTCTATTTCCTTGCTACCTCTAGAAGGTTATGGGTCTATGGTGTGGCATACTATCAAGAATAGTACTCAATTAATTAAAAGGTGCCTATTTGGACATGTAAAGGAGGATCCAAGGCTATGTTTGTATGATGCTTAGGATGGGATAAGGTGGTTCATTATAAGACTCATTATCACTTGGGCCTTGTTATTGGCTATAGATGGAAGACCTCTTAAGATTCACCACCTTGGGGCTTAGAGGAGGACATACATAAGCTTTCTTGGATATTGGCATCTAGGGAGTGTTGTTCATTATGATGGCTAGATGTTTTTGCTTGGGGTGGTACCCCATGTGGTAAATATTCTGTCTCCACTAGGTTTCAAAAAATTACTAAATCATTGCTAGGGGATGCTGAGGTTCCTTGGTGGAAACAAGGATAGAATAAACTTTCCTCATTCAAATATAGCTCCTTCATGTGGCTAGTGGCTCAAAATTGATGTCTCACATGGGATAATATTTATGGGTATGTGTAGGATCATGCTGTACAAAACTATGGCCTTAAGTGGCAGCGAAAAATTAGCAAATCAGGTTTATGTCAACTTGACACATAATTTTGAAGTGGTTATGGAATTTATATCAAAAAGTTGTAAGAAAATAATATATAGGAAATTGAATGTAGTTTCTAAACTACTAGGCCTTATCAGGAGAAAAAAACAATTAATTGGTCAAAAGTTTGAATTTTAATGCAGTACTAAGAAAATTTCAGGGTGAAAATAAAAAGTAGGTGTATGTCTAACCACCTTAATCAAAATCAAACCATAATACTTTTTAAATATAATTATAGATAGAAAAGTAGACTCATGCCTGGATGTGACACATATTTTTTGGTATTTTTATTTTAAATAAATAATTAAATATGAATTTTCTACCAAAAATTTTTCGAAAAAAAAAGTCATGTGTCTGACCACCCTAACTAATAGAAAATTTTACCAAATTTAAATTTATTTATTTATTTCTTATACTAGGCAAAGTATAGAATGTGACGCAACTTTTAGATTTAAAAAATGTTATACCATTTGAAAGTTATAGCTATTTTTCAATCAGTATGTCAATCAACACTTTACGATAATCTTCATTGATAATTAACTAATAAATATTTATCGAACTCAGAATTTGACAAAAATTATATTGATGGAATCTAGAGAGTGATATTAAAAAAAACTTTTTGTTTCATTCAATTTCGATCAAAATAACATTGTCAGACGGCTACCCGAAGTCTGAGTATCACTAAAACCCTCTTCAAACACGTCTTTTGGGTTGACTGGGTAGGCTTGGTAAATACCAAGCCTAATCAGATATTCGATCTCAAATCAGATATCCGATATGCTTCGAGTGGAAAATTTCAAATCCCAACCCATTTTGGAGGAAAAATTGGGTTTAAATGTTATAACTTATGATTTATAAAATATTTCACTTATATTACTATGCAAAGAGGTATTTTAATATATTATATATAATAACGTAATGTAAAGATATAAGATATAATATACTAATATATAATAATATATTATGTTAATCTTATTACAATCTATAAATATAATTTATATTATTATTTTTACTAAATATAATAACGTAATATTTTCATTAAATATAATATGTACTATATATTATTATATTAATATGTAGAATAATATAATATATATATAATAATGTAATATATTAAATATAAATATATAATATGAATTATATATATTATTATATTAATATGTATGTTATTAATATATATATAATAACATAATATATATATATATTATTATATTAATATGTATGTTATTAATATATATGTATATTATTAATATATATGAGTCAAAGGGAGTCACAGGTCAACCATTGACCCCATTTGATGTATTAAATGATGACATATGTCCCTAGGGGCCTAAGGACCCCTAGGGACATATTACAATGGTTAATATGGGTCAAAGGGGGTCATAGGGTGATCTATGACCCCTTTTGACCCATTAAATGAGAACATATGTCCCTACGGGTCCTAGAACCCCAAGGGACATGTTTGAATCGTTCATATGAGTCAAAGGGGGTCATAGGGTGACCTATGACCCCCTTTGACACATTAAATGATGACATATGTCTCTAGGGGTCCTAGGACCCCTAGGGACATATTCGAATGGGTAATATGAGTCAAAGGGGGTCATAGGTCCCTTTGACCCATTAAATGACAACATATGTACCTAGGGGTCCTAGGACCCCTAGGGACATATTCGAATGGGTAATATGGGTCAAAGGGGGTCATAAGGTGTCCTATCACTCTCTTTGAGCCATTAAACAATGACTAATGTCTTTAGGGGTCCTAGAACCCCTAGGGACATATTCAAATCATTCATATGGGTCAAAGGGGGCCATAGGGTGACCTATGACCCCTTTTGACCCATTAAACAATGACATATGTCTCTAGGGGTCCTAGGACCCCTAGAGACATATTCAAATCATTCATATGGGTCAAAGGGGGTCATAAGGTGACCTATGACCCTCTTTGACTCATTAAATGATGACATATGTCTCTAGGGGTCCTCGGACCCCTAGGGACATATTCGAATGGGTAATATGGGTCAAAGGAGGTCATAAGGTGACCTATGACCCACTTTGACCCATTAAACGATGACATATGTCCCTATGGGTTCTAGGACCCTTAGGGACATATTCGAATGGGTAATATGGGTCAAAGGGGGTCACAGGGTGACCTATGACCTCCTTTGACCCATTAAATGATGACATATGTCCCTAGGGGTCCTAGGACCCTTAGGGACATATTCGAATCATTCATATGGGTCAAAGGGGGTCATAGGGTGACCTATGACCACCTTTGACCCATTAAAAGATCACATATGTCTCTAGGGGTCCTAGGACCCCTAGGGACATATTTGAATCATTTATATGGGTCAAAGGGGGTCATAAGTCACCGTATGACCTCTTTTGACCCATTAAATGACGACATATGTCCCTTGGGGTCCTAGAACCCCTAGGGACATATTCTAATTGTTCATATGGGTCAAAAGGGGTCATAGGGTGACCTATGACCCCCTTTGACCCATTAACCAATGACATATGTCCCTTGGGGTCATAGGACCCCTAGGGACATATTCGAATTGTTCATATGGTCAAAGGAGGTGATAGGGTGACCTATGACCCCCTTTGACCCATTGAACGACGACATATGTCTCTAGGGGTCCTAGGACCCCTAGGGACATATTTGAATGGGTAATATGGGTCAAAGGCAGTCATAGGTCACCTTATCACCCCCTTTGACCCATTAAACAATGACATATGTCCCTAGAGATCCTAGGACCCCTAGGGACATATTCGAATCGTTTATATGGCTCAAAGGGAGTCATAGGGTGACCTATGACACCCTTTGACCCACTAAATGACGACATATGTCTCAAGGGGTCCTAGGACCCCTAGGGACATATTTGAATGGGTAATATGGGTCAAAAAAGGTCATAGGTCATCCTATGACCCCCTTTGACCCATTAAATGATGACATATGTCCCTAAGAGAATCGTTCATATGGGTTAAAGGGGGTCATAGGGTGGCCTATGACCCCTTTTGACCCATTAAAAAATGATATATGTCCCTAGGGGTCCTAGGACCCCTAGGGACATATTTGAATGGGTCATATGGGTCAAATGGGGACATACACCCTATGACCCCCTTTGACCCATTGAACGATGACATATGTCTCTAGGGGTCCTAGGACCCCTAGGGACATATTCAAATTGTTCATATGGGTCAAAGGGGGTTATAGGGTGACCTATGAACCTCTTTGACCCATTAAACGATGACATATGTCTCTAGGGGTCCTCAGACCCCTAGGGACATATTCTAATGGGTAATATGGGTCAGACCCCTAGAGACATATGTCATCGTTTAATGGGTCAAAGGGGGTTATATGGTGACCTATGAACCTCTTTGACCCATTAAACGATGACATATGTCTCTAGGGGTCCTCAGACCCCTAGGGACATAATCTAATGGGTAATATGGGTCAAAGGGGGTCACAGGGTGACCTATGACCCCTTTTGACCCATTAAATGACGACATATGTCCCTAGGGGTCCTAGGACCCCTAGGGACATATTCAAATTGGTAATATGGGTCAAAGGGGGTCATAGGGTGACTAATGACCCCCTTTGACCCATTAAACAATGACATATGTCTTTAGGGGTCCTAGAACCCCTAGGGACATATTCGAATCATTCATATGGGTCAAAGGGGGTCATAGGGTGACCTATGATCCCCTTTGACCCATTAAACGAAATATGTCGCTAGGTGTCCTAGGACCCTTAGGGACATATTCAAATTGTTCATATGGGTCAAAGGGGGTCATAGGTCACTCTATGACCCTCTTTGACTGATTAAACGATGACATATGTCTTTAGGGGTCCTCAGACCCCTAGGGACATATTCGAATGGGTAATATGGGTCAAAGGGGGTCACAGGGTGACCTATGACCCCCTTTGACCTATTAAACAATGACATATGTCCCTAGGGGTCCTAGGACCCTTAGGGACATATTCGAATGGGCAAATGGGTCAAAAGGGGTCACAAGGTGACCTATGACCCCCTTTGACCCACTAAACGATGACATATGTCCCTAGGGGTCTTAAGACCCCTAGGGCCGTATTTGAATCATTCATATGGGTCACCCTATGACCCCCTTTGACCCATTACATGACAACATATGTCCCTAGGGGTCCTAGGGCCCCTACAAACATATTCAAATTGTTCTTATGAGTCAAAGGGGGTCATAGGTTGACCTATGACCCCCTTTGACCCATTACATGATGACATATGTCCTTAGGAGTCCTAGGGTCCCTAGGGATGTATTCAAATCTTTCATATGGGTCAATGGGGGTCATAGGTTGACCTATGACCCCCTTCGAGCCATTTAAGGATGACATATGTCCCTATGAGTCCTAGGGCCCCTAAGGACATATTCAAATTGTTGTTATGGGTCAAAAGGGGTCATAGGTTTACCTATGACCCCCTTCGACCTATTTAAGAATGACATATGTCCCTAAGGGTCCTAGGGCCCCTAGGGATGTATTTGAATCGTTCATATGGGTCAAAAGGGGTCAAAGGTTGACCTATGACCCCCTTCGATAAATTACATGATGACATATGTCCCTAGGGGTCTTAAGACCCCTAGGGACATATTCAAATCAATCATATGAGTCAAAGGGTGTCGTAGGTTGACCTATGACCCCCTTCGACCCATTTAATGGTGACATATGTCCCTAGGGGTCCTAGAGACATATCAGAATCATTCTTATGGGTCAAAGAGGGTCATAGGTTGACCTATGACCCCCTTCGACCCATTTAATGATGACATATGTGCCTAGGGGTCCTAGGGCCCCTATGGACATATCAGAATCGTTCTTATGGGTCAGAGGGGGTCATAGGTTGACCTATGACCCCCTTAGACCCATTTAAGGATGACATATGTCCTTAGGGGTCCTAGGGCCCCTAGGGATGTATTCGAATAGTTCTTATGGGTCAAAGGGGGTCATAGGTTGAACTATAACCCCCTTCAACCCATTTAAGGATGGCATATGTCCCTAGGGGTCCTAGGGCTCGTAGGGACATATTATAATCGTTCATATGGGTCAAAGGGGGTCATAGGGTTAGTTATGACCCCATTTGACCCATTTAATGATGACATATGTCCCTAGGGGTCCTAGGGACCCTAAGGACATATTCAAATCATTCTTATGGGTAAAAGGGGGTCATAGGTTGACCTATGACCCCCTTCGACCCATTTAAGGATGACAATATCACTTTTTGACTTTTTTTTCATAAGTTTTATAAAAAGTTGCATTTCAAGGCCCAACCAATCAAATTTTTTTTGAAAATACAACCTTAGGTGTCCGATATTGTCATCTAAATGGGGAGTAGCAGTCATCGAAAGGCTAAACGCAAAAGGAAGTTATCCAATGAAGACATTGCGACATATAGGGAAAGGGACAAAATGGGACACCGAAGAAAAAGACAAAGTATGATAAATATCAGTCAAGTTGACGATGAATTAGTCGAAGGTGAAATCATAGAGTCAGATAATGAATATGTACAGTTGGAGAATGAAAATGTACCTATTGAAAATAATAATGCCAAAATTGACAATTTAGAGAATGAAAATTTCAAGGATGAAATGCTACCATGTCATAATCCAAATTGCATAATTGACCATGTCGAACATGACAATGCACATGAATCTAATGCACAAGAACCTTACATATCTCCTAATTATAATGTAAATAAAAGTTCTAGAACACCAAAATGAATAATTGAAATTGATGAAACGATTATTACTAGTTTGGAAGGGAAAAAATTAGAAAGAACCATTCGGTTATGGGCTACAAGACTATATAACATGTTCTTCGGCAACAAGACAGTGGGGGAGCAATGTCAGCTTTTCATGCACTTATTAAAGATGCAAAAGATGAGACCTATGCTTTCCAAATTGAAGATTCGTGTCAATAAAAATTTGGAAAGAAATGTCATTATTGTGAAGAATATTTTCAGTGCTCTCAATAGCATTGGGAAAAATAGTAGGGAGAAGGATAACATAGCTACTTGAAGGGTTATTACAACCTCTTTGGTAAGTCATCATTTGAGAAAGGGTAGATATATGAGACAAACTTATATTGATTTGAATTTAAATCATACTACTTTGAGAAGAACACTTAGTCAACGAGAGAAAATTGATGATCCTCCTCAAAATGAAACATGGGTATTTGGTGGGAGACTTCCACGTATTTACAAGAAGCTATCCGATGATGTGAAGGAAGAAATTAAATATTTTTGGCACTCTAACTCATGGGTATCACCCAATGCTAAAGATGTGTTAAAGTTGAGAATTGGCATTAGAGACCGCACGCCACATCCTAAACAATGTTTGGAGGTAAGTCAAACTATGTTGTTCAAACAATTTAGAGAGAGTCATCCAAGTCTTCATGTATCACAAAGGGCTTTTGAATCTTTGAAGCCATTTTATTGTGTGCCACTCAAACTTTGAAATACATGTTGTTGCAAATATCGTATTGAGTTTTCTATGCACCATGAACTATTATGCTCCATCTGTTCTACTTTGCATACTAAAGAAATGTTGGAGGATTGTGGGGCTAGTGGGCTTCCAAAATCATCAAGAGACTTGCTAGATCAACTTTTATGTCATAGAGTTGATGGTTGTTTCTTTTATAGAAATACTTGCTTAAATGAGAAGTGTTTAGAATGTGGTGGCTTATCTAAGTTTGACACATGTTTCTATGAGGGGTGCAAACAAGATCTTGGAAAGACAATAGTGAAAGAAAAGGTATATGAAATGGTGAAATACACATTGAAGAGTGGGGGTGAGAGCTCTAGATGTGAATTGGTTGGAAAAGATATCAGTGTGGCTAGTTTTATTTTAGATTTCAAGGAAAATCTTTTCTACAAGTATGCAAGACATAGTCACAGGTCTCAGTGGTTGGATCAACAATTTAGAATGTGTAAGGATACTTCTCCCATTGGCACTATTGTATCAGTTGTTGATTTTGCTGAGAACTACACATTGTAACCTCAAAATGAGACACAATCTCAATATTACAACTCCATTCAAATTGCTATTTTCTTTTGATAATTTAGTGTCTTATGAAATGGTAAATAAACTAGGATTGAAGAAGTATCCTTTTGATAGACCATATAGGGCATCTTGGGTCAGTGATGCACAAAATATTGTTGTAAGGGAGCAAGAAATAGTAGATGTCTCTATAGGAGAATATAAAGACCAAGTTATATGTGATGTCATTCTAATGACATGTTGCCATGTAATCCGTGGAAGGCCTTGGCAAGTCTCAAGGAACGCTATTCATTTTGGCTCATCAAATGTTTATATAGTACACAAAGATGGTGAGAAGTTTAAGCTAAATCCTTTGACTAGTCATGATGAAGAAAGAGTTATTTGTTTTGGCAAGAAAGAGTTTGTGGACTTGCAGGAGCAAAGGGAGAGTAAACATGATATGATAGATCTACCACTGAAGCCATCTCTTTTGGTTATGAAGGATGAGATTGTTCAAGACAAAACTCAGAATTCTGCTTGCAAGTAGACAGTGACAACAAAAGGAGTGATGATAGGAATAGTATGGTGTCCTTTGGTGACAAGAGTGAACAAAGAAGTGAACATATCCATAGGGGATAAGAGACAGGGTCAGCATGACCTCAGACAACAAGTTATTCAGCCTTTGTCAAGGATAAAACATGATTGTTCACAATCAATAGGCAATAAGGTTACCATGACTGGTAACAAGGATCCAATGCTTTTTGTTTCTAATGATTTGTATGCAGGTGTGCATGGTAATACATTGTAGGTGCAAAGTTGCAAACATCCCTCTAGAAAGATGGGAGGAAAGAAGATAACACCCCTTAACTCTTGGGACAAGAGTTGCTTTGAAGGTGGGGTGTTTGGTGTAGGGGCACCTATTAAATCATCTAAGAGAGCCTTGGTACCAGATGAAGATAGAGGATCAAAGACATCATTGATTGTTAATTGGGATATATTAAAACCAATAATGAAATTATGTAATAAACAATGTACTTTGAAAGACAAAATTCATAAAAGTCCTAGTAAGGACCTAATGGCAACATGATGTAAAATGGCCAAAAGAGCCTATGGGGTAGTCTTAGGATAGTTTCATACTTAGTTGCATTTAATAAATCCATATGACCAATTTTGAGTCAATGGAATAGTTTAGAAAGTTAGGGAATGCATAAAAACGGTCATATTAGTTTTGGAGGGAAAGTAGTAATTTGGTAATTTTTTGATTAAATAAACCTTTGTAACCAACTTGGATGGTTGGGTAGGTGCATATAAGCCTATTTAAGTTGTAATGAACATATGCAAGACATGAATAATTATTAGTATGGAAAAAATCATGAAAATTGTACAGAACAACAATCATACTTTCCTCTACATCAATAAGAAAAATAAAAAATAAATGATACTTATACATACAATGGGGCTCTCTGTGCGAATGGAAATCCCTGATGATCTAGGACGCCGAATCTATACAGGCTCATCGCCAGTAGCCACACCCTATATAAAATAAAGAATGTAATTAAATAGGATTACCACAAACATTTTACAAGAATGCATCGATATTTAATCAAATGGAAAACATCTAATTACCTTTCCTTTGTCAGTGCATGCTGGCTCACCCCCTGCACTTTGTCCCCTCGGGGCAGGTGGTATCTACAAGATAAAAGAAAGATTAGCAACCATATATGCTACAATATAAAATAGAAAAAAAAATGCGAACACAACATAATGTATCGTAGATGTCTTAAGGCCAAATAAAATGGCCAAGAGTGTAGCATCATCTATCTATCTGAGCTCCTCCTTGATCATCAACTAAACATGAATGAAGATCACATACATGTAAAAGTTAGTATGGCTTAAAAATTAAAATTACTCTATTATAAAAATTAACTTTAAATCGCATAAGTCATAACAAAAAAATGTATACACGTACCAACACCGAAGGAGTCCATGCCTCTGCATTCCCCTCCTCTCTTGCATCAGGGTCTGTAGCCTCTGCACGTGCATCTGGTGTATCCTCGTCTAATACAAAATGATACTCAAGAAGATCACTTATGGGACCCAGGCAAATATTCTTGCATGTAATGCAAGTGTGAGGCACACAAACATGTGATGAGCTAGCTGATGATGAACTGGCACCAACATCATCAACACAAGGAGGCAGGACTGACCTAGCTTGAGATATCATTAGGCTACTCAGCCTATGAATGGCTCTGATGGTCTGAGAGCTAGCCTCTGCCATAATATCTAGATGCTGCACTCGAGGAGGGGGGGAGATATCAATGGGGAGGACAAAAGTGCCAAGTTTCTTTTGCTGGGAAGAGGGTCTATTCCAAGGAGCTCCTAGTCCTAAGCCCATGTTGGGCTTCATGCTCCAATAGTTCACTTTAAGTTTCAACACAAATTCTGCATATAATTTTCTAAGGAAATAAAATGGTATGTCTAAATTGTCATGTGGAGGGATATCAAAGACCATCCACCAATGATCCCAAAAATTTGCACGTATGGCGTCATTTGTGCACCAATTAATCGTTAGTTTGGATTTTTTTGGGTCAACTGGTATACCCATTTTTGGGTTAGCAAAAAGGCTAGCCAAATCGTCTTTGGTTATGTTGAGGGCTGCAACCTCATCATAATCAAAACCATCATCAAACATTTGGTGCATTTCATCACGCCAACAAAGAGCGGCATTTTTTTGGTTTGTAAGGGTTTCAATGTTATCCACTATGGTGTTTAACATGGATAACATAGGAGTCAGTGTAGGTACATTATCATATGTTCTATGCAAACCTCTCAACTCGGTGAGATTTTCATTTATCAAATCCTCGATTCAAGGAGGATTTTGAGGAGGTAGAGGATCATTTGGTGGATGGTTTTGTGGGGATACTGGATCATTTGGTGGACGATTTTGTGGGGGTACTGGATCGTTTGGTGGTGGGTTACGAAGAATATTATTCCCTTCCTCAGTGTCATCATTCTGATCAACCATTCCTATTGAATTGCAAAATGTAATATATATTAAAAAAAAATCTAAATTTTAACCATTTTTGTTAAAAAAAACCCTAGATTCAACTAAAACAAACAAAATCATCCTAAAATCTATTGAATTTAGGTTTAAAATGAGTTGGAAAAAAAAAAAAAACATACCTGAATATCTGATATCCGATGGATAATGGTAATACTGGCCCCAAATTAATGTGAAATGAGGGCCCATGGGTCTGTGATTTTATTTTATCCTATGCATAGGTATCGGATATCCGATATGGCCGCAATAACATATAATGACATATAATATATATAATATAACATATAATATATAACATATAACATATAATATATATTACATTATATTACATTTTATATATTTTTATATTATATTTTATATATATTATATTAATTTACTATATATTATAATATAAAATATTATATTATATAATATTATTATTATATTATATTATTATAGTGTATTATATTATATTATTATAATTTATAATATATTATACTTTTTATTATATATTATATTATAATATATTACTTTTTATTATTATATTATATCTTATATATATATATTATATTACATTACTATATATTATAATATAATATATTATTAAAATATAATACATTATAATATTATTATTATAGTATAATATTATACGATTATAATATAATAATATTATTATTATTATATTATAGTATAATTATTATTATAATAATAATATTATTATAATATAATAGTATGATATATTATTTAATAATATTATTATTTAATATGATATATTATTTAATATAATAATAATAATAATAATAATAATATATTAAATAATAATAATATCATATTAAATAATATTATATATAGTATGATATATTATTTAATATTATTATTATTTAATATAATATGATTATTATTTAATATAATATGATTATTATTTAATATGATATATTATTTAATATTAAATAATAATAATTATTTAATATGATATATTATTTAATAATAATAATATTATTATTATGATATATTATTATTATTATATTAAATAATATATCATATTAAATAATAATAATAATATTAAATAATAATAATATTGCTATAATATTATTATTCTAATTTTCAGATTTTTTATTTTAAATCGGATATCTGATGTCAAATCGGATATCCGATAAGGCTCGGCCTTACCTTTTAAGTTTGGTTCCTGGATAGGTGAAAAAAAGTCAGAGCGAATTTTGAAGCGCTTTTAGGCATCTTCAAACTCTATTTTTTTGACATCACCACTTTTTGACACACCATGATCCTGCACATACCCTTATAAACATGGTTTTTAGGCCCCCTCATTTTGTGTGTTGTGTGGTAATGGTGCAAAGTTTGTCTCCCATCTTTTCTTTAATTATTCATTTTCTACCCAAATATGGCACCATTCATGGAGTGGTTAAGGTTGCACTTATAGTCATTCCTCCTGCTTGCTTGGATTCTAGGATCACTTAGGAAGTGCCCCCATTAAAGCCTCTCCTCTTTAGGCTGCATGGGTTATTGGTCCTTAATTTATTCTTTGGCATATATGATTGGAGAGGAGTAAGAAGATCTTTTGAGATATATATTTTGGAGCCAAGCAACTTTGCTGCGAGATTTCCCCACTCTCTTTATGAAATAATTCAAGCTAGGTGCATGCTAGATGGGGGTATGACTCCTAATGACCTTTCTATATGAAATCACCTCAATTTTCATCTATAGGGAGGGGTCCCAAGGGCTGCAAGTAAATGGTTTCATATTGTCCTTATACAACTTAGGATGTAGCTAAAGTGACATGTAAGACAAGAGGGGCACTGGAATCCTCCTCCACTTAGAGTTCTAAAAGTCAACATTGGTGGTTGGTCCTATTGACATTTTGGGAGTGGTTCACTGTAGCTTTAGCAAAGTCCAATATCTTTTCTCAGTGCATAAGGGTTATCATACTAAAAAAATCATGGAAGCTTTGGCCATTTTATATTCTATACAACAATGTTGTTTGAGGGGTGTTAATTATTGTTAGTTGGACAGCTGTTATTTCTGACCCGAAAATAGCAACACTATTTATGGGTAGCTTGGACAGCTGTTCATCCTTATCTATGAATAGTGTTTGTATTTATGGGTGCTTTGGACAGCTGTTTGTCCACTTGCCAAAAATTAGTAAATGGTTATTATTTACTAAATTTAGTGATTCCTTTTGGACACTTTGCAACCAATTCTATTATTGGCTGTCGAGTTGTCTTAATCTCAGCCGTTGGTTAGATTTAATCTCAGTCGTTGGTTTACCAACAGGAGTAGTATAGAAAGGGGTCATTGGGTCATTTGGATAAGAAGCATTTGGAGAAGTAGTTTGCAGTGTTAGCAAACAGTCTTGAAGTGTTAGCAAGGGTACAGTGTTAGCGCAGAGATAGCAGTGAGGAATATCAGCGGGAGAAATTAGGAGGTTGTCGAAGTTCTGCCAGTGTGAGGCAAGAAATTTTGTATCTCTTGATTTGCTAAAGTTTAATATAATTTCTCATCTGTAGAACTGGTTTTCCCTTAGGGGTTTTTCCAGGGACAATTTGTCCGAAAATATTGTGCTGATTGTGTTGCGCATTTCTTTCCGTATTTTAAGTGAAGTTGCAGTTGTGTTATTTTTTGATATTAGTTGGGAATTTTTTTTCAGCAGTTTAATAATCATTTACGATAGGAGATTAATAATCAGTGACTGCAATAGTTAGATTTTTCACATGGTATCAGAGCATTGTTAAGGGTAGAAGAGTTTTGCCCTAGGAAAGAAATTTTGATCTCTTTAGATTTATTATTGCTTTAAACCCTTGAGATGGCTTCAGCTGGTTTGAGAGATCAGGACAGATTGGATGGTGCTTCAAATTTTGGTGTTTGGAAGTCCAAAATTTCTTTATTGTTGGAAGAGAATGGTATAAAGGATTATGCTACCAGTGGTGTACCTGTACCAACGGATGCAACACAACTTGCAGTATATAGGAAGGACGATGCCAAAGCGAGGAGGATTATCCTTGATGGTGTCAAGGATCATATTGTTCCACATATCTCAGAGCTAGATACATCAAAGAAGATGTGGGATGCCATTCTAAATCTGTACCAGAATGCTACCACCAACAGGAAGTTGATTCTCAGAGAGAAGCTAAAGAATACTCGGATGAATCAGGGAAAAGACGTCACAAGTTACCTCACCAGGCTCAGACTTATCAAGGATGAGTCAGCAACTGTTGAAGATAGCCCTAGTGATAATGAGCTAGTGAGAATAGCCCTAAATGGGTTTACTAAACAATGGAGTGTCTTTGTTCAAGTTGTCAGTGGATGAGATACTTTACCGAGTTGGGATCGACTATGGACTGATTTCACTCAGGAGGAGTTTAGACTAAGTCTTGTCAATGGGGCCAACAAGAGTCAGAAAAATGAGGTGGAACAAGAGAACGTTGCCCTAGCGGGTAAAGGGAAAGCAAAGAAGGGATCTAGCAAAGGATCAAATTCACAAAGTGAAAAGAAGAAGAAGGACCTTTCTAAGGTCAAGTGCTTTGGATGTCATGAGTTTGGCCACTATGTCAGTGATTGCCCAGAGAGGAAAAAGGGTAAGAAGCAGGTGGCAGCTTCAGCAAGTGCAGAATAACTCTCCAGTGGAATGGAAGATGAGTTTGCACTCATAGCTTGTACAGTTAGCTCAACCTCACAGTGTGTTTGGTATATAGATAGTGGGGTGTCATTTCATATGACAGGAGTTAAAGAGTACTTCTCTAGTTACAAGGAGGAGGACACCAACATCCAGATTTCTATGGGAAACTTGTCCAAACTCAACCCTGTTGGGAAAGGGACTGTTCAGTTTCAGAGGGAGAATGGAAAGATAATTCCTCTTCATGATGTGTTATATGTGCCAGGCTTAGGTATGAATTTGATTTTTGTATCTGTTCTTCAGGATAGGGGGTATAATGTACTCTTTAGAGGGACACGTTTTGATTAAGCACAAGGATTGGAAATCAACCATAACTATTGGAGTTAGGAGTGGTCGCCTTTATAGATTGCAGTTTGATACTCCTAAGGCACTTATGAGAAATAGTAATCCTAGAGATCTTGGAGAGCTATGGAATAGGAGAATGGGCCATATTCATCATGGAGCACTTAGATTGCTTCGTGAGATAGTGACAGGTGTTCCAGAGGTGAGCACAGAGCATGATGATGTATATAAGGGATGTGTGTTGGGGAAGTTTGCGAAAGCATCTTTTCCAAGGAGTGACACCAGATCTAAGGGTGTTCTTGATCTAGTACATTTAGATGTTTGTGGACCAATGTCGACGAAATCTCTTAGAGGATATGAGTACTATGTTACTTTTATTGATGATTTCTCTAGAAAGACCTGGATATACTTCTTGAAGACTAAGGATGAGGTTTTTAGTTGATTCCAAGAGTTCAAGGCTCTTGTGGAGAACTCGACAGGAAAGAAGATAAAGGTTCTTCGGTCAGACAATGGAGGCGAGTACAAAGGAAATGTCTTCCAGGAGTTCTGCACCAGAGAAGGAATCAAGAGAGAATGGACTGTTCCTTACAATTCACAGTAGAATGGAGTTGCTGAGAGGAAGAACCATTCTATATTGGAGGCAGCAAGAGCTATGCTACATGACCAGGACATGCCCCATTACTTATGGGTAGAGGCGTGTGATACAACAGTCTACATTCAGAATAGAGTTCCACACAAGGTGCTAGGGAAGATGACACCAGAGGAGGCTTTCACAGGGAAGAAGCCAGATGTTAGTCACTTCAGGATATTTGGGAGTTTGGCATATTGTCATATTCCTGGAGATACACGTACAAAGTTAGATCAGACTACAGAGAGGGGGTACTTTGTTGGGTACAGTGAGACCTCAAAGGCATACAGGATTTTCATTCCGGGGACTAAAAGAGTTATTGTCAGATGGGATGTCAAGTTCATGGAGGACAAGGCATTCAAGAGATCCAGAGATTTGCCAACAGATGATCAGAGTGAGCAGCCAACAAAAGCTCCAAGACCAAGTCAAGGGCAGCAAAGCTCAAGTACAGTTACCAGTACGAGTGTAGACTCAGTCAGTGAAGATTCACAGAGTATGGAGCAACAGGTGCAATAGGAAATGCATTTGGAAGACTTAGAGGTTGACATTTCATCCTCTATAGTTGGCAGTAGGAACCATGTGGTTCCAGATACACAAAGGGATACTCAAGAGTTTGTGGGAGCTCCTAGGAAGAGTACTAGACAGCGAAGACAACCAGCCAAGTTCAATGACTATGTGGCATTACTTAGTCAGTTGGTAGATAGTGAGCCTTCTAGCTATTAGGAAGCTGCAGAACATCAGGTATGGTGAGATGCTATGGTTGAGGAATATTCTTCAATAATGTAGAATGATTTGTGGGAGGTAGTACCTAGACCAACATATAGGGCTGTATTTGGATCACGCTGGATCTATAAGATAAAGCACGATGCAGATGGTAGCATCGAGAAATACAAGGCTAGGTTTGTGGCAATGGGGTTCTCTCAGAAGGAGGGAATAGACTATGAGGAGATATTTGCTCCAGTTGCCAGGTATACTTCTATACGAGCTATAATCTCACTTGCAGCACAGATGGGATGGTAAATCCATCAAATGGATGTCAAGACAACATTCCTCAATGGTGAGTTGAAGGAGGAGGTATACATAGAACAACCAGAAGGCTTTGTAGCACACAACAAAGAGACCCACGTGTGCAGATTGAAGAAAGCATTGTACGGACTGAAGAAGGCTCCTAGAGCGTGGTATGAGCGCATTGATACATACTTGCAGAAAATGGGCTTTGTGAAGAGTGAAGCAGATGCTAACCTCTACTACTTGATGGTTAGGGGTGAGATTCACATTCTTGTTCTTTATATGGACGACCTATTTCTTATAGGTTCACTAGGGCTCATAGTGGATTGCAAGAGGAACCTTGCAGAAGAGTTCAAGATGAAGGATTTAGGACTTATGCACTACTTTGTAGGCATGGAAGCGTGGCAGACAGATGGGGAGATTTTCCTTGGTCAAGGGAAATATTGCATTGAAATCTTGAAGAAATTTGGGATGGAGGATTGCAAAGCCATGTCTACACCCATGATCACGAATTGGAGGAAGGTAGATACATCTAAGGAGAAAGATGTAGATCCCACTTTATATAGACAATTGATTGGTTCGCTTATGTATTTGGTCAACACTAGACCAGATATAGCATTTGCAGTAAACTCTCTTAGTCAGTTCATGGTTGAACCAAAGAGAATGCATTGGATAGCAGCTAAGCATGTGCTACGTTACTTGCGTGGTACAGTTGAGTATGGGATCAGATATGTTCAAGGTGAAGGTATCAGGTTGATAGGCTATACTGATGCAGATTGGGCAGGAAGTACAACAGATAAAAGGAGCACTTCAGGATGTTGTTTCAGCTTGGGATCAGGAGTTGTATCTTGGTTCAGCAGGAAGCAGAAGTCTGTGGCTCTAAGTTCAGTAGAAGCAGAATACATAGCAGCTAGCATGGCGACATGTGAAGCTGTATGGCTTTGGAAGTTGTTAGTAGCCTTGTTTGGTCAGAAGGTTGAGACTACTGTGATACATTGTGACAATCAGAGTTGCATCAAGTTGTCTGAGAATCCAGTGTTTCATGATAGGTCTAAACATATAGATATCAGATATCACTTCAACAGAGATTGTGTACAAAGGGGAGTTGTTCGACTACAATACATACCTACAGATGAGTAGGTAGTAGACATTCTGATGAAGGCTTTGGGAAAGGCCAAATTTATCTTCTTCAGAGATAAGATGGGTGTCATGCAGAATAGCTTCCTCACTAAGAGGGAGTGTTAATTATTGTTAGTTGGACAGCTGTTATTTCTGACCCGGAAATAACAGCACTATTTATGGGTAGCTTGGACAGTTGTTCGTCCTTATCTATGAATAGCGGTTGTATTTATGGGTGGTTTGGACAGCTGTTTGTCCACTTGCCAAAAATTAGTAAATTTTTATTATTTACTAATTTTAGTGATTCCTTTTGGACACTTTGCAACCAATTCTATTATTGGCTGTCGAGTTGTCTTAATCTCAGCCGTTGGTTAGATTTAATCTCGGTCGTTGGTTTACCAACAGGAGTAGTATAGAAAGGGGTCATTTGGGTAAGAAGTGTTTGGAGAAGCAGTTTGTAGTGTTAGCAAACAATCTTGCAGTGTTAGCAAGGGCGCAGTGTTAGCGCAGAGATAGCAGTGAGGAATATCAGCGGGAGAAATTAGGAGGTTGTCGGAGTTTTGCCAGTGTGAGGCAAGGAATTTTGTATCTCTTGATTTGCTGAAGTTTAATATAATTTCTCGTTTGTAGAACTGGTTTTCCCTTAGGGGTTTTTCCAAGGACAATTTGTCCGAAAATATTGTGTTGATTGTGTTGCGCGTTTCTTTTCGTATTTTAAGTGAAGTTGCAGTTGTGTTATTTTTCGATATTAGCTAGGAATTTGTTTTCAGCAGTTTAATAATCATTTACGATAGGAGATTAATAATCAATGTCTGCAATAGTTAGATTTTTCACAAGGGGATGGTGTAGGGTTGTCTATGAGTCTAAATCCCAAGTGGTTGTGAACTTGCTTACTTCACAGGCACATGTGGATGTTAGTCAGCACCTGGCCTTAGTTGTTAATCAAACTCTCCTCTTTTATGCACTTTCGAGTTTATTACTTTTATCTACATTCATGAGGAGTGGAATGGAGTTGCTGATTGCTTGACTGCACAAGATTGAAATATTATGAATAGGGAGGAATTAACCCCGAATTTGTCTCGTGATTTTGATGACCTTATTATTGATCAAGATAGAGCTCCTTGTTGATCTCTCCTTTTTGTATCTCTTTATGTCTTAATTTAAATCATTGCCCCTCTTTTAGTCAAAAAGAATTTGATTCCTAAATTTTAAAATTAACTAAACTAATCGATCTTAATCAATAAAGAATTGAAAAATCAAATATAAATTCTAAAATGTATAAACTAAAGGTTTTCATTCTTTCTATTGTATTCAAGAAATATCTTGCACCAATTTGTTTCTTTTGACTATAATAATTTCAAAGTCACAAAAATATACCATTTAATCTAATTAATTCAAGTTTCATCTTAAGAAAGAAGAGAGTGGAAATGAAATTATTGCACAAATATAAAATAATTAATAGCATTCAAAACATTACAAGTCTATTACATGAACAACATGGTCAATGGACCTTTGATTAGTTGGTAAAGGTTAATGATTGTGAATGAATTCTAGTGGATATAGGCAGATTTATGAGAGCTTAATTTTTATTGAAAATATATATATATATATATATATATATATATATATATATATATATATATATATATATATATATATATATATATTTTTAAAATGATGTAAAAAATTGACGCATAAGGAAAATATAAAATTCATCTATGATTATGTAATTTTATCTAACCGACTACAATCCGAATCTTTTGCTATAGGAAATCAAAGATTAGACTAAAAACAAAAGAAAATTAATGAATTCCACTTTCTCATATTCGAGTGTACACCGAAATCCTGGAAGAGTCCTATACAACCTGAAACAATTTGGAATGAGTTGTGAAGACTAGGTTTTGTTAAAAAGACCTACGCTTAAAAAATTCTACCATTTCTTATGACACATATATGCTAGGTCCTACATTAATGTCATGGCCGAGAGAACTTCAACAACTATTACTCCAAGGAAAGGAAATTCAAATTGTAGATTCTACGTTATATATTGAATAGACATCATAGCCAAGAAGTAAAATATATTTCTTAGAGAATTTGAAAATCCTACGGAACAGTCCTTGATCAATCTAAACCTCAAAAACAAAACTCACATTAGTTCCGACTGAATAGCTCTTATTCAATAGTTTTATGTGCTACTACAACATAAAGGATGCTCTGATGATGCTCTGTTTTGTAGAAAAGGATATTGTTTGTTCTCATTGTAGTCTTTGTATTGTGGTTTGGATTACTATCTCTTAACAATACTTTTGTTTAGTTTGATAGATTGTTTTAGTGATGTACAAATATCCAATATTTATGAGAGAAAATAAGCTTGCTCCCTTCTTAATAAAATAAAGTTATCTTCTAATTAATTTAAGGCAATCCATTAAATCAAGCTATATTGATTTATATACAGTTTGGACTACATAATTGATGAATTAGATTTTAGATATCTTGATTATGTATAGATCAAGATTAATTTGAGTGTGGAATATTCAGTACAAAAGGACAAGTAATGATATAGGGAATGCATCTAAATTTGTACAAGAGTATATCATATATATATATGATGTTATGTAATAACGAATTTTATTATTACTATTTTATAATACTTTTTTTTTATAGTGATACCAGTGTAAATTAATTTAAAAAATATTTAGTAGATCTAAATATAAATGCTAAGTAACATGGGTGTGTAAAGCTTCTATTATATTTTGTAGCGATTTTGATGTGTATTTTGAATAGTATATATTGGAATTTATAACATTGTAAATATGGATTTAAAATAAATATTTAATCATTAAATTCATAAATATAAAATGATAAAATTGAATTAGAATTTATTTTAAAAAATTATATGATTTTATATAAAATCTAAATTTAACCAATTTATACAAACTTAAATCTAATGTAACTAATTATCTACATTGAAAATCATTGTGTAATAAATTGATAACATTAAAATTGATACTAAAGAAAACATATTCATTTATCATAGCAATTCCAACAATTAACATTTTGTTGGATGGTGAATTGTAGCTAATGAGAAATTGAATAGATGGATTATTTGGACTATTTGAGCAGGAGAGGATATTTCAAATTTTAGCATTATAGGGAATACAAATGGGGTGAGGAGCTTCTTTCTCCTCAATTGACTACTCCATCCAAAATCATTTCGATAAGGATTTTCCTTTCCTAGTTTCCTGATTCTCTGGAACCCAATAAAGATGTTAAGGGAAGAAAGAAATCTAATTTTTCAACTTATGGTAAAAGGAAAGAGAAGAATCCCTCTAGGTTTGTATCAATTGGGTTGGAAGACATCTTAACAATCTTTAAAAAATTCCAAATTCAGCCATCTTAATGTCTCAACCTCTATTTGAGATGTTTCTACGAATAAGGATGATGTGGATTCATGAGGACACCACTGTTGGTGACGAAAAAGGAACACCAATGGAGAAGGGTTGTTCGCTTTAGGAAAACCCTATTATCAATGAAAAAGTTAAGGATACTATTATCAAATATAAGAGAAGCATAATCAAAATCTTGAGAATCCTATGAAGAAGATTCACAAGAAATTAACTGTTGTAAATTGTTGTTAGCAATATTGACATGATCATTACTAATGAGGGAGTTAAAAGTTAAATAACTAGGATGAAGCCAATAAGATTACATCTAAAAGTAACACTATCTCTTTGTGTACCAATGTGAAATTGGCTAAAATAATGCCAGTACTAGATAAAGGTGTGGTGAAGAAGGACAAAGCCACTGTTGAGGACTAATTGTTGACAGTGAAGGAGAGAGAGATGGCTTTAATGCCTAGACCTACGACTAGATTTAGAAGAAAAAGACAAAGGGGTTAGCCCCATTAATAATTATAGTACGTTTGAAGTTATTTTCTTTTTGAGATTTTCTATTTCTTTCCAATTATAATATTATTTTCTTGAACATTCAATAGAAAATGAGTTTTCTTTTCTTACACCATTTATAACTAATATTATGAATAGTTGATATAAAAAAGAATATAATCAATATATTCATCAACCTCATTAACAATTGAAATAGGATTTTATCATTCACGTGAAGACCAGTTGATGTGGTATTTCTTGAAATAACTCTGTCAATTCAAATATGGTTCTCTTATGGCAAGGACTAGGATATATCAAGAAGACCCAAGTATTAATTAGGTATTTGTTTTTACCCAAGAAGAATTGGATATTCAAAAATCTCTAGAATATATTAAATGCATAGGGATGGTCGTTTCTTTATTACAACATCACTTGGAAATAAACTCCTTGAATATGACCTTCCATTTCTCATCTTATATATTCAGCACTTAAGGTAAGGCTTTGTTTAAAAAACATCTTATATATTCCGTACTTTAGAAAGGTAAGGCCTTGTTTAAAAGACAGCTTCTAAAGCTCATTTTGAACAATTCCTTTGGAAATGCTCATTATCATGAAAATAAAATAATAGAAAGGAAGAGTTTTATTATCCATCATTCGAATTCAGATCACTAAAATCTATTTCTAATTAAAAGACGAGTATGAATAATCTCTGTTGCCAGTCTCCTGATGCCCAAGAGGATTTACAAGAAAAGTTGCAATCGAATGAAAAAAACCAGTCCTCTAAAATTCTATCGTTAGTCAAAGAAGAGAAACTTAACCCAAAAGTTGAGATAAAATCTCTTTCAATGGATCAAATCCAACGAGCCAAGGCTTACTAAACAAATCTGCACGATAAAAATATGACCGCTCTTCAAATTTATTTTTCCTAGCTACCATTCTTACGAATATGACAAATAAAGAGTCATTAGCCACTAAAAAAACTCGTAAATCCCCCTCTACCCACCAGTCCAGCATGCAAAACCAAACCTCAGAGCCTAGACCAAGTTCCTCTTTAACCAATGCTATAACATTGGGAAAATATTTAAATCAGAAACTCTGCCTCAACTCAAATTCATAAACCATAGTCACTACATTTCAGAAAGAGTGTGTGCCTCGTGAGTTTTGAGCTCATTTTTCACAGTACCAATGTGGAGAGATTAAATGGATACATAAGAGAAGTGTTTCCGTTCCAAATCTTCTCCGAAAGAATGCTATAGACCTTATCAGTGCCATGATATCTATCCGAGTACAAATATGAGCTTGTATCATTGCAAAACAAGTTCGGAGGATTAGTCTTTCCACACTTTATTTCTGCGCCAAATTTTCCAGCTCCACAGCATGCCGACTTAGTGTCATAAAATCCTGCACCCAAATTTTCCATACATTATTTTCAATGACAAATTAAAAACTATTGATAGAAATAAGGGATTCCATAAAGAGAGAAACCTACCAGTCTTCACCATTTTGGCTCATGTCCGTTAAAAGATCATACGCATTAAATCTGATAATGGTCCCTTCTGTAAGGTTTTCATTAAGCTGAGTCACAAATGAGTTGAAAGCGATGTTATAGATCTCAATGACTTTATTCATGTAGTCGAAGCAATCCCCATGGTAAATCTCAATTGCAACAAGTCTTTCCCAAGGAATACATCCCCTAGGTGGAATGTTTAATACAAGAAATTTCCTTGCCCCGCGATTGTAAAGCATCTGTCCAGTTAAACAGTAATAATGACTTAACTCTTCTCTATAAAACTGTCGATTTTTTTCAGATAAGCACTGGGCAAAATATCATACTTACTTTTATGTATTCATCAAATTTGGCAAGCAACAGAGTGATGAACTCTACTGGAGTAGTTGTATTTCTGAGAGTATTGTTTGTTATGTAGGAATCAATGTCGTTGCCTCCAGTTATTATTCCATACAAAGATCAGTTGCCTAACATCTCTTGTGCAGCTCCAGTTAGAGTGTCAGTATACTCCATGAATAACAGTAGTTGTTTTCTCATACTGAGAACATGATGTGCTGATTTGTAAAAATCCAGTACAACCAATCAGATAATATTAGACCTACATAATCAGAGAAAACCCCAAAACTATGACTTTTATTTATTTAATAACCCCAGTCAATTTTCAACACAATTGATAAAAGACGTTATCCACGTATAAATAACGATTGAAAAAAAAAAACCCATTAAAATAATCTGGAAGATATACATAGAAACATGATACGGGTTCCATATTTTTTCACCAGTCAGTAAAGAATTATTTAAATGTAGCTCTAATCGAAGACTTTTAGGTTTTGGCTATGGGACTTTTAACCCAAATCTAAGCCTTGCGAGAAAATATTGGGATCTTAAATGTTAAGTCAAGAATATATTTCTATTTTTTTCAACTTCAACATTTTTTAATTAATTTTTGGGTTGAAAGAGTAGAGACTTGACCGGCATTTGTTGAATCGAGCAGACCGCTTCCTCCTGATGCGAAATTCACCCCACGACTAAAGTCGGCCTTTGGTTGGAGATAAGGAGGGGAGAAAGGAAGCCCCAGATATGTAGCTGTAACCACAATAAACTTTATTAAAAGGGTCTCATTTATTTCTACCATATTATAATATTGAAGATTTAAAATGATTCATAGAAATCTATAACAAGGAATTATACCAACGAAGTCAAACATGGTGCGGCCATTACTAAAACGACCAGTTGGGTTGGGGAAAAACGAGACGCCATATGGTGGGAAGTTTGTACAAGTTGAACAGTCTGGTATATAATTGTTATTCCCCACGTCTGCTTGGGAATCTCCGAACACATATATGGCTGGCACAAAAGGCTCTTTTTCAGCTGCTGCAAAACAAGTAGCGACGAGCCACAGCCCACCTAAAATACCCAGCACTGAGCTTTCCATACTTGTTTTGATGTGGCTATCCACCAAACAACATAAAATATATATATAACTTCATCGCTATTCGAGATCCTAAATATTTACTCAGAAGAATGTGAAATTTTCAATAAGAAAGATTAACGGAGGAGATGTGTAGTAGTTGAGGATAGAATAGTAGTTGAGGATAGAAGCTTCCAATACATAACCATCATAAATTGCATAAACCCAACTCTTTTCAGTCAAACGCAAAACGAAAATCGTAGCTTGCATTCAACGAAAGGGAAATGTACGTGAAGTCAGTCACGAGCTACATACATCTTTTGTTTAAAGGAAAGGTGGAGGAAGTCCCCAAGTCATTGGCTACACCTTATATTTGCTTTTCGTTTTCCAAAATCATATTATTCATGGAAA